>JABFDZ020000097.1:14212360-14224196 GCA_019775955.2 Pollimyrus isidori
CTCTATACTCTCTGCATACTGTTTTGGTTTGGTAACTGTTGCCTCTGCTGCCTGTGGTGTGACTGCTCTCCTAGCCTCTATACTCTCTGCATACTGTTTTGGTTTGGTAACTGTTGCCTCTGCTGCCTGTGGTGTGACTGCTCTCCTAGCCTCTATACTCTCTGCATACTGTTTTGGTTTGGTAACTGTTGCCTCTGCTGCCTGTGGTGTGACTGCTCTCCTAGCCTCTATACTCTCGGCTTATTGTTTCGGATGTTGTCTCTTTAAGTGATTGAATCGCGTGGCATCGTGTTGCCATCTGACGTGCAAACCTTTTCTCTGCAGACTTTGCAAATAACAACTGTTTGTTCCTTATCCGTACCTTATTGTTTGTTCCTTATTGTTAGAAGCCAAACCACGTCAATGTCACCTATGTAGAGTTTTTTCAGGGACCAACTCATGCATTACCTTCTCACTTTCAGCCATTGCTTCCTGCTACGCTCAGAATCAAAGAGAGTGGTGGAGCACTTTGGGTGGCTAGGGCACTGATTCTAAACAAGCGAATAGTGCTCACTGGCTGAGGAGAAAAATTAGGAAGAGCGTAGAGCCACAATAAACAGATGGAATGCAATCTATATAGATGATTCTACGATCTCTCTGCAATGGCAGATCGAGAACACAGAGATCTTCTTCACAATCTCATATTGTCATATCGCCCATGCCTAGGCTAAAAGGGTATTTATCACTACAGATATGCATCCAGACAACAGTAGAAAACAAGGGATTTATACGAGTTTAAGTTCATTATCACTGTTAGTCATATTTTAGAATTTTTCTTTGTTTTATGTTTTTTACGATGTGCAAATAAGCAGCTCTTACCTTTTGTAATTCGGATACATTAACACTGCCTTAGTCATGTTTGTCTTTTAATAATAAATAATTTCAAGAATAATTCAGGATTCCTTCACGTACCAAGAACTATTTCAATCCGCGAACCCAAGACCGAGGTTTGTACCCAACCCTGAATTTTATGTACCATCATACCCCTAATGAGTATTACACAAAATGACAGACTAGTAATGGAAAAATGCCAGCGGTTTTTATAATGTTTTTCCTATAACTGGACTGTGACCTGTAAATAATCAGGCAGATGAATGTATGAGTGTAAGCTCAACCACTCCCCCCATGGCTGCTTTTCAGCCAGCTGGACTCACGGCTGCTGGCTCTTCCCGTGTTCCTCTCCAGCAGCCATCCTCCCCAGGTCTGTGGGCCATGCTTCCTTGCTTGGGCTCTTGTGGCCATTGCCCTGCAGCAGGCTGTCCGAGCTCAGGCTGGAAGAGAGCTGCGAGGACCCCATAGTGTCCAGACTGAGGCTAGAGGACGTCAGCTGGCCCCTGCTTCCCGTACCCCTCCTATGCCCCAACCCCTGCTGCACCTCCACAGCGTCCGAGCCTCCGGAGGACTGTGACGCCGTGTCCCAGGACTCCTTGCGCACCTCTGCCTGCGGAGGGGCCACCCCAGTGGACGGGGGCGGCTGCGGAGCGTCCTGGGGGTCACTGATGGTGGGGCAGAGGCCAGCCAGTGCCAGCGGTGTGATGGTCCACTCGTTGAGCACGGCGCTCTTATATGACAGCTGGAAGGAAAGCGAGGTCAGGCCCTGCAGATAACTGAGCAGCACCTCCCGTTCTTCAGGATCCAGCATCAGGGCACCCGGCTGGTAGTAGCTGGCCAGCTTGGAGTCCTCCCGCAGCAGAGAGGCCAGGTAGCACTCCAGCAGGCCATCATTAAGCGCCAGACGCACCCAGGCCCGGCAACGGCCAACATCGCTGTTGATGAAGCTCAGCTGCTCCAGCTCCAGGATCACATCCCTCGGGGAGAAAGAGCAACGTGGGTCTTAGACGGTGACACAGTACACAAGCACAATGAAGTAAATGTGAACTATAGTGAATGAACAGCCTGCCACATGAAACACTTAAAAAATAACACGCACCATATATACATATGTATATATATACACACACACACACACACACACACACACACACACACACACACACACACACACACACACACACACACACACACACACATAACCATTATGATTAAATAATAGGCTGCACTCAACTCAAGACTGCAAAAGACTATAGTGCTAATGCAATTCCTTAGCATTATGGTTGCGTAGATGTTAATTATAACAATCAGATTTCTACCATGCCTGCATGACAACAAACTAAAGCTTCTATGACTTACAGTGCTTATCTACAACTATGCCTCTGTAAACACAAATCCACGGCAAACAGAAGAGGATGGAAAAAAATTTAGTGAAACATCTGCCTTTTAAAATGTTTCAGCTCACCGATGAGTGATAGTCTTTAGCAGGGTCCAAAATACTGGCTGAGGGAGGGGCCCCCGGGCACTGGGCTTGCGGCTCCGCCCACTGGCCTCTGCTCGGATGTACTTGCTCTTAATGCCATGGACAAACACTGCCTCCAGGGCACCGCACAACAAATTGGCATCGGCATCCTCGCTGGTCACCACGGTGTCTGTCGTGACGCAGCGTTTCTGCAAGGCTTTCAGTGACAGTGCTATCTTGCTCGTGATCCACTAGGGAAGCAGAGAAGAGGATTAAAAGTGTGGCAGAGAGCTAAAGCTACGGCTACAGGACTCGTGACATTTTGGTGGCTTGGGGCAGCCTGATCACCACTTCCTGAAACATACGTTAAATAATCAAGTGACAGAGTTACTTACTTCTACACCCTTTCCCCCATCTTCTCTGCTTTTTTCTCTCATTCGGATTTTCCACAACACACATTGTTCTTCCCTAAGCTTGTTGCATGTTGCAGACTAACACCAAGTTTTTTTTCCAAAAGGTCAAGACACATAATTGCTGACTTTAGTAGTGACGTACTTACAATGAATCTCTGCACATTTTTACCAGTAAACAAAACTCGACACATTCCAATTTCAAATATCAACTAACTTATGTTTCTATTCCAGTTTCCCCTCAAAGAACTAGGTGCTATAATAGTGGCTATGGACATCTGACTAAAGACAAACACTTTTTGGAACTATAGTCTGCTTTATAAACTATTTATTATATTATAGTTCTCCTTTAAAAAGTTGTGCATCACAGAATAGAATATTCCCATTTATGTGGACAAGCCTAACAGGAAACAATGTATGAGATCAAAGATAAAACTTGTTACAATGGTCTGTCAGTTCCAGTTAATTGTGTCCCACTGTTTGCCTCATTTGTCCATGAAGATCAGAAATCTTCCTGTTTTCAGCGGCAGCTAAAACTATATCCCTTCTGTGTTTTAACAGAGCTGTTTAAGAGGCAGGTGCCCATCCGTGTACCTGTTTCACTTCTTTCGGCTCAGGCCAGTTCTCTGGTGAGTGAGTCGAAAGCATTGCACTACTAGAGGTGGTTCACTCAAGCATGTCACTGAAACACAAAAACACAACTCATCCTCAGCTGACAATGTGAGGCGGGGGGGGGAGACACAGATACATAAGAATTCAGTAGTGCAGAAATAATACATTAAGATCCACTCCCAAGTGTCCCAAAACGCCATCTAGAACATTCCGTGACAGTTGAGCAGTTAAGCGAGTAATACTGGACGCTCCCATTATGGAATAACAAAAAAAAATTGAATAACACACAGTCCCATAGAAAATAACCGAGAAACACAATATAGTTATTAGCATAAATGACAAACAAATGCGGTACTGTCGGCGATAATCAAACGTAAGGCAGAACACAAATTTAATGACATACCTCTTGGCCACGAGACGGTATTTAGACTGCTGCGTTGACAACATAACCAAAAATCCACGTCTCACAATCCTAACAATCAGCACTGAACATTGCCTGATCAATAGCCTACACGTCAAACAACAATTTGTTGCCTTTTTCCCAAACCTGTTTCTATTACGCGTCTAAGCGCGTAAATTAACTCGAGTCATCCAAACCAGTTTGTCATCCGGTTAGTGACATTAATGTAGTTAGATAGAAGCTACCAATATTACCCGACAATATAAAATACCGGCTGTATACTGATCATGCAGTCACGTACAAATATGCAGCCACGCACAAAAATAGCACACGTGATTTACGTGAGACCCCCATGTATGATGTAGGTGGTCGTTTTTCTTCACTAGTAACAGGGATGCATGGTCACCGTATCGAGCGAAGCAAAGTTTTACTCGTGACTCCAGGCATGCAAAATATAACTAGATAAAGCGAAACCAACGGCGCCGTACTGGGCTCGTTGCGCGGAACCGACTGTCAGTGTGTCTTCTCCCGCATAACCGGAAGCTGTCTCCTTACCGTACAAACGCTCTTTGTTCCTGCAGACTTCAGCTTTAAGAACTCCCCAGCACAGCTCCCTTACTCATTTCCCCATTTCTTGTCGCTGTGGTACAGTCAGTGTTTCGCTGTGCACTTCACGGATTTCACTGCGATTTTAACCCGCTGAGAATCAGCATGGGTTGTATAAAATAAATGTTACTGCCAAAACACCAATGACAGCCGCCTGAACTAGAGCATGGACCCGCACACTGGAAACTTGTTTACGTTTACAGTTTCCTCATCAGCTGTTTCCGCCAAAGTGTTACGGAAGACCCTGGAGTTGACCGTACTTGTGTTCTCTAGTACCCGTTTTACGTCATCTTCCACTGCCGAAGGCCAGTTCCAATGGTAACGCTCGCCGAACGAGACCGATCCCATGATTCACTGCGCCCCAAGGAAGGCAAGTTAGCGCGACCGGTCTTGCCAAGAGCGCAAGTACGGTCTTTGCGTTCTTGGTATTGAGATTCACTTCTTGTCGGGCATACGGGTTGTTAACCGTTACTTAATCTGACAGTGGGAGCATGCACGATTGGTCACTGCATACCTCGGGATTTCTTTATCATAGACTACATCTCTGGCAGTGGGCAGTTGTCTTACTGACATTGCTATGTCAGTATTTGTGATTTCCCCTGTAGCGGAATTGTCATTTTCTTCCGCTGAAGAACAGAGAGGAAGAGGATGGCTCTTGTCGCTATCTGATTTGCTATTTGCGGCTCTGATGTGCAATATTTTCGCGCATGCGAACACCACGTAATATCTTACGACGCTGTAAGCTTTTTACTGTGCTTGTGTTTCCGTGATTTAGTTGATTTACGTTCTTTGAGTATCTTATACTACCTCTTTTGAATTTGTCTTAACTTCGCGTATTTCAGTAATAATGTTTTTGTCTTCTGTTCTTTGATAATGGCAATATATGTTTCACGGGGAGATTTAGTCAAAGTTTAAGAAAGCCTGAGGGATTTGAAGTGCACGGTGTACCCTCAAATTTTACAATCAGAGTTACTCTAGCCAGCCTAATATACGTTTGGGGAAGTTAAAATCTTCGTAACTCGATCCTCCATATACAGAGATTACAGTATCCTTTAATGTATTGAATCTTCTAAACTTTAAATCGGTAGCGCATTTTATGAGAGACCACGTCGATGCTTCTGACATTGTACGTTTTATAGAGCAGTTTATCATTTATGATACAATTTATTTTAAATAAACTGCCAACCCATTTAGATGTCCTAATGTTCTTTGTTTGAAAAAATAAGATAAAACACGTCATGTCGTCAACTGACGTGCCATGCAAGTAAATTCCAAAGAAGTTTATCATGTACATTGAGATATTAAAAGTACAATAATTTCCAGACTTGGAAATTATTGGATCATAAAATACTTATCCCTTAGTTTGAATTTGGAAGTGAATCTTTGCCTAAGTCTGCCCACTTCTTTTCCATTGTTATTTTGGAAATGAAACATAAAAAAAGTTACATACTGTACGTTTAAAATAGAACTGAACAATTCCAAATGAATATTTTAGATAGCAGACCAATATATACAGGTAGTAAGCAAGAAAACAGTGTAAAATTCTGGAGGAGTTTAATGCGTGCATGTATTTGCATATTTATTTACAGTTATGTTAAAAAGTACATCCCGTGTATTGTTTTTCTTAAAAAAAAATATGCAGGCATTTCAATATACAATCTTCATTTAGACAGTTTACATGGCACAGAAGTCAGAAGAAAAGCAATCCAAAGGGACTATGCAGGGTCTAAACAGGTGCAGGAAAATAAGAGCTAACAAGGACAAGAATACAAGGAAACATAGACGAACTACATGGGTGCAAACCAGGGTTGATAATGAAGCACGACTAACAGTTAAGACGCGTACGTACAGCTATCACTAACAAGAAACACAGATACATTCACGTTCAACACTTACTGTGACTGGCAGAGGAATAGGGAAAGGACAGGCACATATATACACATGTGACGAGGGACAGGCACGGGCCTTTGCTAATTATACACTTTGGGCAGGGCTGCCCAATCCTGCTCCTGGAGAGCTACCGCCCTGCAAAGCTTAGGTACAGCCTGAATTTAACACTCCTGATACAGATAATCAGGCCCTTCAACAGATCAACGCAGTTGATGTGTCACATTAGGAATGTGCAGTATTCAGCTACACGCTCAGTCCATTCAGCCATGCAGTGGCTCAGGGAGCAGTGTAGCAGTGTTAAACAACAGGGACTGTGAGATGAGCTAGACGCAGGGGTGTCCAATCTTATCCGCAAAGGGCCGGTGTGTATGCAGGTTTTTGGGATAACCTTTAGGTCAGCTGTTCAAACCCAGGTGTGAGGACTCTAATCAGTCCTCTAATTAGTGATCTAATTAGGGAGTTGCAGTGAAAACTTGCATATACACTGGCCCTTTGCGGATAAGATTGGCCACCCCTGAGTTAGACCTAAGGAAACACAGAGAAAAAAAAAAATGTGATGACCAGTGACACCTGCTGGCGAAGCAGGGAAACAACAGACAGAACCAGACAACTGATTCTGGCATTGTGCCTCTCAAGAAGGGCGAGATGGGACAAAAAAAGACAATTTCCCCACCAGGATAAATCAAGTATTTGTATTCTATATAAAATTCAGGGAAACTTGATATTTGTATTAAGCCCTATATCAATTTGTATTTGTAAAAGCTTTGGGGACAGCTACCACAAAGGCACAGTCACCCATGAGCTTAAACCTACACCTTGGCAGGACAAGCAAAATCTGATTAGAAGGTCTAAGTGATTGGGAGGAAGAATAATAGGGTATAAGAGGTCAGCAAGATACAAGGGGCTAAACCATTCGAACACTAACATTCTAAAATTGATCTTGTAATGAACAGGAAGATCGTGAAGAGAGGCTAAGATTATTGTGACATGGTGATGTTTGCATGTGTCCACCGGGAGCCTGGTCGCAGTATTCTGTACTAACTGTATTCTGTACTAACTGTATTCTGTACTAACTAAATGACAAAGGGTGACTGAATGGCTCCAGTGTAGAATACAACTAAGTTCGTTTGTAGTTGGTTTAACCCAGATTAGTTTTTTATTATGAAAGGCTACACTACAGCATGTTTGAAATAGGCTGGGACTGAAGCAGTATTATGACAATTGTTTACAATGTCCAAAAATTCTTTAAGAAGACAAGAGGGAACAATATTACAATGACAGATTGAGAGTTTAAGTTGGCCGATAATGTCTGCTAAAAAAGGGAGAGTTGCAGGCTCAAGTTGTTGAAAGAGGGCAGAGCATCAACAGATGGTGAAATGTGAGATTTTATATAAGCAACTTTTTAACAGAAAAATCCAGGAAAATCCACACAGACTGTTGGGGAACGGTTAGGACAAGTAGGAACATAAGAATTAAGGACAGTGTTTATTGTGCTAGACTATAGGGCTATGATAATGTTATTTACAATAATATCTACGTATTCGAGCAGATTTCATAGCTTTCTGATAATTTGACAAACAGTCCTTTAAAATGTCATAACCTATAGCTTGTCTTTTGTCTACTTTCTGTCACGGTCGCCTACATTCCTGACAGGGAGCCTGAGTGCCTCATTCAACCACAGGTCCGGTTTAGGTTTGGGGCGCTTGACCTTTGGCACAGCAGTAGATTCCAAGAGCCCAGAAGAAGTGTCATTAAACAAATGAAGTATACCGTCCATGCCCGGCTGAGGTGGGAAAGTGTGGCACCGCACAACATTCATAAAAACCGCGGGGAACTGGCCAGCAGGGGTCGGGTTTATTGTGCAATACTAGCGAGCCTGATTGAAAATATTAACTGTTTGGCATCAGAATCAGAAATGCAGGCATCGTACATTTCACTGTCCACAGGTAAACCATGCGATAGAACACGATACAGTGTACGTAGTTATTTGAATAATGTAGTTATTTGATAACAGTCCCAGTGTGACAGAAACATGGCATATGTCATGTGTCGTAAAATACATGTGTGTTACACATGTAGTCAGAGGTGTAATGTAATGTGATGTTTATGATGTTTGAATAGTTATCTTATTATGTTCTTGCTATGTTTGTATGTCTAATATTGCTCTCACTCCAATAACGCTTTACACTTTTCACTTCTCTTTCAATGGAATCTCAGCCTTATGCCTTCTCAGCTCCCTGAAAGTTGTAAATATAGTTTTAAATATAGTAAATATAGTTTATGCGAGAACATGCGTGCTGCATATCTAGTGAAAATCCATATGTTTAAAAGGCTTTATGCAGCTAGTCCCACGACAGCTCATTAGGCAACTGAATATGTTTGCATTAGCTAACAGTGAGTTACTTGGTAAGTGCTGGAATGTCCATTGTGGTGTTTGGGATGGATGAGTCAGATTATATAATCCATACACAAATTCAATGAGTTAAGATGCCTTGAAGTATGCATAAAATCGCAGTGATCATTCAATATGTCAATTAATTGTGTTACCAATGAAACATAATAAGTAAATGTGATTTGCCAATGTTTAATTTCTGTTCTTTCTGTATGTTGTCCTATGCTATGTTGAAAATCAAAAGATTACTTTATTCTCGAAAGCTGTGGTTGAGACTGTGGCTGCCGCTGGTTTCATATTAAAAAAATATTCTTTGTGCTTCGGGGGACTGGAATGGAATAATTTTCTCCTGTATTCTCTCGTGAAAAGTCATGGCAATGTCTGTGGCTTTCATTACCGGGGTGATCGATTTTATAACAAGCGTATTGAGTAGAACCGAGAAACAAAAATTTATTGTTAGGTTTAGGGGGAAGTTTTTGGCACGACGTAGCTGCTGGGTGAGACTTACTGGGGGTCTCCCTGTTCCTCAGGTCCCCAGGTAAGCAGTTAACATGCCCCTGCAGTGTGTGGGACTTTACATTATACACAGCTGCGGAAAAAAATTAAGAGACCACAGCACAATATTTTGCTTCACTTATTTCTCAATTTATGAGTGTCTGTCTGTGAATAATATATATTTTTGTTGCAAAGTACAGCTTGATTCTTCTGTTTCTCATTAATGAAGGGCTTCTTCCTTGCTTTATGGAATTTCAATCCTGCTTCTATGTGCCAGATATGAACTGTCTTAGCAGTGCACTTCAAACCTGCACTTAATGTTCCCCATTCCTTTCTAAGGTCACTTGATGTCATCCTATTCGTGAGAATCTGTCGGATACGTTTACAGTCATCTTTGGCATTAGAAGGTCATTTCCACCTTTTACCTGGCTGGTTTCTGGTCATTTCCAGTGTCTCCTGCCTCACTTTATTCTTGTGTACTGCTGTCTGTTCCGGAACACAAGACCTGGACAGGGGAGTCCGAGCTACTAAGTCTATTAGGGAAAAGACAAAGAGAAGTCAGAAGCTTAAGCAGGGTCATTCCGGGAGTCTGTCCGATAGTGTCGTCTTGAGCCAAAATGTGTTCCGATGCTGTGGTTGCAAGGGAGTCCAAGAGTCGAGTAGCCAGGGAGTTAGTCCGAGGACGCAGACACACAAAGGAGAGGAGTCTATGGGGAGAGTCACGGGGAGGACGGACGGACGGACGGAAAGGAGGGCAAGCAGGAGGTGCGGGTAATTCAGGGAGGGCCAGACGGACAGAATGCAACTGCGGGGAAGACAAAGACTAAGAGCGCTCAGTAGTGGCATGACAACAGTACCTCACACCTACCTGTTGCGGGTGCGGGGTTATTTAGGGAATCCCATCTTCCGGGGACCGACGGTAATTGCTGGCGTCAGGAGTGGGCGTGACCGGGTGGGCATGACACTGTCTTAGAAATTTTGAACCTGGAAGCAACTTGCCTTCTGCCAGCAGAACCACAATTAAATCAGTACAGTATTTAAAAATGGAGATTTATTTAAAAATATGCAGTGGTATATTAATTATTTCCATGGCTTTGTATGTGCATGAGTGTGCATAAAATGCTTGCTAATTTCCCCCCCACTTGGTTTGTTCCAGATGTGAAGATTGTAGAATGGGGAATTGTTTTTTTTTTCTTTTTACTCTCCTTTGTGGTGTCGCAAGAGTGGCTTAATTCCCCAGCAATGCAGAAACTACTTTGAAGAATGTCGTACTGCAACTCAGTGGTTTTTATTTGGAATCTACATTTTCACAGCGAGACTCAATTTTTCTGTTGTCTCTATGTCATCCAGAGTCTCATAATCATGAATGAAATCTTTATGGATCCATGAATTGACTGAAAGCCCTGCAAATCAGGCTATGCGCCTCCTCCATTCTGCCATCCTATGAATATGTGGTCAATAAAAAGGGACTTGGCAGTGTTATGACAGGGTTTACCCTCACATTAAGTAGGGACTGCACAGTGTTATGACAGGGTGTACCTTCACGTTAAATAGGGACTTCGCAGTGTTATGACAAGGTGTACCCTCACTTTAAATAGGGACTGCGCAGTGTTATAACAGGGTGTACCTTCACGTTAAATAACTACTGCGCAGTGTTATGACAAGCTGTACCCTCACGTTAAATAGGGAATGCGCAGTGTTAAGACAGGGTGTACCCCCAAGTTAAAAAGGGACTGTGATTACAAGAGTTTCCCCTGAGTTCTCTACACTCAAAAAATGAATTTAAAGTCATATAAATTTTATTGAGATTAATTAAAAAACATAAATTGGTGTGTTGTACATAACTACTTTATGACAGTTGAACATAATTCTGTGGAGGTTTGTTTAAACACAAAAACTTTATGTTGGTTTTAAATAATCAAGTTGATTAAAATGTTGTTTTTCTACTACGCATGCGCACTCTAACCGGATTTGCAAGATTTTAGAGTGCAAGTCGCCATTTTCATTTTTAGGCGGTTAATTTCGTGGTTGACTGGAGTGAGTTTTTTGTGCTTTGTCACGAATGTAAGTACCCAAACCAATAATTATATATCATTATTGATCTTTTCTTTATTCATTAAGCTTTTTAACGGTTAGCTGATTTGCTAGGATTTGATGCACATTCATTTTCTAACGTGCTAACGGTCGCTAGCTGGCTAAAGATGCCTTGGATTAAAAAATACAGCCATTTTGATTATATTTTCTTCCATAATTTTTATTTTTTTAATTCATATTATTACTGATTTATTTACAAGGAAACGTCTAATGAGCTGAATGTCTGTCTTGTATTCATTCGTGTAACGTCAGCCGCACATCATAATGTAAGCAATCGGATAGTCGACAAAGAAGGGACATTCTAAAACGCGTAATGTGCTTTAATATACCAAAATAGCGACCAATAATCACCAAATTTCGCACACACACATCTAGTGATAAAGACTTTCACCTGACAAAAAATCAAAACCAAAATGCTAAGAATACGGACTTTATACTACGTTAAGCGTTTTCCCCTCCATTGACGCCTATTATAAGGAAAAGGCTAAACGTAACTTAAAGTACCTAACCAGTGTTGCCTGATCTTAGTATCGTACCAGCAGCTTAAAATGATCGTATTTTGAGAAAAATTATCGTACTCACGCAATTTCCATTCTGACGTTGCT
>JABFDZ020000097.1:14224296-14256741 GCA_019775955.2 Pollimyrus isidori
GCTAAATGAGAAACTGGCACATTTCAGTGGCCTGAAGAGCACACGGTGGCTTCCAAGCCGGCTGAGATGTCTGAAGGGTGTGGGAAAAAATTACACTCCCACTGTTGTTCATATGGAGAACATGGCAGGAGGAAGTGATGTCAAGGCCGAGGATGCAGCCAAGGCTAAGGGGGTGGCGCAGGAGCATGATAACCTAAACATCACACGAACAAATCAGTTAGTTGAGAGCACCACATCACGCTTACTCAGCCTAAAGACAACCAGGAGAATACCAGAAAACCTTGGACACACAGTTCACAGCAAACGAGGATGGTAGCATTTGCTACTGTGAAACTTGGCTCACAAAAAGTCAGCGACCTGCTAGAAGAGGTGAGGGCACAGACAGACACACCTTTGGTGCAGAGATTCAGAAAATTATTGAAAACACAATCAAGTACATGGACAACAGATTTAAAAATCTGTGTGAAAAACCTCTCTCTTGTTTCAAGGTTTTTGACCCTTCCACTCTTCCCTACTCCAGAGAAGAGCTGGCAAATTATGGGGATGAAGAGGTGGATTATCTTGTCACACATTTTGCCAGTTTGCTAGATGAGGAAGAGAAAGAGAATTCCACAAGAATGGATGGATCTAAAAATGTGGCTTGCAGAACTCCGGGGTAGCAAGGTAGATTGCTTGCACAGAGATCTCCTCTCTGAGAATCCAGAACACCTCATATCTTGTTGCTGGTGAAATTAATGCTGACACTTAGTCCAGCAACAGCCATCTGTGAGGGAGGATATACTTGCATGAACCGAGTGAAGACAACCCATCGTATCTCTCTACACCCTGAAACACTGAATGACTGCATGCAACTCTCCATTAATGGGGAAACAGTTGAATCTTTTTGCCCTGACAAGTGAATTGGTTTCTGGATGTTTTCTGGAAAAGGTTCAAGACACCTGGATCATAAAACCCCGACAAGAACAAAGAGCAGTGAGATGGAGGCCGATGCACAGGAAGAGAAAGCTGATGAAGGAGATGCTATGCCCTCAACATCGAGTGGCATTTTCTCATCCGTGACTTCAGTGGAAATTTCAGATTCAGAATCTGACACAGACTGATTCATGTTGTACACAGTTCTTACAAGTTCATAGAAATTTCTGTTCAATTGGAAGCAAATATTTGAGTTGATTCTAATTTTTATAAAGTTGTTGTAATTTGTGTTTTAACAATTTTTTGATTGATGTTTTGCTTCTTTTACAATATTATACATTAAAAATAATCTATTTTTTATTCGGGCTACTTGTTTTGGGCTACCAAAAACTGAAGAGTGCCTGCCCGAAGGGTTACCAGGGATTTTGAAATTTTGCGAGCCCTGTGGTTGATTAGATAATTGCATTAATGAGAAGTTGAACAGGTGTTCCTAATAATCCTTTAGGTCAGTGTATATTGTACATTATATAGTATACTGTTCACTTAAATTATTCAGCATGTATACATGAATTATTTACACTGATTACTTTTAAAATCTCTGTGCTCTCATGTGTTACAGGAAAATTCCATCAAAATTCAGTCATTTCATGTTGGCGTCACAAACTGCAATATGAGTCTGTACAAAACTGCTTTTTTCATATATAGTAGAAACAGTTTTATGTGGAACTGCCTCAGTGGCATTATTAATGTGCTGTGTATATGACTGTGTATGAGACTACATATGAAGGATATGGCACTAATATGCAAAGTGTATATTTGGATGCATCACACGGAATGTTACAGGTACAAATACAACATGAAATTGCACAGATATTTGCTGAGTGATGTAGGAAAAATATGATTTTGTAAAAGAAGGTTAAAATGTTCTAAAATTAATAACATTAATAAACCAGATTAATTTTCTTAGATTAACAGAAATAGATTTGAATAATGAATCTCCAGACCTCTCTGTCTGTTGAGCAAAGTTCTCTCTTTTATTCATGCAATCCTGTCCAGTGCTTCCATTACACTCTGGCACCAGGTACCCCGAGCACAAAGACTGCCCGTCTCTCTTCAGCGTCTGCGGAACCAACCGCATACAGTCATCATGAGGCGAGGGCACACAGTATTCAAAACAATCCCTTCTTGCCTAAGACATAACAAACCCGATGTCTTTCCTCCCGGGCCAACCGATGTCCAATTTTCTTTCCAAATCTTCCATGAGACTTCAGTATCACAAACTGAAAGCATTGAGAACATATTCAACATTTAAAAAGAAATAATGTTGTAATATAAAAATGCCAAGTGTGAATATCATATATTCATATGAAGGCACTATATTCAATCCTATTGACCATGCTGATTTGAAAAAAAATACTTTTGAAAGGCAGAACTTGCAAGCTTCCATAATGAAAATTCCACAATAAAAAATCCAAATACATCTCTTAACCTAGAGGAGTGAGGTAACAGCAATTCCCATTGCACCACTATGGTACTGATAAAATATTTTTCAATTCACTTGGAAGAATCAGGACAGTCAGAATGTGAAATAAAGCCATGTGACATGGGGGAGGAGGGGCAGAGCATGTGGTTCACCTTGGGAATAGGGTTAGGGACACGTATGGGGCAGGTGTGGGGTCACCCAAGACACACAAGGGTTAATACAAGAACCTAAAACAGCCATTTTGGCAAGAAGTAAATATAAGGTTGGGCAGGCTGTCAGGGAAAACATCATTATGGCGACAGGCAGGCTGGGAGTCAGTGTCTCAGCAGTTAGTCAAGATAGAAAAGGAACATTCCGACTAAAAGAGGAACAAGTGCATTGAATTAATACTTTCAGTCACCTGAGTCACCCCTCCAGCCCTCCAAATGATTAGTAATGATACTGGGGCTTTTTGAAGATTTGTTTACAGTTTTATACAAACAGGTTACTGCTTACCCATAAGTATACTGAATACAAGAGTATCTATTTCAGTCAGATATTTTAATGAAGCTACAGGAATATAACAACATGGATCTCGTGTTATACCAAAAGTAATCATTTAGTTTCTATCTGTCTGTCTGTCTGTCTGTCTAGTTAGTTAGTTATACGTAGTTTGTTCCTGGTCCTCTTATAGACTAGTTACGTATTTCTCACATTCAGTACTATAATATAACTTTACATTTTCAGTCGCAATAAATGATTTCCGCTAGTCAGCCCTCAGAAATAACAGGGCGCAAGTCAGGAATCGCCAATCTCACGACTTCAATGAAAACATCATGAGGTACACCCATAAATCTGAGTGATAAAAAGTAACAGAGAAACTGTCTCTAGCTGCACTCAATTTCCAAATTTGAGCATACTGTAATACAACATATGGACCTTAACGGTTCTCTATGGAACGTGAAGACTATAAGCGTGGAACCCTTAGGAATTAAATTTATTCGTTGTGTTAACTAGCAAAAGTAAATGCAAACAAATGCGGACCCTTGCGAATTCTGAGCTGATCATGTTATATTCTAGAGTAGACGAAGGTGCTGATCTACGGGATGGCAGATGGGGACCTCTTCCGCCGAATAATCCAAGAAATCTTTATTATGGAATCAAAATCAATATAATTAATATGTGTCATAACCGTTATCCTGACTTAAAGCACGTCAAATATAATTTCCAGAACTCGAAGTAGCCTACCATGTACGCTACCCTTCCAGTACATGTTGGTTTGTTCCCCTTTCGCCTGGTCTTCCCTTGGCTCTCCTTCCCACGCCGCGAGGCGCATAAGAAGCTTTGAATTAACTTAATTCAACTGTTTGATAAAGTATTACTACTCTCTAATTATGTAAACATGCTTTACACGAATCAACAACGTATGTCGTCGTTATTCTCTATCTTTGTGGTAAGCCTGGGCAGTATTTAAAAAATAATATGCGATGTTTTAATTTTTAAATATCAGGATAGACAATGATATTAAGTAGTCGGGGATTGCTTTTGTTGGTTTTATAATCTCTGTAGAAAACAACTCATCCTAAGAACAAAACGAGGAGTTAAAAATAAAAGCAGTGTATGTATTTTTGCGTTTTGTCATTAGATTGTGCGGACCTGATTTCTCAACTATGTGATAAAAACCTGTAACTTTTTCCCTTGCGGGGACATTTTTTCTATTACTTATGGTTAAGGTTAGGCCTGGGTAGGAGTTAAGGTTGTTACAGTTTGGTTTAACATTATGCCCATATAAATGGGGTGTCCCCATAACTATTTGTGATAAAACCTGTTAATTTGCACGTTGTGGGGATCGTTTATTGGTCACCACAAGAAGAAGTTTAATTTTATAAAAATCTGTGACTGCAATGAAAAATTAACACAATTTTTCAATTCGGGATAAAAACAAATAAAAACAAAGACGGCTCCGAAAAGCTGTGGACAGTTAATGCACCTGACCAGCGTGGGGTGCAGGCGGACCACATGTGACACAGACGGGGGCCTATATGTTACTAATGTATCACTACGTAACACTTATTTACTGTGATAAACACCACCCACCACCACGCATGTAGGCCTATATGTCCACAACGAACACGGACACGTCAACCAACGCATACCTACCCTCTGATCCGACGCCAACATGCAGAATATAAATGTAAATGTTAGTCTACCTAATGTAGCAGGGCAAAAACCACCCCATCCATTACAAACCACAAGGATATCCATTAATTAAAGTTCGTCCTATCGCAATTACTATCGTGTGCCTCCACTAAAAAACTCGATTTAAAAAGATGGATATAATTCGGGCTTTTAAATGAAGTTTCTATTACATAGAATTCTTTGTAGGTATACAGGTAATCATGATTCGTCATCAGCAAAAGCCCCCCCTTCCACACCTGCATTCCATGTAACACAGCGAAATTTCCCAGGGAGCCAAAAGGGTTCTCAGTCAAGTGAACATATAGAACCATGCGGTCTTTGTTTCCTGTAGGATATAGACCTATAATTAGATCCGTGTAATTAGAAAGTGAAAATGGTCGATGACGAAAGAAAACATGAAGAAATACACTGATTGCGTAAGGTGGTTTTAATAAAGACTAAGGTAATACATTCGACTCGTGATTCGCAACAATTTCGACAATGTGGACACAGAGGACACCGAAAACGTATTGATTCCCCGACAATTGCTTCAATGACTCTCTTTGGAATGGAAATTCCGGAAAAAGAGACGACAGAACTAGCTGTCAAGGATAATGATCTGGCGAGATGTGTAACCTATGCAGACTAAACGACTCCGCAAGACACATGGAAGCTATATAATATTTTGTAAGATTTTATATTTCACATAAAATGTGCCTATCCAAGTCAATCGAACTTTTTAAGCGTTGAGCTGTTTTGGGGGATAAATTACTAATAATATTGAATGGGCGTTTGTTCTGTGGCCACTTTGTGGTTTAAGCATCAGTTTGTCTACAGTGTTACGTTCTGGTGCCATAACAAGCAATTGTATAGACCCATTACAAAGATGGAAATATACAGTTTATGAACAATTCAAGTCATTGTGAATGAGCATTTCGACTCCTGTCCAAAATGTAACAAGAGGTTATACTTCTTTGTGTTTAGTGTGGGTAAGACTGTAATCATAAGTGCGTTAGTTCAACTCCCATAGCCTGCTCACCCAATGGCGTATGAGACAGTTAGATATTTGGGGGGGGGGACAATTTGATAATTTAAATCTTAAGGTCTATTTATTCATTGGGGGGTGGTGATGGATAAAAATCCTAATTAAAAAAACCCTGATTCCAATTCCTACGTCCTTGATGTCACCGTTGAGTCGTACAGATTTCCAGCAAGTCCCATTAATAATTAAAAGCGACCGCTAAATGAATGTATGTAAGGTAAATATGAAACCACTGCCGGGTTTTTCATGCGCTTTCATTTTCCATGCTTACAAATTTCCGCCCATTTGTAAATTTGTAAAAACCAAAGCCTTTATAAAAAGGCAACAGCATCTGCGGCTATAATTATAGATGGTTTACTTCGTCGCATGTCCTTATTTTTAAGATCTACAATGAATCTTACAACAGGTTTGCTTTTGTATGTCTTGGTCATTTTCCCTGCAGTCCATTCAAGATGTATGGCTGTGAATGAACAGAATCACTACATCACTCAAAGTCTTCAGTACTTGAATTCCATGGTAAGACCCTTATTTTTAGTATTAATTTCATAATTAAAATAATTGAGAAGGATATTTGTAATTCACAACGTTACTAACCATTTCTGCTGTGCAAATTAACAGGGACCGAGACTGCCGTCAGAGTGCTCTGCTGAGGCTATGAGCATACGGATCAAAAAACGTCCGAAGAACGTAAGACAGGTAAGAAATAGAATAACAGTTCCATAAATTTATTAATGTGATGCGATTGCATTTTGTACCCGAAATTAGTACCCCACCCCCAGTCATGTAAAATTACATTGTAATTTGGGTCCCTTGCCTTGGAGGTGATGCAGTCTTACCGCTGCCTTCATTTAATTATTTATTATAATCTAAATTATTAAGTTCAACAAAGGGATTTTAATAAACACAAGTACTTTTTTTTAACTTCTGTAAAAAAAAAAATACGCAAATAAAGCAACGCAATAAACATAACATTTGTGAAATATAACCAAATAAGGAATAATGATAGAATGTAATGTAATAGTAATAAATATATTAAAAATACATAAATAAAAAATCATTTAAAAAATTAAAGGTAAAATAAAAGTAAAGTGTAAATGGTCAGAATTTTGAGGAAAAACTACACTGTTTGTCAGGATCAGTACCCATCCGGTCCTGTCCCATGCGTCATCTCCCTGTTTGGCCAGCAGTTCTTGCTGTCCATGCCATTTGGGGTTATGTACCTAGAGTGTTGGGCTGCTGCATGGCTCAGTGAGCTGACTGTGTGGCTAAGAAGCATCATGAACCAAACATAATGGTCCCCTCAGTTTCTTATATTGAAATATAGACTTTTGCTTTTGTGTCCTTCTTAATGGTTTCCCTACCAGTGTCTTGTTTAGTTTAGTTTTACTATAGTGTTCCAAGTCTCTCCTACTGTCAGAAACCCTATGTATTTGTTAATGTTTCCTAGACTCTAGTGCCTGTTCATTGTAAATGTACCCCACCTGTTCCTTGTGGCCCTCAATGACTGGTTAATTGGTTATGGTTCTCACCTGTTCCTCATCTAGTCTTGTTATCAAGTGTATTTAGTGCCTGACTTTGGTCTGTTCCTCCATTGGTCATTGTGATTATTTATGTGTTTGATTGGTTGGTCTTGTGGTTTTCCAGATCCTGCTGATACTTAGCCTTCTCTTGTGTGTAGTTTATCGTTTTCTTTCTTGTGTTTGCCCTGCCTTGTTTTTGGACCCATGTGGTTCTTTTGTGTTCTAGTCATGTCCATTGCCAATAAACCCACCCTTGGGGAGCTGCACACGGGTTGTCTGTCTGTTCACCATGCCCCACCATAAGAGGACGACCGAATGAGGACCAGAACAATACCATATATGATACATTGAACTTAGTTATCATCGCGGGCTCTCTGTTCTGTTTTACTTTGGTGGTGTTGCTACGAACTTCAGTGGTGCACTGAGAATGATAAAGACAACACACATGATATTTAGTTATCTAACAAGTTGGATTTAGATGGATATGCACTGTAACATTTTCTTAGCTGAGTCTGATGCCATGTAAACTTAAGTTATTAAAATAATTAGCCTACAGTGCAATGGCACTAACAGGCATAGGCAGTCTGTTATAAATTAACAAAAGTAGTTAGCAAGATGGCTGACCTATTAAAGTGTATCTTAACATCAAGTAGCCTATTTAATTGAGTGAACAATGCAGTTACCACTTTATCAAAGTTTGGCTTCCCGATAGGTAAATTCTTCTTGTGATTTATAAAAACCATTACAATTACCATCCATACATTTATCCATTTACCCACCCATTCATTTTCTGTACCAATTCCATTTACTAATTTAGAAATAATTGTAGTGTACCTGCTGTGCTTCAGTGGATTTCTTGCGATATACTATATCATCAGCCACCCTCAGGGGTCCCCATCCAGCTTAGAGCCCCAGGCAGTTGCACTGTGTTGTCCTCTAACAGTCCAAATACATACAGTCAGGCCAGTGGCCATCCAGTGTTGCCTCTCTTGTAGCTCATGCCTCCAGGAGTATGGAAAGTGGCATTTTACGCACTTTGTAAGGTAAAGTACTGTCGTGAAATCAAAGCAATGATAATATAGGCTTTTAGCGGCATCTTATTTAGGGAACGTGTTGGCTGCCGTCTAGGCATCAGTGGCTTTTCAGGGATTTTTAACTTGCCTTTAGTTCTTTCACCATGTCATAATTCAGACATACCATGTTTAAACATTTATTGATGCATTATGGGTATAATTCTGTCAGCAATAAATATAGTAATCGGGGGTGCAGGAAAGATTTTTGAAGTGGTCGGAGGGGCTGTGAGGGTGATTTGAGCTAATAGTTTATTACAATACACAGTGATTTACACTGTCCTACAAACATACAGTGTTACTTTTTTTATCTGGGATGGAATTGCTAATCACCCACAAATAGCCTGGTGGACAATAGCATAAAGAACAGATAGCCTTCTCTATAATGTGTTACAAGTCACTGAACCCCAGTATACTATAATGTTTCATTTTATGTGAGGGGACATTCATAATTTATTGCTTTATTCTAACAACCATAATTTCACGTTAGGTTGAACTTAGATTAAGCAGCTATCTTTATTATAGTAACACAAATTTGTCTATCAGACACAGACTTGGTATAGATTAAGTCTATATAGAATTTATGTGCACTTATATTGGTAGCTGTTTGAAAATCCAAAAAGGCAACAGCATCCACCGCTATAATTATGGATGGTTTGCTTAGTAGCATATGTCCTAATTTTTAAGATCTACAATGAACACTTAGTTAGATCTTTGTGTTTTCCAGATAGTTTTTTTTTTTATATATTGCATAACACTTTGGTCTGTATGACCAAAACTGCTTTGGGCACAATTTAGGCAGATCACTTCTCAACTCGTTCAGGACTGAAACTGGCAGCGGCAGATTACAAACAGAATTTGCAAAGTCACAAATGCGGCAAGTATGTAGGTTTTGAATGAAATGTTTTAGAAAGTGACATTGGTGGTAACATTTGAGTTATTTATCCTTTGTTAAATCAGTAGGTCATCATTGAAGTGGAACATTTTAAAACCATGTATAGGTTAATAAGAATGTGTGTTTTTTACTCTGTCTACCTACAAACAGAGATAAGAGGAGACAATGGCAATGCATACGTATAGGCACACGGATGCAGCCACATGTGAGGGCACTCCTACCTCCAGCAACCACATGCCGTCAGTAGTCTGTGATAGTTGAGACTTTTTGAGAAGTTCAGGTACCACAGAATCTAACCCTATTTAGGGATGCTGCTGTCACGTCCCGCTCCGAACGATCCTCATGTGTGCCACGCCCACCTCGTTACCCCGTGTTTTTACCTGATTATTCTCACCTGTCTCTTGTTACTGCCTGCCTATCTTCTGTATTTAGTCTGCGTCTGCGTAAGTTCCGGGAGACTTGTCATTGAAGTTTCCTGTGCCAGTCGCTGTATCCCCTGCGTTGCTACGAATAAACCCTGTTTGTCCTCCATTGTGGCTCTGCTTGCCTGCTTCTCGGTTCTCCTCCCGACTGTGCGACGACACTCGTAACAGCTGCTTATCGAAGATTTTTCTTTTCCTGTCAAAAGGGAGGGGGGGGCATTTCAAGGTCCCTATATAGGTGGAGGGGACGTGTTCCATCCTGCCCCTGATAGTAATAATAGAAGGATATTGCCACAGAATGTTGATCATATTGATGATTTCTCATTTGCTGCTGCATGATCATTTGTTCCTGTTTTAGCTATTATTGACGAAAGATCCATTTCTTTCAGATATTATGTTTCGAACAAGCAATCAGACTATCAAGCGAACTATTCTCCGAAGATTTGCATTCGGTCAAATGGAATCAGTCCAGTCTGGAAGGTCTCCAGCAACTCCTTGGTCGCCTGAAAGTCGAGTATTCGCGTTGTGTAAGTTTCATGAAATACATGTTTTTCACATTAAAATTTGATTTGATGACATTTTATGATAAAAGGAAAGGCTCACAATAAAACCATAGCACTTTAAACTGTAGTGACAAATAAAATAATGATATACTTGTAATCCCAATACAGAGGTTCAGGCATTCATACGACTGCTCTCTATTTCAGCTGAAGAACTCAACCCCCAAAAAAACAAAGAGGAAGACAATGGAAAATTACTTCAAAGACCTGAGAGACTTTTTATCAAAAGAAGTAAGAAAAGAGTTTCAGTGCATATGAGTCAGTACATACATCAATGGTAGCGTTACAGTGCATCATATCACTGCATCTGATACATAAATGTTTTATATACCTTTTATATGACTAAAATTGTAAAAGGAAACAAGAAACTGATCACACCAATAGTAATGTGGTTGTGTGTGAGGCCTGTAATTTTAATGCATCACTCTTTTGCAGAATCACAGCCATTGTGCATGGGAAATTGTAAGAGCTGAGATGGAGAGCCTCTTTGAAAAATTGAAGAATTCTCAATTTAATGTCAACATGAAGAATTGGAGAAAAGACTGACGACAACGCTATCTATATTTAGATGTTATATATCATTGAATTGTATAATTCAGTTATAAGCTATATTATTTATTCTCATTATTTATTAGGCCATTATCTATTTTTATTTGCACTCTTCTATAATATTGTAATAAAAACTGCTATTATGTCAAACTGGTCAATGAAGTTTGTCTTATAGTGTTTTTTGTATGTGTTTTCTTAGCCTTGAATAACTTATGTAATATCTATGTGGAGTCTATACTTTCAGTTAGATACAAAGTTTTATTTGTAATTACATAGTCAATAATTCTTTCTCAAGCAGACATTCACATTTCAGTTCAGAGATGAAAACATGGGACAATTCGAGTCCCGTTTCTATTCAAAACATACACAGTGTTTTACTTTTCAACTCGGGACAATCCTGCAAAATATAGGACAGGTGGTAGCTCTTAAAATCTCATTAAACTTTACCACCACCCATCCATCTATTCATCCGTCCATCTTCTATACCTGCTTGTCCTATTCAAGATCACTGGGGTCCTGTTTATAATTATATTGATATTTATTTCAGATTTGTGTCCAGGCATCTGAATTCTCACATGTTAAATGCGTAGTCAAGCATACACAGTTCAAAAATATTTAATTAAAAAATGTATACAAATGTATACACATGCATACATGTGTACAAATTTCAGTTAATTATTAGTGTAAAATTGCATGTAGTGCAGCGGTTGTAGGAGCCAATCCAAGGGACCTTCAGTTCTTGCTTCATTAGGATTGTAAGCAGTGTGAGAACATACCTCCATGTCAGGAACGTTAATTGCCCCAGCCATGGCTCACGGACAGAAAATTTTAGGGCCAATGGGGGGTTTAGGCATTCAGAACCATGCTAATTACTTAGTGACCGATACAGAGGCAGTAAATCGTGTGGGACAGAGGTTCTCGACCCCTAACCTATACACCAGGATGTGGTTTTGTGGCTGGGTCGGTTAATTAACTATGTGAGCTGTATCATTTCAAGCTGCGCCCTTTTTAAACTATCCCTTAATATTCACGTGCTCTGATTTCATCCGAAAGAATGGCATCAGTTAAATTTCCACAATGTCTGGTAAAATAAAGAAATGAAATAAAGAAAAATAAATAGCAAGTGGACACACTAAAAGCACCTGGTGGGGACTCCAGAATATTTGGTACCAGCCAACTAGTGTAATTCAGCAGAAATAACAAATGTTTACTAGCCCTCAAAGTCATTTTCAAGCAAAGGGAGCCACCAAAACCACCACATCTTACAATAATTACCTCCCTGTCTCTCTTTGAATTTACGAGACACCAACAACTACTAGACCGTGGTCTGGTCGAAACTTATTTACTTTCATTGTCAGTCGTCATATTGGCTGTAAAAGGCTAATGAGGTTAATGGAATTTTTTGAATAGGTGACAAAAAGGCAGACTCATCTGTAGCGCAGACATAAAATTGTCCTGGATTTCTGTTAATTAAGAATCAAATACAAATCTCAGGAAGCTCAGGAGGGCGGGCAGGAGGGCACCCTGGACAGGATGCCAGTGCATCACAGGACACACCATCGTGCCGTGCACACTTGACACCAAAAACTGAGCCAAAAATCATGGAATGGGTGAGCCAGCAGAAAATCAGGGGGGCCGGTCCCATAATTCACTTGGCGACAAAAATCACACAACAGACTCAACTCTGTATTTTTTTTGTATGTTTTAAATTATCCATAGCATTACTAAGAGTGAATAAAGAGAATGAAAAATCTGTTTGCATCTCAACAGCACTTTTCCTCCAATGATCTAACCCAGGGGACGCCCACGTAGCACCTGGCTGTGGCAGATGGGTGGCCATTCCTTGAGGGTGGTACTGGACCGTGTGGGGGATCGCCGGCTGGGGTTTTGCCGTGTGGTGGGTGCGGCGACACGCTGCATTGACGCATGCTCCCCAACCTGACCCGACCTGATCGAACCATGCATGCACATACCAATCAGACAATCGTTTTATCATAATGTATCACTCACTATGAATGCTAAATGCGTGGGCCTAGAACCAGACACGCCCACCCATGTGTGGTGCACATGGAGCCAGAGGTCATATATATGATTACATTCATGCAGCCTAATACTGCTGGTATGAAGAAGCATAAACTGGATGTTAATTAAAAGAGATTAAAAGAGGAACATAATGGTGAAGAAAATGAAAAAAACATCGAGAAACTTCATCTAATCTGACTAGAAAATCAGCTCCTAGATATAAAATAGCAACAAGAAATTTGGGACAGGCTACATAAGGGAAAATTGTGGAAAACAGCACGCATTTCTGACTGCTGTCAATCCAAGTGGCCATCTTTTTAAATACATTCTTAATCTTCAATGAACTATAGACTATGGTAAACATTTGAAGAGGAAAACAATCTTGGGAGATGCATGAAATAATTTGCCTGGAAAATCCACTTTCAAAGAGAAACCAAAAAATGAAAGTCGTGACTTCAGGGGGAAATACAGATAAGTCAACAACACGAGAAAAAAACCAAATGCCAAATAACTGCTCTAAAATGTATCCATACTATTTCTCAGGTAAAACTTAATTCTATGAGTCGACTATTTGGCTGCTGCCAAACAACGGAAAAACAAAACGAGTTAGCCAGGGAATATGTTTAATTTAATGTTTAACACCTTATCACCTTGTAAAGCAGGAAATGATTTACACGTAACGTTGGATCTGTAGCTTACAATAAACCCGACACTTCAGTAATTCGCACAAGAATGACACAGGATCTTGCAGCAGAACAGCGATAACAGACCTTGACAATTCGTCACACATGTAAGAAGCATCAATATCACCCATAATGAGACAGTATTCTGCACTTCCTTAAAATCCTCTGCAAACAGGGTTATTAAAAACTTAAAAGGAAAAAGAAACAAAAAACAAACGAATGAGGGTAGCCGTAATTTTCACTAGATTCAAACACCTGTGTAATATTCACAGAAAAACTTAATTGTCCAGTAAAGACGTAACTTTTAAGCATACCATACGGCATACCCTAAATTAAAATCTTTTTTAACTTTACTAGAAAAAACTAAATTACACACTATTGATGGAATAGGCTACTAATAACGTAAAAAATTATAAAACGTTAATCAATAAAAAAGTTATTGAATATTAGTTATTATTAAACAGGGACAACACGCCGGTTGAAAGCGTGTTGAAGGCTAACATTACTTTTTACATAGCTACCTCAGGGTCCTGACCATTACTACGGTGGTAGCGTAATAACGGTACAACACAGAGCTCACACTCCTTATTTGTGCGCAGGCAGCGCCACCGAACTTCCCCCTCAAACTCATCAGAAACAACAACACGTTACCGCCCCCTGCTGACGCGATGCGCTGTCACAGTAAGAAATTACTACAGATAGCTTGCAATGCCTGTGCTACAAAACAGAGGCGTTTCTCAAATTATTGAGGCACAAAGAGTAGGCCTATCTTAAGTATTACAGAGAGCGTTCTACACTTCTAACAGGAGTGAGTCTGTAAGCAATGCCAAAAGTATGTTTTGCAGCAATCAGATTGAGAAGGTCTTGGGTGAGCTTTGCTTTTACGCATCATGAGATGCTTCTTGTGTGACACCTTGGTAATGATAAACCTTTCTATAGGCCACCAATGAGGACTAAACCAGCTGATAATAATTTGCATTGATAGAAGCAGGATTGCTTTCTAAATACTGACAGATTTCAGCTGCATGGTTTCTTGGCTTTCTCTGCCTTTTTGTACAGGTATCTCCTTTTCTTCATGTGTCCAATTCTCTGTGTCATTTCACTTTATTACACATAACATCATTTATGGACTTATTTGTTTTGATTTCTTTGTATGTGTGGTTTGCTTGGGTTGTTACTGACATCTGGTGTAAATTTCATCTCCATAGCCTCATTAGAAATATATTTACTGAGAAAATTGTTGACGCGCTCAATGCTTATTTTCCCCGCTGTATACCTAAAGCATAATCATCACTGATTGATTCGTAGTTGTATCTTTTGTTTTCTATGTGTGCACCTTGGAGAAATTTGCTATTGTGCTGACGTGCAGTCTGTTGCAGCAGCTCCCGTCACTGAAATTTCCCTTGGTGGGATTAATAAAGTTCACCCAATATATTGTAATCGAATATTGCTAATATCTAAATGTCCTTTCCTATACCAATGATGTGTCACTTCTGAATGCCAAACTGATAGAGAGCTAATGCGGAATTATTACAAGTTAGACATTATGTATGAATGTTATGAATGATTTTATGTATGGTGTGAATGATTGCATCTGTATTCGGACCTGAATGCACAAATGATGGTTCCTTCCTTATTCTCAGAAACATACTTACACATACCTCCAATAAGACACAAGAGAACCAGCACTCAGTTAACAATTTGGTGTGCGTGTGATCTGACCGACATCCCATAGCTATTCATCAGAACCCTTTACAATATAACGCCTTTCCCGAATAGTCACAATATAAACACATACTCATTATTCGAGAATTCAACAAAATACACCTGATGGAAGGACTTTCACAGGAAAATAGATTAATATATTTATATGCAGTTATCGAATCTATTGCAACGAATAAGAAGGCATACTTGCGGTGGTTGTGGTTGTTTGTTGTATTTGAATAAATTTGCAGTACAGCATTACGTCAAACCAATATAACAGAGACGGGATGAAGAAAGACAAATGAAACAAAGATAGATTTAATAAAATAGATACAAAGTAAACACGTACTTTTTTGAAGCAGTGCCCTTCAAAAACGGTGCTTCTTTTTTACGCTTGTGTTTTAATGAATTCTACGAATCTAGGGGTTTAGCATAGGTACAGCTGCTGAACAACAGTGCCGTGGAAGAAAACGAAACACATTAAGAGAAACCGGCAGTAAAATGCCGCAGGAAAATTCCAATCTAATCTAATTAAATAAAAAACGAAACTCAGATTCCACGAGTACACATGACCATGAGAAAAGACGCCAACCAAGTGAGAAAAATATCCAAATATGTAAGACCTATATAAAAATATATTCATATCATTAATCGAAACGAAAAAAATCTATAGTTGTGTACTTCTTCTTACTCGAGATTTTTCCCGAAATTTTGAGAAAGGTACTTATTCATTACTTAGGTAAAATATCCAATGTCATAAATTAATTAATTACAATTTTACTGAACTTTACATCACATATGTTTCTTTTGTAAGATAGACCATAGATAGATCGATCGTACAAATGAGTATGATACCAAAACTCCTAAAACAGCTAAACGTAGCCAACTAACCGTTTTTATATGGAAACAATGACTGATAGACATTACCGCACAAGCGTTTACAATCGGCTTGGAAATTAAACGTGTTGTTTCACGCATTTCGAACTCTTTTTCAAATAAGAATGGCTTTTTACTCGGGCGGTGTGTGGTCGGGGGGAGTCAAACCCTATTGGGTGATATTATAGGTTAATATTATAATGTAAGGTCAAATCCTAGAATCACCCCTGCGTGCATTACATTCAAGGTTTGAAGGGGTTTTCGTCACATGTAAGGAATACAGTCAAACCATATAACCTGCAGTGAAATTAAATGTGGTCAACACCGCCAAAATAAAAATAAAGACAAAAAAGAATAACACAATAAATATGTAATAAACATAGAACAGAACCTTATGCTCATTATGCATGATTATAGCTGATTTTAATATATTTTAATATAATTAGCCTGCTCTGTAACATGCTGTTTATTTACATAACTTATTCGCATAAAATATTTTTTGTTTTGCACTTTTTTTTACTTGTTTTAGCGAATACATGTAGATTTTTATAGTTTTGTACGTGTTTTCCTGTCACATTATTTCGCTTTTAACTAACTTTACCATTCTTTAAAATGTAAATAATGGCACAAGTATTACCGAAAATAGGCCTATGATATATTTTAGTATATAAGATAATATATAATACATGTACTTCATCATTTTCGATTGGTGGATGAATTAACACAATTATATTTTTTATTTGTTGTATATTTTATTTTTTTATTATATTTATTTTATTTTTATTAACCTGTAGGCTAATTCTTGTTTCTTCATGTTTTCTTTCTTATGACTCAACAAACCATATAACAAGCAATAAGCAGGAAACTAATTGAGATTAAATTTGAAAAGTTGCAAAGCAAAGACGTGAAATCTGTGTACCCGCGCCTTTCAATAACCATGATTCGTTAGTGTTTCTATGCTCAACTTGGAAAAATAGCATACATCCTGCGTATATGACTGGCACGGCACTTAGAAGTCCGGTTTACCACAGCCACAGCTGCCGAATAACACTGTGCATTGTGAGAAAACAAAAGCAGTTGAGATAAACTATTCAAATATCTGAGACTTAAAAATACACATACCTTCAATTAATCAAATTGAAGTCAAATAAACCGAGAATGTATAGGGTTATTTCATTTTCGATTTTTTTTTGTGCAGGACTGACAGTGAAATCCACAATTTTGGGAAAGTTGCTAAATGATTCATTGCTTAGATGAAATATCCCGAGTCATTACTAAATAAGGTTTCATTGAATTTGTGCCACATAGGTTTCCATTTGTTGATATTTGTATGACATGCAAATTTGTATTAGGCCTGTGCCAAAACCGCCCAAACGGATAAAGGTGTGGAAACAATGACGGTCTGCAAAAGCGTCTGCAAGACGTGAAAATGAAACTTAGGCTTATTTTTCCACGGATTCTTAATTCTGTCTAATAAAAAACCCTTTTTTATCCATCCGTACCACCACATATAAATTACCGAAAGTGCAATGATCCGTCCAGAACAGTGTACGTCAACTGTGCGTTAAAAAGTTTGTATGCTGATTACTTTAGAACATTATTGGCCTTTCAGTATCCATTTTTAAAAGGAGGTTATTTTAATCCACCAGTCATCTACAACAATGGGATTTAAATCACTATATTTTTCCTCTTGGGTTTTCTTTGTCTTTGGCCTTTCGCAGGTTTTGCCCATGCGCACAAAGTGCTACCAGCATGGGAAGCTGATAGAAAGGAGCCATACACTCTTGAGCAAAGCGGTGAGTTTAATGCCGTCCACTCCTGATGGGCGACCCAGCATTGTTTGTCAACTAAGAATTTGGTTTCTGCTTGTTTTGTTTCAGGGTGGACGTTTTTCCCCAAATTGCATTAGGGAGCTTGTTGAGGAGACTATTACTTTCCCAGAATCTGTTTTCAGGTCCACCAAGAAGACAGAGGTAGGCCTGCCTTTTTGTTTATGCAGAACACTGCAATATAGATGAACAGGTAGGATAAGTATTGTTAAAATGGGACAATTTCTGGAAACGTTCTGGAGATTCATCTCAACGTCTTAAAACCCAACTTGATAGCATTCTCAATACGTTAATGTCCCCTTGAACACTATATATAATAAATGAAGTATTACTAGAAGTATATATTAACTGCAAAGCTAAACTGTAGGCCTACCATTTCCCTGATATCTCATGTTCACATTTCCACCCTTGTCTTAATTTTGAAATTGTATTATTGTTTTAGGAATTTTGGTATTCAATATTTCAATGTACATTCTGATATCCGCTTTATGGAACTTAATTATAAATGAAGTGTAGGAATTTAATAATGAAACAAATTAATAACGAATGAAACAAATGAATAACGTATTAATAATTCTCGCCGTTTGCAGCAGAAAACAGTTGTAAAACTGGCAATTTATGAAACTTTGAACAACACCTTTTCACTGTTTGGAAATGGGGATCTACCAGAAGAGTATGACTCGACGATGCTTGACGAATTCCAGCATATCATCTTCCGTCTAGTTAATGAGACGAGCAGATGTGTAAGTGAAATGTAACATCGAAGGTGCTCACCTGAATGGTGGGCAATTTATTGAACATAATAATAATGAAAGCGCACGTAACTGAAAATTCATGAAGTTTTTTAAATTAACATGTTTTGTGTTTCACTTCATTTTTGTTACTGAATTTAATACTGTACTGCTATGCTCAATGAAGACGATGGGCATCAAGGTGAAAAGCGACGAGGCCAGGATCGATATCGCTGACAGAAAAAAACAGTTGAGACAGTACTTTGAGAAGATGGCAACAATTTTACAGCAAAAGGTATGCACAAATACAACTATTATCAAATGATGAAAAATTTTGAAATAAGTTAAGTAAATAAAATATCAAATTAACGGAATGTAACATCGCGGTATTTCTTCTCATTTAATGAAAAACGAAAGCTATTGACGATTTTTCTGCAATATTACATTCATTGACTGAGAAATGCGTGTGGTTTTGTTTCCCTAGAGCTTCAGTTTTTGCGCATGGGAAATCGTCCGAAAGGAGATTATTCACACGCTGCGCTTCATACTGGACGACGCTTCTGACTCGCTTTTCTAGTTAAACAGAACTTAAACCAGGATTTTCATCTTAACCCGGTGAATCATCTTGTAGTATGATTTGGTTTTTCACAAAAGCTTCGTGACTGCGGTCATTAATCAGAACTTTCGTTTTTCAAAATCTCTCTATCTATCTATTTATTTATTTATTTATTTATTTATTTATTTATTTATCTATTTATTCAACTATGTATTCAACTATGTATTCAACTATTTATTTATTTGCTCGTTTTTGTATTTATTCATTTTTGTTTTTTTATTTATGCTTATGTCTTTCACTTGTCTATGCAAGACGAGTTTTTGTTTTTTGAATAAACTGAAATTTATGCATTGCATAAGCTGTTTTGATTACATAAAATCGTCCATCCATCCATTAACTACCGCTTGTCCGGGGTTCAGGTCGCAGAGGTAGCAGCATCAGGAGAGATACCCGGACCTCCCTCTCCCTAGGTACCTCTACCAGCTCCTCGGGGAGGTTAAATTATCATAATCTCTCAATGGTGTTACAACATGTACAACGTGAAAATAGGAACGATAATTTAGACCATGTCTGTCAAAGTGTGTTAGCCGAAGAATTTCCAAAGCTCTCTAAAATTCACTCCAGCACGTGCAGCAACCATCCAACACATCCATGTGTTTTTTGAGTCTATCACTATCACACCTTGTCTGGCTAATCAATACCTCACTGACTTTTTAAAACTTAACTAAAGTAATTAATCAAGTGAGCCGGTGGTGAAATTTAATTAATACAATTGAACGGCTTGGATACCCATGAGGAGAGGTTTGAGAACCAAAATGGTGCTTTTTCAGCTATTCAAAAAGATCATTTTCAGCAGAACAAAAGCAGTTCTTGCTCACCTATTTTATGTAACAGCTTGCTCTGTTATCACAGGGGCTATAGGCACAAGGCAGGGAACACCAACTCACATAGGCACAAGGCAGGGAACACCAACTCACATAGGCATAAGGCAGGGAACACCAACTCACATAGGCACAAGGCAGGGAACACCAACTCACATAGGCACAAGGCAGGGAACACCAACTCACATAGGCACAAGGCAGGGAACGCCAACACTAACACACACCATTCACTCATATAGGCACACCCACAGAGAGTTTGGTAACACCAATTGACCCCTGTGTATTTTTGGACTGTGGGGGGAAACTGGAGTATCGGGAGGAAACCCCATGACGACATGGGGGGGGGCATGAAAACCCTAGCAGAGGGTTGAACCCACGCCCCAGAAGTGGGAGGCAAGAGTGCTAACCACTGCTCCATCATGCCACCCAAAGCGTTTGTTGTGTTAGTCTTAATTTACATATGCTCTAATGTTAAATTGTGGTTTTTGGTCAGAGCTAAATAGAAGTCCTCTGATTGTATACGACTTTTGCGCAATACTGTCCCAGATAAATTTCCAGATATTGAGAGGCTGACAATAAAGATCAGTTGACTCTTGAATGAAATTATAAAAATGGGAGCAGTACTACAGGAAATATCTTGTATACTGTATGTTGTACCTAATCATTTTTGATTTCTGGATAATTTGACCCAATTACATTTTGAACCTTTATCCTGTAATTATTGCTTCATGTTTTCTTTTTATAATTTAACAATTCATATAACAAGTGATAAGCAGGAAACCATCAGAGATTTTTTTTTTAAATGGAGCAAAGATGTGGAATTTCTGTACTCACACCTTTCAATACCTGTGATTTGGTAACATATTGATTTGAAAACATTCTGCATTTATGACTGCTGCAACTCTAAGTGTCCTACTCATTATAGCTACAGCTGCTGGACAACACAGTGCTATGTAAAACAAGCAAAAAGTGGTGAGAGAGTCATGCTTGAAATAACATCACAGAGAAATCTCAATAGAAAATAAAAACCAGAATCCACCAGGACAGAGGGAAACACAAACATATGAGACAAATCCACAAGCAAACAATATATTTATGGCATTAACCAAAAGAAAAAAATTACTTTCAGTTATGTAATGTTTTGACTCTGCTTTTGTATGTGTGTGTTTGTGTGTGTATATATATATACACACACACACACACACACACAGTGGTACCTTGGTCCTCAAACTCACTAGAACTCGAATTTCTTGAAAGTCGAACGAAACAGTTTGACCTAGAACTCGATCTGAATATCAAAAGTCCAACCGTGTACGCTAACCTAATATAAATTGTACGTGACAGAAAATGAGCCATACTACAATGCAATTCTTACTTGAATGCCTTCTTCTGGAAGATTAACCAAATAAAGCAGCGCAACATTACAGTAACTAACAATAAATAAACAAACCACTAACTTACGTGTACTACTAGAGCATTTATGTAATTTATTTAAACTCGATGATTTACATGACATTCGGGAGAAATAGCAGATTACGCATTGAAACTGGGATACAAACGTCATGCGTGTAACTAAATTCTTCAGCCAATAAGGGCAAAGGTGTCTCGTCATGGTTCCAGTTTGTGCAGCCGGGTGAGAGGTCTCAATGCATCTAACCGTAATGCGTTGCTTTAAGCCAGCGTTGTAAGCAAGTCGAACACACCCAATGACCTGACTGGGGAAACAAACCGAAACTTGTACTTAATACAGAGGATTAATAACAACAACCAGAAACAGCTGATCACATGGGGATCCCACACAAGGTTAACGAGGGGGCATGGCACATGGAAGGAGTGGACAATCGGAGCAGGACAGGGGTAATGTTGGAATAACATTTTATAGTTTTGTAAGCCATTAAGAAAAAAAAGTGCTTCTTGTTTTATCCTGTCCATTTTGTGTTTAAATGGTAAAAAAAACAAGTGTAATTTTAGGTGGCTAGGAACCAATTAATTGGTTTTCCATTATTTATTATGGGAAAAATTCAATCAGAACTCAAACTTTTTAGGATTCAATCCGGATTAAATTCAGAATCGGATTAAGTCCAGAACGGATTAAGTTCAAGAACTGAGGTACCACTGTGTGTGTGTGTGTGTGTGTATATATATATCCACTTACAGTATTTCTCAATTACTCTGGCACATTTTATGAAACATGCTTGACTTTCTAATAGCTATGACAGTATTTCTTAAAATACTTATTAATACTGCAGTTTGTTTAAGCTGCAAGAGGCCATAACTCACCTACAACAATTAGGGTAAACTCGTGTCTCAAAACCAAATTATTCTGTCAATGAATTAGTCATGCAAATAAAATGAAATGCAGGCCTGCCTTCATCATCAATCTCAACAATTCTCAATGTTAACCAAATGTATAACCAAGCGTTTCCCGCTTTCTCAGTTTCTGACTGATCATTTTTCTTTGGCAAACCGATTGTTATTCATGTCAAAGACACCGGTTTTAACATCACAAAGCTCCACGTTTGAGTTTGTAGTATTCAAAAGAAAGCACTTACAGTACAGTACATGTACTCACATAACATCTTCATGTTTTTAATGAAATAGTCTCAAGATACGGCATACAACAGCGTACCAAAAACTCATACAGCACTGTGTAAGACCAAAACAACAAAATAAAACAATGATGTATCACTGCAATATATGGAATATACCTTTGAATCATACTGAAAGTTTGGTGAACTGTTTTGCATGTGGTGGTTTGCACGATGATCGCATATACATATAGAGATTTGGATGTAAAATAATTTCACCAGGAATCTACATAATTCATTTTGACCAATAAGCCTGGATTAGACTCATTGTTTCACAAATATTAATTGTTATTTGAGAACCGTGGTAAAGCAATCAAGAAAAACAAAAAGAAAGACAGATTTTCATTGCAAAAATACTGAGCCAAGGGTAGCCTAATGTCTTTTTTGTGTGGAAACAATGATGGACCAACTCAAAAATCTGCAAACAACATAAAAATAACATATTGATTCATGCATTCTTACTTAAAACATGTTATTCATCTGTTGCTCCACACCACATATAAATTATTGACACACATATTAATCTGTCGAGTACAATGTACTGCACTTTAAAAAATGAGTATGTTGTTTTAGCTCACTGGTCGCTCTTTTAATATAGTGTGAGTACTTAAATCACTGTATATTTGCTCCTGGGATTCCTTCACCTCTGGTCTTTTGCAGGTTTTGTCTGTGCCCGTGATGTGCCATCTGAATAGAAATCTCATGTGAAGGAACCACGCATTTCAGAAGAAAATCATCAGTTAAACATTTCCCACTCATGATGGGCTTCCTAAAATGTTTACTTTTAATGTTTCTATTCATGATTTGCAGCTTTACAATATTATGAAACAGAAAACAAAATATCTACGCCACTGTTCAAAAGTTTGTGGTTACTTTGAAATTGACATGTTTCCGAAACAAAGGCAATTCTTTTGTCCATTAAAATAACATCAGGTTAATCAGAGCAGACATTATTCATTTTGTAATTGATTATTGTAGCTGAAAACTCACACAGATTTTTTAGTGTAATATCTATAATGGTGTGCCCACTATCGGCAACCATCGATCCCGTGTTCCAGTGGCATGCTGTGTTTGTAAATCGAATTTTATCATTTCGAAAGGCTAATTTGATCACTAGAAAACCCTTTTGAAATGATGTTAGCACAGTTGAAAACTGTTTTGCTGATTAAAAAAAGAAATGAAATTGACCTTCTTTAGATTATTTGAGTACTTGGAGGAACAGCAGTTGTGGGTCCGGTTGAAGATTCAAAATGGCCAAACTTTCTTCTGAATCTTATCAGTCTGTTCTGGTTGTATTCCACGGGAAATTTCTAAGTGGTCCCAAACCTTTGAACAGTAATGTACATATTACTATCAAGTAAAAGAACTGCCTACACAGTATGCATTAATAGGGCATAAACAGTAGTGACTACAGTACACCAAAGCAATGAAATCACTGGATTTACTGGAAGACCATGAAGAAATATTGTATAATTACACAACTGTTTTTCCTCTTGAATGTTTGGATTAGATGACACTATGGATTGACTCTCTGTGTGCTACACTCTCTGATCAGCATTCATCCTTGGCAGACCGTAGTTAGGTGGTGGCCTGCTGTCACTTCCAAACCTGACCACCAGAGGAAGCCAGGGAGCAGCCTCAGAGACTCTAGTTCAAAAGCCCACTGGTGGCAAGGAATGGGCAACATGGGCAGCTGCATCTTGCTGGGGGGGCCGGGGGGGGATGGGGGGCGGAGGCGGCTGGGGACACCTGCTCAAAATAAAAGAATCAGAGGTGTGATATCTGGTGATCAGTTTTCCACTGCTCATTTACACATCATGTCCAGGGGGGTGGGAAATAGCGGGGATTGGGGGATGCGACCCCCCTCAATATCAACAGACTCCCCTACCCCACTACACCCCAGTACAGGAACACATATCTATTTGGAGATGAACAACATTGTGAAAAAAAATCCTGTTTTTGGGTTTTGTGGTTATCGCTCATAAGGTCAGATTTTGCTATTTAACTTGTTTCTGTCTCAGTACAGATGAAACGGCAGGGGTTAAATACATATATCTGATTGGCAGTTTCATACATGACAATGTCAAGCAAGTTTATTTTTGCTGTCAATACAGGATCTTGGTGAGAAATTAATGCAAATAATGCAAAGTGCTATGCCCCCACTCCCAACACATGACCTTCTTCTGTTCTTCCCATCCCATCCCTTCCCTTCCCTTCTCTGTGTTCATGCATGCAGATTACCTTGCGATGCCGGTATTTGCTCATTACAGAAGGGGAGCGGACGCATAATGAGTTGAGTTTTTTAGAAGTGCCCAGTAACTTCAAATGCGATGTTTTGATTGAGCTCAAAAAGTATCACCAAATATGCAAACTGTTTTATATGCAACCTGACTATCTGTTTTGCAGACTACTGGCACAGAAACTGACAGTTTGACTAGCACTTTGGGTAGCTTAGCTAGAGTGACCTTAGCTCGTGCGGGGGTGCGGGGTGTGACCGCTGGCGATGACTGTCAGGAATCCCCCACAAGGGCCCCCCAGCCCTGGTCTGTTTGCACTTACTGTCAGAGCCGGCAGATGATTTTAGCTCCACCACTGGTCCCGCTGTTAGTATCAGGCTACATCCACATTGCTACGTTTTAAGATGCAGACATTAGTCTCAGTTTTCCCATTTCATACATGCTACCCCATATATTTCAGCCCCCAAAAATAGAGACTTTTAAAACGCTCCGACAGTCAAATACTTCTGACAATTCTATTTTAAAGTGGATAAGTGACAAAGGAGACTCTAAAAGTGCCCTAATTGATCCCTCCTCATCACGTGGCCCGTCCCTGATTTGATCCTACTAGTTACACCCACTTATTGTCTGATTGCTCACCTGGTTACGCTAAACAGAAGTAAACAGTATTCCAAAATGGCGGAAGAGGAGAAGCTGCTTTCAAAGACACTTTCCCTGTTGCAAGCTGGCCTGTATGCAGATGACTGCTGCATATTTGCTCAAAAGGAAACTAATTTACTAATCTTTGTGTCGATGCATGCATGCCCAGTGCAGACTAACAGTTTCAGTGTGTATGGAAATATTTTTGTTAACAATGTGAAAACGGCTGTGAGGATGGAGATGGTTTTTGTTTGGCAACTCAGTTTTTAAAAGAAAACATAGTGGTTTGGATGTAGCCTGAGTCAATTTAGGAGTCAGTTTGAGGTTAATCATGTTTCCCCGCTGCACTGCAGCACAGGACCTTAGGGTTCCCCCACCCGCACCTGCCATTTCCAACTTGAACCCCCATGAAACAGATATGCTCGATTCTTATTTTTCATTATGAATCTGCTTGTTACTGAGGCCAATAGGCTCTGCATGCAGAGTGCAAGGATGAAACATATACCATAGACTGTAGTCCGGACAAAATAATTTTATCATATGGTTATTATTTGAGTTATGTTTAGTTGAGGAACTGCGTTTAAACAGTGTTAGTCTTGTTTTGAATGATGAAATTTTTATAGTTTAAAAATCTTTCTTACATCGCATCCGTTCACGATGGGTGCACCTTGCCCCCGGCCACAGGGACAAATTCAGTCCCCTCCAGTGTCAAACTGCTTCCAACACCATTGATCATGTATATTATATCATGTCACTGTGTAGGTCAAATAACCTTGTTGGAGTGGCTGCTTTGATACTGGTTTGTGCACTAGGCAGGCTACTGCATGAGCACTACATAGGCAGGCTACTACATGAGCACTACATAGGCAGGCTACTACATGAGCACTTCATAGGCAGGCTACTACATGAGCACTACATAGGCAGGCTACTACATGAGCACTACATAGGCAGGCTACTGCATGAGCACTACATAGGCAGGCTACTACATGAGCACTACATAGGTAGGCTACTACATGAGCACTACATAGGCAGGCTGAGTTGCCCCCCTAGAAGCCTGAGGTAGGGGGATGACTGGGGCTGTACTCTCAGAGGTCTGCCTGTTGTACCCTTAGCTATTGGTAAATGTACCTTTGGAGGTACAGCAATGGATTTTGAGGAACAGTAACGTTATTTGTACCTTGGGAATGTTCCTCAGAGTCGATTTCTGCACCTCAAATTAGACTAAAAGGTATATTTACCTACAGCTAGGGTACATTTGGCAATCCCAGTGACAAGAAAAGGTACAAATCACTGCAGCAGCCAACCAGCAGATCAGTTAATCGATTAGTTAAAATTAGCTTCAGGTGAACTTAGTTAGCTCTCATTTTTAAGTTTCTCCTGCTGAGCTACATGTAGCTGCATAGTGTTTGGAAGTTCTAGCTTTATTGTTGATTTACTTCTTGACTTTTCCCATCCTTTATGGATTGTATATTTTTCACCGTATTTTGTGGATAACACCTCTAACGAATAGTAAATAGTGATGGTGAAATGAGGCTTTGCGTAGCACGGAGGCTTTCCAGCTAGATTATTTGCATGAAGTTTCCTACTAGAAGTCTCATGTAACCCGTTGTGCAACAGTGACACCTACTGGTGAATATGGCGATGGCAAAAATGCAGCTTCTGAGAAAGAAAATAATAAAATAAAGGCCTTGACCGTGAACCAACAAGAAATTTTGGCAAGAGAATTTAACTTTTCGGATGACTGACATTTTGAATGATTGAGTGTCAGTCGTCTTTGGGTCAAGAATCCACACAAGGCCTGCTTCACTGCTTGGGTTTAAAAATGCATCATAATCCAGTTGAACAGAAAAACATATCATAATCCAGTTGAACATAAATACACGGAAGGTCTATTAGCCGAAACAGAAAATGTTTTTCTTCACCGCGTTTTCTTTTACCAATCTAAGAGTGGTGCTGTCTTGCACGATGCTTTGTCAGACATGTTTTGAATTGCTGCACATCTTTGGTTTCATATGGAAATTATTATGATAATAGATTGGCAATAAATATATTCCCATTTTTTGGCAAAGCTTCACCTATTGTCTTTTCTGTGCTATGCATGAGGCAGAAGGCCATATAAAACTTCTCAGATCTCCAGCTACTGTAACCATATTAGTCCTTAATTATAATTGCTTGCTTGATACAGGTTTGTCCGCACAACCTATCAACCAAGTTATCTGTCAGAAGTATAAAGAGCAAATAGTATATTAGTTTATTTAGGTTATGTAGATGGTACATAAGTTTGCCGGTGAATTATTGTTAAGCCTAACACCAAATTTGTCACAGACTAACCCAGGGGATTCCTGAGTGATGTCAGGGAGACCACGCCCCCAGGGAATCCCCGACTTGGCTTGCCTTTTTGAATAAGGAATGTGCCTGGGTTTTTCCGGTCTTCCTGGTTCTTGTGCAGCTTTGCCTCTCAGCTGATTCCAAGCTTCTCTAATCAGTGGAGTCTATTTTAGTCAATCTGGTCTTGCACTCCAATGCAAGATCTTTATGGTTTGTACTTTGTACTGAGTTCCAGCGTTTTTTCCTGTCTGTCTACCTGGCTTTCTTGACCCTGCTTCCGTCCCCAGATTCTGAGACCTGCCTGCCCCCCGAACTCTGATGTACATCGCTCGACTTTTTCCTGCCCACCAACCACCAAGTACCTGTCTGAGCCCCCTGATCACTGACTGACATCACCCAACCATTGCCTGTTTTTCAACTATGAGTTTTGTCATTCGATTTGATCTTAGTGGCGAGACCTCTGTGTTTCTACCTCATTGCCACTCTCATGAGTAATCCTGCTCCAAATAAAGTTGTTTTGCACAGTGAATCCACACAAGAGTTCTTCTTATTTGGTACCCCAGACAGAATTCCCCACCCTAGCTATACAGTAGTCATGTCAAGTACCCACTTCAGAAGTCATTCTGGCATTTTCCGCATTTTCACTGAGACTAGTATGATCTGGACTAAAAGCAGTAACCTTCCCATGCAGTTCACCTGCATATAAACACAGGTCCTGAAAACTCTTGCATTTGGGAGGATTGGATTTGTGGGCCTGCAAGGTAAACAGTTCCAAATTCAGGGCTAAAAGTCCTCATTGAAGAATTTGTGATGGGCAGTATTATTAGCAATCAGGAATGTTCACTGTTTGAACTGCTAAGTACTTCAATTATGCCGTGTTACTCCCTGTTATGGTTCAAAGTGAATGACAGTTTAAATTGTGAGTTTATCAGTTGTAATGCATTGAGTCCTGACCTTAAATTTATTTTTGCGTTTGCACTGCTTCTCTGATATTTAATAACATGTTTTAGAATTGATCTATTTAGGATCAATTTCATGATTAAGTATTGGTTAAATTAAAATAAACAGTTCCTGATCTAATTCAGCTCAGAGTTATGAAGTTGCAATGTTTTTGATCATGGCTGTTACTCCTGTGCTGCCTAGTTAATGTATATTTTTAGATGTAGTATTTAGTATTTTAAATAGTTATTATTAGTAATACAAACTACGATACAATACAATACAAAAAGGCCGTAGAACTGAAATCCCAGGGATAAATGAGGGTATTAGTTCCTTTATTAGTTCGTTCAGCTCATCTGTCTCTTCCATGATGGCATGGTGGTGTAATGGTGACACTTCGGAACCGTTTTGCAATATCCAGTGGCGTCAAACAGGGCTGTGTTCTAGCTCCGGTCATATTCAACCTGTTCTTCACCTGTGTCCTCAACCATGCTGTGTGGGACCTTAAGAATGGTATCTACCTAAAGTACAGATTAGATGGCTCATTCCTTAACCTCCGTAGGCTAAATGGCTAAGACTCTTGGACGGCTTACCTCCGAGGCCCTGTTTGCTGATGACTGTGCTCTCAGGGCACACTTGGAGTCTGACCTCCAAACCATTGTCAACAGGTTCACCAAAAGTGCTCATCTGCATGGCCTCATCATCAGCCTCAGCAAGATGGAAGTCCTCCATCAACCTGCTCCAGGATCTACAGCCATTCCCCCCATCATCTGCATTGACAGCACTCAGTTGAAGGTCATTGATCAGTTCAAGTACCTGGGGAGCATCATCTCCTCAGATGGGTCGCTCGACAAGGAGACAGCAGCTCGTATCAGCAAAGCCAGTCAGTACCTGGGCCATTTGCGCTCTCGTGTGATGAATTACAAGAACATTATGCTCATGTCGCAGATGGGTCTCTCGACAAGGAGATGCCTTCCTTCCAATGCCCTCACTGTCCTAGAGTGTGTACATCAGGAATTGGCCTCATCAGCCACACTCCAGCCCACCAAAGGAGACACCACAACCCTTGACATCTTTGGAAACGATGGTCAACCCGAGAGAGTTCCTTTTTTTCTTTGATTATATGTGCAATTACAAAACAGGCCTCCAGGGTGTGACACAGTTAATGAAATAATATACACACAGTTGCACAGTGCTCCTGTATTTGTGCCTTGTGCGTTCATCCTCCAAAGCATGAAGCGTGGATCGGGGGAGGGGCACCTGTACCCAGGTAACTTTTATAGCAGGGACTGCCAGTATCCAGCCAGATTTTTATTCTCCCTGGTTCCTGATGAACCACACCCGATCCCAGGTAGAAAGTAACAGCTGTTAGGATGGAAAACCAGCTGGATAGTGGGTGCAAAAAATGACACCTTGCTTACCTTATGTGTAACGTTCAGCGACGTCCGCTCCGTGCCAGCCCCTCGTGTGCCACGCCCCCCTTGTTACCTCTTGTGATTACCTATTGTTTCCACCCGTGTGGCGCCGCCTGCACGCTGGTCCCGTGATTTGTCTTGTCTGTATTTAGGTCTGTGTCTGCGTCTCTCTGGCAGACGCGGCATAAACATGTTTATGTCTCCGTGTGTTCCCAATAAACCTCGCTTTGGTCTGTACTCCTGCCTGGCTTTCCCGTCTGTCCGCTCGGAACGCACCCGGATCGTCACATTATGTGTTGATGCACACATAACATATTTTTTTGTCTATCAATAGGGTACCAACAAACCAATTATGCAAAGGTGCAAGGTTCCAGTACAGATCATGTGTAATGCTGGTCTTGCAATCCCACTTGTCCTATTCTATGTCACAGATCCTATCCCAAAAGCTATGGGCACTAGGCAGGAAACAACCCAAGATGCGGTACCAACCTGTCACAGGGCACATTCACTCACCACTCACACCTACAGGCAATTCACTAAAGAAGATGTATTTTATTAATGTATGACCAGAGAACACTTATTTACTCAAACACACACCTACATCGTGGATGGAGTTTTGAGGAGGCACTAATCGCCAGAGTCGAACTATTGGCAAACACAACTAATCTCCATGTGTTTTTGGACTGTGGGGGCAAGTCAGAGGACCCAGAGGAAAGCCCACAACAACATGCAACAACATGCGGAGAACATGCAAGCATCACACTCATGGTGTGATAGCAGTGTTAACCACCGCACCACCTTGTCATCCTACTGGTCTTGACAATTAATTGCAATTTCGACTCTTCAAAACTCTATGAATTGATGTAGATGCATGGCGCTTTCGCCTTGAAGTACTGCCACCTCCTTTGCTCAGATGCATTCCACATGCCATGCCTTACAAAGTAGACTATAACTTGCTCTCTCCCCCTCTGCTTCAAATTTGTCCATTATTGTACAATACACTGTGCAATACTTTAGTGGTTTTAAATTGTTTCAAAGCATGTTGACTTCATGTGGTGGGGCTACAAGTGTCCTCATCTGTTGCTCATAACCTCTATTCTTATTTGCTCTGTTACCTATTTAAACTGTACTAACGAGATATAAATGATATAAAATTATTATATTGCCGGTCATAACTACCTTCTTTCCGACTCATTTGGAGTGTTAGTCTTCTATACTCCCACCATCTGAGAGCAGACTTCATTTGAATTCATATTTTTTCTTTCTGTTCCATACTACATTTAATTTTAGTGCTTTCACCATATGGAGACACCATACAATATGCTGTAATTGCTGTTTCCTTTTTTAGTTCGGTGAAGGCGTGTGGACTTAGGTTATCTCTGAGACAGAATTCACGCTCAACTAACTGTGCTTGGTGAGTGGGCCAGTGAGCTCTGATGCAAATCAGCAGGAAACACATGTTTTTCTTGCAACACACATCTCCTGCCAAATGCTTTACTAGCGTCAAAATGCGATGCCATTTCTGTTTATGTGCACAGACAGGCACAATGGGACAGAAAAATATATAAAAAGGGCAAATGCACAATTGGATATGTTTGAAACAGCTGCCATTGATTGGATGCTTTTTCCTGTTCTTGTTAATCACGCCATTCTCTTTAGACACTATAAAATGATTTCTGGGATGATGGGACCGCCAGTGCCTGGCACCACCAATCATACGTCATCTGAATTGCATAGATCACAATTAATGCCATTTTTAATGCTCATCTGTTTGCTTTGAATATTGATTTACAGCTAAACAATTTGCTTTATGTGGGGATGGGCTGTTTGCATTAATGAGCAGCTAACTAATAAAATGGCTTGCTGAGTGTGCAGATAAAAAAAAAACCCAGTCAGTTTTTTCCTGTCATACCGTCGTTCAGAAATATCACCATATTGTATAAACAAGTACTTCTGTGTCTGAGAAACTGCACTGACACCTGTGCTGTGGGAACACAAGCGTGACATGAATAATAGCATGATGCCAGCGGTGCTTTTGTCTATACTGTCAGGCATTTCATCGTGCACAAAGTTAACCAAAGTCTTTATTATATATATAAAAAAGAAAACTGTACAATAGTTGTGAGTAATTAATGAACAAAAATGTACACATGGGTAGTGGCCTGAAACACTCTGACTGCAGTACATGTGTGCGAGATGCACGTAACACAAATAAGATATCAAAAGAATTTTTATGTTATTTTTTTGCAAAAAAAAACATGCAGAAAATCATTGCCAGCATTTTGGATACTGACAGAAAATACACACATTTCCCAGTGGAGTGGGATTTCTTTATTCTTTCACTCTGAAGGCTTAGTCTTAGTTAAAATAGTTTAGCATATGTGTTTATAGTTACTTGTGTTTTGCT
>JABFDZ020000097.1:14259481-14275984 GCA_019775955.2 Pollimyrus isidori
ATGTGTGTGTGCTTGTATGTGTGCATGTGTGTGTGTGTGCGCGAGTGTGTGCATGTACAGTATGTATGTGTGTGTGTGTGTATGTGTGCGTGTGTGTGTGTGTGCGTGTACAGTATGTGTGTGTGTGTATGTGTATGTGCGTGTATGTGTGCGTGTGTGTGTGTGCATGTGTGTGTATGTGTGCGTATGTGTGTGTGTGCGTGTACAGTATGTGTGTGTGTGTGTGCGCGTGTGTGTGTGTGCGTGTACAGTATGTTTGCGTGTGCGTGTGTGTGTGCGCGTGTGCGTGTGTGTGTGCGCGTGTGTGTGTGTGCGTGTACATTGTGTGTGCGCATGTGTGTGTGTGTGCGTGTACAGTATGTGTGTGTGTCTGTGTGTGTGTGTTTGTGTGTGTGTGTGTGTGTGTGTGTGTGTGTGTGTGCGTGTACAGTATGTATGCGTGTGTGTGCGTGTGTGTGTGTGTGCGCGTGTACAGTATGTGTGTGTGTGTGTACAGTATGTGTGTGTGTGTGTGCGTGTACAGTATGTGTGTGTGTGTGTATGTGCATCTTCTTTTTCAGCTCTTCTTGTTCGCTACCGCGCGTATCTTTTAATTACATAGTGCCATTCTTGACTAAAATTTAAGCACAATGTCTTTTATTATGAAGTGTTGTGGTTTTATATTTACATTGTTATTTACTGTAAAGTACTGTGTGTCCATAACAGTACTATACTTAGTCTTGCCTGTTCCTAATAACTATTAAGATACGCAAAAATTGACTTACTGCAAGTGGTCTCAGTTCCAAATACAAACCCAAGTTTATGGGTACCTGTAAGTTCTAATATACAGAATATACAGGCCTCCAAATACACAATTTTCTTTACAAGATATTGTAATAACTCGTAATTGTTGGTGAATATTCTGATGCTCTGCATTCATGCATGCATGCATACAGTTTTGTGTGACCTCCAAAAGCTTGTTTATTGAATTTAATAATTTTTCCATACCTTAGGTAGTTTGCTGCCAATTCAGTCCTTCATTCTTCACATGGGGATTCAGGGTTCTCCCACTCGGCCTCTGTTGGTTGGCTATAAGCGGGGATGTCTTCATACAGGTCACAGTGCTCAACTGTCAATCCCTGCATCAAATCCATAGCAGAAGATATTGTTACCCCTAATTTAGTCTAATTTTATTTAAAAAATCGAACATTATTTTTCGAAATACATGAATAGAGTTATATAGGATTAATGTTGAATTTATAAGGTGCTTCAAAAAGACAGTGTTGTACCGCCCAGTGGCTTTCAATGGAATAAAACTTCGTATCACACAAACTCTTGGCAGTGATGATAAAACAGAAAAAAGTGGAAGAACATCAAATTCGAGGCTCATTACCTAGTATGAGACAAGAACACCCAGTAATGCAAAAACAATGGCCAAATAAGGGTGAGGACAGGCTCAGTGGTACTGTACTCTTACTTCCTACTTTTTGTTCAGGTGTTTGAGGCCATGTGACCTGTACTGTCAGCAGGGACACATCTTCATCACATATCAAGTATAGCACTTTCATTGATTTGGTCAATTTTTTGCTTGTATGATAGAATTTAAATTTGCTTTGTACCTCATACAAATGGTCGTCTTGAGGTTCTTCGTAAATACTGTCCTCATTTTTACCCTAAGAGCAAATGGAATTCACACATTATTTTTCAGTAGCCATTAGTGAAATGTTTGACCTGTTTATCGAATAATTTAATTAAAATATACATTATTAGAGTACAATAAATATTCTAATTGCAAGCCATTATTCATTAAAGATTAAAGACTAATTAGTGCTTTTTCCACTAATTAATCATAAACCTCTGGGTAAAACCACAATTATCTCAATTCTCACCTGATACATATTGATCTACACTATTGACCAATAGATAGATGCCTGTCTAGGTCAAATTCGGCGATTATAACTGTAAATATCCAGAATTAGGAATTCAGTCTCACTATCAAATGTGGACATTCCAGGTCCAGAAAGTAAAAATCCAAACCAAGATCTTGTTCTAGCCAACCGAAAGAGTCACAGTCACAGAGTACTCAACTGGTTGGTTGAAAAAAAATCCTGGTCTAGATTTTTACTGCCCACTATCCACTTTGCTCACTATGTTGCTGCACATTTCATCTCAAAAACACAGCAGTAATCCAGGATTGGCTGCATGTTGCCTACTTTGTAGAAGTAAAGCAGCCCTGGTACAGCAGCACACAACAGGAGCAGCAAACCCTGGATGATAATCATGGAATCTTTCATATTGCTTCTTTTCTCTGCATCCTTGGATGTTATATGTCCTGTGAAAGTAGAGAGCAACAACCAATAACACCAAGTGTTCTAGGTATAATTTATTCCAATTTAAAATAACAAGAAAGCAATTCAAGGATCTGAACTACAGTATGATAATGGATTGCTTTTCAGAGCTTGGTAACTCTTGTTGAAGAAGATGCTCAATAGTGAGACATATCTGATACTTACTGACTACCTTCAGCTCGGTCCCAGGCCCATTGATTTTGTTCGACTTGCAATAGTAAATTCCTGAATCTTCAGGTGTCACTTTTTTGATTGAAACTGAAGCATTTATATAAGGTGAGGCCAAATCTATCATGAAGTGACTACTTTGAGAAATGTTTTTGATCTCGATAGACTCATAACTTGGTCTCCAGTACCAATCCACCGATTCGTTTACCCCAAGACAGTAGATTTTGACCGTTCTCCCAGACCTCACACCAAGATATCGAGGCTTTTGGGAGATATATTGGCAATCTGTGGATGAAAGAAGTATAAGTATAGTTCATGAATTCAGTGTTTTTGCACAATGCTAATTCTTTTTTTAAAACCAGCAAATTTATTTGAGTGACAGATTTTTAAAAAATAACAGCCATGTTTGACATTTTGGTGCAGGCTAATCACAACCAAATGTAAAATGTGTTGAAATGTTCATAATTCTGAGCTCACTTGGGATAACAATGCATGAGCGCGTAAAGCAAGAAATATAAACTGGTAACTCGATAAAGATGGGTGAGATGAGAAATGCACAAGTAAAATTAGTCAGAACTAACTTCCTCTTTTATGTACAGATGGACTAGAAGAGGTGTAGGAAGATTCAAAACAAACACTAAATAAGAAGACAATAATAAGTAATAATTAAATATCTTTTTATGTATACCCTTCTCCACAATTAATTTATATTTCCTGCAGACAATGGTATATAATACATATAATGGGTATATTTTCCCTTTTCCTATTTATGAACAACTTGCACATCTGCAAGTGACATAGGATACATGTCTTACCTGCAAAGTTTATCAGGACAAGCCAAGTGCTTCCAGTGAAAATGCAGGAAAGCACCAGGCGGATGGGGTTCGGCGATGCCATTGCGTTTAGCTGAAATGTCAGTGGCAGCCCGCTTCACTGGATCGGTTATACGCAGTGCTGTGTGGAGGGAGGCGACGCTTTGGTGTGACATGCTCCGCTGCCATTTCCGCTGCCATTACCTCTGAGGCGCAGAGAAGGGCCAGAGATGCAAAACGCACATGTTGCTGGAGGCTGACTGTTTACGACATGGCTCTGTGAACACTGCAAAAAGCGGCCTTAAGCAACCACATGGAGGGATAAAACACTGAGCGAGACGATTTTGCAAGCCAAGTATGCAAATACATATAGTAAAACTGAAAATCTGTTTCCATAATAGCTCTTGATAGTGAATCATGTCTTATGTGATGTGACTGATCCAATCAAACCCAGAACCCTGGAGGTGTGAGACTGAGCTCAATTGTCCCAGATCACAGCTACTCATCTCTAAATAAAATTTCACACATGTTTAGCGTCTATCTATTCCCATAATTTATCAAATGATTACATTCAGTTAGACCTGTCTTTAAATGAGTATCATTATATACAATATTGTAACAGGCCTTCCTTTTTTTCCAGACTAGTTGCAAACTATGCATTAACATATTTCCATGTGCTGCACATTGCACGTGGTGGCCAGTATATTGCTTGCTTCAGGCTTAACGTGACAGTGCATTAGACAAGTGATCCAGCTGATGGACACCTTAGGACTGTATCCTGTCAGGTGGCTGCTGTTCTTGTTGCTGCAGTTTATGCAGGGCTACCTATTAGGAGGCCAGAGAGGCAGAGGAGCACAAGTCCCAGAGGTGATACCAAAACTACATCTATACGTATTTGTACTGGCAGCGTTGTGTATTTTGGGTGTTGCATGTGTTCATAGTTCTGGCCTTTGTAAATTCTTTGGTTGATATTATTGCCTAAATTTGTTAGATTGACTTGGAGGGTGAGGGGGGGGGGTGCTTTTTGGGTCTCCACGAGATTGACAGAACCATATTCTGTTCCTGTCTTCTTCACATGCAAGGACATGCACTCGCAGACCACGGACAATTTAAAAAGCCCAGTGCTATGTCCCGTGTCCTGTAAAGGAAACTTGTATGACAGAGAGAGATAGAGAAAATGCAAACTCTCTGCCCACAATCTGGGGTTCATTCTTGGGGATATGAGACTACAGAATATTCACTGACTCATCTTGATATCCCTTTATGACTATACTGTTATGTATGATGTTTTTGTTTTACATTATAACATTTTAAAATGGTGTATGAGTGTGCCCTGTGATGGGTTGGCACCCCGTCCTGGTTTATTGGCTCTTCCGGTATAGGCTCCAGACCTCCATGACCCTGCATAAGACAAGTGGGTACAGAAGATGGAAGGATGGATGAACATTTCGACACTGGTAATTGTGACAGAGTAAAAGGACCACTGTTAGTTTGTGATGTCATTTTGTCAAAATGTCATTTTTCCATTGAAAATCATAGATCAGAGCTTTGATGTACAAAGGTTTCTGTTCCTGTTAAATAGCCTATGCATTGTCATGTCATAATGTAGATATAAGACTATGACAGAATTTTTCTTCAGATGCTTGCAGACCATGCAAATTAATTTTTCTTTTCATTTTCCACACATTGCCTGGAAGAAATATGGTGTTATTATACACGATGGCCAACATCATTTTATTTTAAGTGATTAAGGATGCATTCAGTATTGGCCAGTTGGGTGTCCTTAATGATGTATGGCTTCCTCCTGCTCATACTGTACAATTACACTCTTAAACTTGGAAATATTCCAACTGGCATCACACTGAGCAGACAAGTGAGAAAATGAATTACACACCATTTCTGTTTTCCTTCATTTTATTCATTCATTTTATTTTATTTATGCTGGTTGAAATCTCTTCTCTATTCTGAATTTCTGCTGATGTTAAAAGAGGATCCAACTGGGCTAAGGCAAGGTGATCTAACCACCCCAACCTGTATTCTTGTTTCTGAGGTCCTCCAGGACAGTAGAACACTCCTGAAACCTCAATCAGAACAATAATCATATTGAAACATTTTAACTGTCATATTTCAAGCTATGAGTCTGAGGAACATTATGCAGTACTGTACAAAAGCCTTAGGCCACCAAAAAAAACTGTCTAAATGAATTCCGTCTTCATATAAAACTGGTGTAAAAAATGATTTCATGTCTGCCAGAGTGCCAGTGTAGCAATTTCAAAACCTGTCCTAAAGTTACCCCATTATTATCCTTAATCATCAGATACACCCATGTCTTTGTCAAGCTTCTGGCATACCATTTGTGGGTAATCAATGCCACATAAAATTATTTAAAAAATCAATTAATTTTGTGAGCCGGTGGTGAAATTTAGCAAATACATGTAATGATGGAGGTGCCCCAGAGGAGAGGTTTGGGAACTAAAACAGAGTCCATCCAGCCATCCATTTTTGAAAATTTCATGTTAACCACTGTTAACTTGCTTACATTCTAATACAATGATAAATTGTGGGTTTTTTGAGCAAATATATACTTATTACCCAGATAAACAGTTATATACATTTTCTTTGCCTGCCAAAGACGTTTGCAGCATACTGAATATGGGGAAATATACTGGCGTGCTGTTTTCAGTAACTGCACATATTGCTTCATATCGGTCAGATCAAATGATCAGTGGAGTGTCTCTGACACCCAAACACACTCTTACAAACAGAACAAGCTGGAAGATAGAATGAAATACAGTACAAACACAATGGGTTCAAACACTGAAGCTGCTCCTTATTTGTGACCATGGATATCTTAAAGCCCAGAAATTTGAGAGCTGGGGGGAGCTGTGATGGTGATTGGGCGCCGGCTGTTAAGACCCAAGTTGGGGGCGCATGGCTGTTAAGACCCAAGGCAACAGATTGATTACATGATAACCAAAGCTAGGAAATACAGAAGAAATACAGATCATAAATAAATAGAAAATTAAGAATACAGAAACTCTAGAAACTTTGTCAACATGATCGGGACATATGATCAATTGATAACAAGAAAACAAATCAGTGTAATAAGTCATTCACACACCACCATGCACTTTTGAAATGCCACAATTATACAAGGCAGGGAAAAACTTACAGTAATTATTGTTGTACAAAGGGTACATTTCAGACATATACATACAGTATATCTGCCTGTAAGTATTCAACATAAAATGCTTCATTCTCACAACATGTTTAAATGCTACATTCTCTCAATGTTTTATATGGATATTACAAAGAGAAAAACCTTTTAAGTGCTGAGCAAAAAGTATGAACAGGCAAGGTTAATTCCACACATTTCAGGGCTTTGAAAGCAACCTTCAGTTAATTACAACTGTAAGCAACATCAAATGCTATTTATATAATGTACACATTTGTTGCTACGTGAAAGATGGCTGCTAGAACACGTGATCTTCAGGCTTCAATTGTCCATGTGTACTTTAGCTGAGAAGTGTCAAGGTTGCATTCACGGTCTTTACTGGTACAACAGGCCCACAGATTAGGACTGAACTGAACATGCGTTGCAATTTCATACTCGGCCATTTTTACACCTGCTTGTCTTTTTTGGGAAGTAACTTGTAGTTTAACATTAAAATAATAAGTAAGAGACATTCTAGCAACAGAATAGTACAGAAAAATCTGCCAAAGTGCTTCTTTTATTAAAGTATATATTTGTAAATGCAAAACATTCTAATGTAAGGCTTAATGCACAGCTTGAAGTGAATACAATTTTCAAACATTTGCTGTTACTGTTTAAAAATAACACAACTGATATTTGAATATCACCAAATGCAATGTTGAAAATACTGAGTACAAGTACAACATATTGTTAGAAATTCCAACGTGGACTGAACATAGTGGACACAGTAACAGGCTGTAAACTGTATTTATAGTGAATACGACTTTTTCCAACAAAGAATTATCCTGTATTTTGTCACACCGGTACTGTTTACTAGTACATGTCCTGCATCTACAGGTGGACACACTGGTGGACAACACATACACACAGTCAATATAAAGAATATAAACAAAGTTTCAACCTTAAATTGGGGGTCATCACAAGGAATATATCACACAAATAAACTCAAAACAAAATGATTATTTTACTTTACCAATTAGGGAAACCCTTTTTTTGGTTTAGTGTTCTCTTTTTTGGCAGACAAGTTTTAGATTAAAACGAACAGCTTCTACTGAGACAAAACTACTGAAAGCAGGCAAGACCCAAACAGAAAGTGTTATGAAAGTCTTAAGGGGATTTTTGGGATGACGCAGTCATCTGCATGGTCAGGAACTTTCACGATATATATAGTCAAAGAAGTTGAGAAGTGTATGAGCAGCCAGACTCTGCACTGTTTTTTAGCTCATGATACGAGATGTCTTCATGGCTCACTGCAGCCTCATTTTACATGACTTGCTCTTTCAGGGACTTTATATTATGACGGTGTGTAGTTTCATTCATCTTACTAAATTAGACAGTAAATTGAATATTCCACTATTCCGATTAAAGCAGTAAATTAATTTCATACAACATTATAACACTGGCAATGCTGTACATAGACTAAAAACGAAGGGTAAATATATAATGTATATTTGTAAATATTTAATTGAATGCATGTAATGTAATGACTGTCTATAATTCCTTTTGATTAATGAAGTAATAATCTCTAATAATAATCTACTAATTGAAAAATTTCCCTGTAAAAAAATATCTAAAATAATCAATGTGCTATGGGTTAAATATTGGAATAGATGATTATCAATAATTTAAAAAAGATACATAGAGGTATTTAGTACTTACATTTCTCAGTTATAAATAGATATCAACAGGTTCATTTCACAAGAAAACTACTTTAGGTTTTAACAAATTCACAACCCTTTCACGTCCCTCTGTAATGAATAAATTAAAAACAATACTTTTGTAGTGTCTTCATAATGGTTGTTTGCAATTGCATATGAATCTTTATGAACTTATGTTGATTACCTTGGTATGTGATATGAAACTGGGTGCAGATGTTTCTGGGGAGGGAACAGCGATTGACTGTTAATATTAATCTTCACTGTCAAGCAAGGGTGGCAAGGTGAGAAATATTTTGATCATTTTGGGCTTTCAGTTTCTAGTTATCTAGATATTTGTATTCTGAAGGTGCCACTAAAATTTACATCCCACCCTGTTGTCCCTAATCCATTCAAAATGATGAAGAATGAGGCATAAATTTTAGTTAAATGCTATAACATGTTCTGAAAAGCACATTTAACTACCCATTGGTGGTTTTTGGAATCTTCTTTAGTTTGGAACTATTCAGGGAACAGTGACAGTTAAGGTTCTTAAATATATGTATAGAGGATCATTATATGTAAAAACAAGGATGGGTTATTTTACTAGAGTTACTTGGCTGTTCGGTGTTTTTGATCTCTGTGGTCTAATAAATTAAATTTAAATTTTAAAAAAATTAAAATAATAACAATAAAAAATATACAAAATTAAATGAAGAGACATTGGTGGTGTTGGACTTCACCTGGCATGAGATGTTGCCAGAGAGCAGAAGAAATCCAGCTGAAAGTTGACCAAAATGCAAAACAAAATTCCAAAACCAGTTTATCCTGGTATTGAATTACATTACTTGTTGCACCTTGGTTGTGCTACACCATCTATGTGCAACCTCTGAAAATGACTGCATTGTTAGTGTTAGTCTTGCTCCAGAGAGCTCTGGCTTGCATTAATTATCCTTTAACCTCCAAATGGGAGACAATAGTATGCTGCTAACACATAGAGGTATCTGTTTGTTATAAAGCAGAACGATTGAGATCGACTGAATATGTGAAGGTCTCTTGAGATGGTGCAGCCTGCAACACCACCTCACTAGTGACCTCTACCTTTTGATCAGGGGGTGATTCTAAGGGGGGTGGCCCTCCAAACAGTGCATATATATTCCTGGCTACCATTCCAACTCTTTCTGGTGGTTCCTCACCAGCTTTCACTTTCCCTTTCTTTGAACGGGCCAAGAAGGATGCTTGCTTTACATAACGCTTAAATAGATAACTGCGATAGGCTTTCTGGATCACAAGAACAGCTACAGCCTCCTCCTTATGCCTTAGTGTGGTTACGATAGGCAACCAAGTTGCTGAAGTTGGATTGTTGAGCATAAACTTAGCCTCCAAGCCCAACTTCATGGCAGACATTTCTATTGTGTCACCCAACACCTCCATTGTGACGGCAAGAAGGACATCCAAGCAATGAATTTTGTCCCCAGGGACGATTGGAAAGTCCATTGAAATCAGTTTAAGTTTGTTGGGGTGGGGAATCTTCAGGGGCTCCATCAATCTATCACAGAATTCAGAGAGCTGGCTATAGTCTATAAACTGGGTGGCCTCTAGGTCAAACTTCTCCCAAGTTTCATTGAACATCTCAAAGTCATCCTCACACAGCAAATCGCCACTCTCTTCTCGGGCTACATTGAAATTCTCCAAAATGATTGCAATGTACATGTTCACTACAACCAGGAAGGATACGACGATATAGCTAACAAAGAATGTTATTGCCAATCCTGGACTGCCACAGTTCCCCTTGACATCGGTACCAGGGTTTATCATTTCAGGGTCACAGTCAGGGGGGCCACTAATCAGCATGGGAAACAAGAGGCCATCCCATCCAGCTGAGGTGGTGATCTCAAACAAGCAAATCATGCTATTTGCAAATGTCTCAAAGTTAAATATATCATCAACTCCTCCCTCTTTTTTTACATAGGCAAAGTTTGACATGCCAAAGATGGAGAAGATGAACATAACCAGAAAAAGCAGAAGGCCAATGTTGAAGAGGGCAGGAAGTGACATCATTAAAGCAAACAGCAGTGTCCGGATACCTTTAGCTCCCTTAATTAGACGCAAAACTCGTCCAATTCTAGCCAGCCTGACGACACGGAAGAGGGTAGGTGAAACAAAGTACTTCTCAATTAAATCTGCCACCAACATGCCTGAAAAAAACAAACATAATGCAATATGAATATTATGACTATCCGTTTTTAATAATCTTCAATGTGCCAGCTAAACTATGCTTGTGTAATTTAATATTCAGCAGGTATACATTACTTTACAGTGCTTTTCTGAACTTTGGCTAAATACTTAAAAAAGAGAACAAATGGAGAACCTACTTGCTATGGAGAAAAAGACCACAATAAAGTCAAAAACATTCCATCCAATGGTAAAGAAGTATTGTCTCAGTGCAATCATCTTCAGCAGACATTCACTGCTGAAGATCACAATGAAGACTGCATTGACTTTGGCCAGCATGTCTGTCTTTGCTTCACTTTGGTCATCTTCCTCCACCATCATGGTCACCATGTTCAGGCAAATCAGTACCATGATAAAGATGTCAAAGGGCTGCTGATTGATTAAGTCATATACCAGGCCTGGTATTTTGCTCTTCACATCCAAGCAGTGTGAGTAACCAAAAAAAAGTGGACAGAGAAAATGGTGAATGCAGAAACAGAATTCTCACACAACTCATTTGCCTATATTCATTACCAGTTAAACCATTTTCACTCAGCATAATTTATTTGCAAAGTATCATACATTAGTTTTCTAGTCAGTAGACAGTCTAATGGTACTGGTTCTCTCATCATAAGCAGAGTTTGTTATAAAGTTTCATACCGTTGGTCTTGGAATGGGCTTCGCTGGCTTCTTGTTGCCTAGTTTTTTCATAGCGTCGTAATATTTCTTCTGCTCCTCAGTCATAAAGCAATCTCCTCCCATGTACACAACCATAAACAATTATTCTTCACAGAATTTTGTCACAAATTTTAGATGGAGACTACATCAAACAATACTGAAATGCTACAGAACCTGGAAGGCCCCAGGGGCATATTAATACTTATCTTATTTTTTTGTTGATTGAAGTTGTCAATGATGACACCAATGAAGAGGTTGAGTGTAAAGAAGGACCCAAAGATGATGAAGATGACAAAGTACACGTACATGTAAAGGTTGGCCTCATATGAAGGCTGTTGACCCACCTGTAGGTGTTTGAGGGACTGAACGTTAGTTTCCCCATAAAAAGGGCTAAATTATACTGCTTAATGCAATGTATAAGACTTTTGGAATATAAAAAATCTAAAAATAAATATATGCATATCCTGCATTTAAAGTTCATTCAATATCCCATGATATAATACTTTTTGACCTTCATCCAATAGAAAACCATATACGTTGGCAGCAATAAAATTACCTTACGTGAGTCGACAGCCGCATACATAATTTCCATCCAGCCTTTGAATGTTGACTGAAAAAAAAAAGATATTATATCCTGAGCGTCTCATTTGGTCCATAATCTCTAGGTGTGGTGCTTTTCCTTCTCTATTTGTACTACCAGTATAAAGAAGGTACAAATCATCAAGAACGAAGATATTTCAGTATCTTATGCTGACTTGAAGGAAGACTTTAGTAAGAGTAAGGTTTCGAGTCTTCATGCATACGGCAGACTGTGTCCTTCCTTGGGTATCAGCGGACATGTCAAAGGAGCTGAACTATCAGATGAGATGAAGCCTAATTTATATTAGCCTGTTCTGTTCTTTGTCATGGAAGTTGCAGAGGTCGCCTTCCATCAAGTTCTCAGACTTTTTGACATTTGACTGGATATAGTTTCAGACAGGGGTCCGCAGAATACTGAATTGGGTCAGTTTCTGCATTTTGTGTTTATAGTAGACAGTATTATTTGAGTGAATATCGGCCTTGGAATGAATATGTACAAAATTCTTTGGTTAGAGACTTGGATATCCCATTTCAATGTGTAGCTGTATTTCAATCTGCCATGTTCCTGCATGGGACCCCTTTGATTAGGATTCCAGCTGTTGATAACTGGTTTTGATGCTCTTTGCAACAGACTTATATGAGTTAGAAGGAAAACAGAGAGCTCCGGGCTACTAGACACCAAAGACCCATACCTATGTACTAAGCTGTTGACATGGAACATCTGTTTCCATTCCCATTCTCAAAAGCTGGGTCCACCACATTCACCTTTTCATCTACTGCCTCCATTTATCAGTTGATACAAGGGTTACACTTTCATTCCATATATTCCTGTTGAAGGCACTAAGTACCGCACTTCTTTCTAGTCCTGTCATCTCTCCAGCTATCAGTCTTGGATGGGGATGCAATATGTACTGGAGCTTCTGAACTCCCATTGTCAGTTTGTTGCCTTGAGCCAGCCCTTATCCAAACGTTGTATCAGAAATATCTTGCACCCTGTCTCAGATGCCTGCCAGAGAAACCCGTTGCATCACAGCAGTCCAGCTTTCATTGGTCCTGTCCCTTGTCTTCTGCTTCCTCTGGGTGGCACTGTCTCTCCTCATTCCTGTCTGACTCGTGGTTCTCAGTTCAAGTTGTGGTCCCACTGGCCCACCAAGTCTGGTCAGCCCTATCAACTGTCCTGTCAGTCCCAGTGTGGTTCCAAGCCCATTCCCATCTGATCTGCTACTTATTTTGTTGTCCTCGTCTCTCCTAGCCTTTTGGTTCCATTCCAACAGTCCCAGTCTAGGTCCCACACTTAGGATGTTTTCACCTACTGTATAGTCCTCTTTAAAAGAACCAAACTCAGACCTCTAGAAGTGGTCCCAAAAGTGGACCAACAGAAAGGGAACCCAGTTCTTTTTGTGTTCACAATACGAGTTCATTTGAAACGGGACTCAGTTCTGTTTCTGGTTTACTTCAGCTCAGATGGGGCCTCAGTCCTTTTTCTGTTCATATTTATTATTTTTGCTTGTTGCCCGGGACTGTACCATGTGATTAGCCTACGGCAAAGCTAAAGGGTGTTCATAATGCACAAGTTAAACGACCCGTGACGTGGACTAAAACCGAACCGGACTGAAACTGCATCCCGATGTGGTCTCAGTTAATTTCGTTTCAAAGGAATCCGTGTTCATATATATGCAAACAATGCTGACTAATTGATCTGAGTTCTCCTTAAAGGATGAAACAGATCAAGTGTGAAAACACCCTTAGAAAGTCTGGTGAAGTCTGATCTCACTGTTAGCTGTATCCAGGACTTCTGAGTTAGGAGGTTGCATCACATTCGATCCTAAGTCCTGTGCAACTGCCACAGGTTTGGTTGTTTTCCATGGCTACACCCACTTCCAGATGATCCTAGTGTTTGGTTTATTCTACTCAGTCTGAGCATTTGGTTTATGGTTTGGTTTTCTGGGTGTTTCAGTCTTTTTCTGATTTTGTAGTGAAGTCTTTTTTTTAGTTTTGTCTATTTCTGCAACATATATATTTGATTGATTCTTGTTCTGATTCTTAGTTTTTTTGTCGGGTTTCCGGTAGTGCTCTGCAAACTGGTGTCTTTTTGGTTTATTGACTAACCATGCTTATTTCTATAACTGTCTTTTTCCTGAGTCATATAAGTACTTCATGCCTTGTATTACCAACATCTGGTGTTGTAAATCAATAAAGTTCATGCATTAAGTGAACATACAGTTTGCTCTTTATGTAATATGTGCCACCTGGTAACTCACCACTTGCAACAGAGACACGTAACCCATCCCAACGTTGTCGTAGTTGACCCTGACATTGGTCCAGCGCACCTCATTTGTGTGCATGAGGGCCATACACTCACTATAGTTGTTTACAACATCAATGGTAAACATCTCCCCAGTTGTGGTGTTCAGGCAGTGGTAGAATGTCCCGGCAAACAGGTTAACCCCCATGATGCTGAAGATGAGCCAGAAGATAAGACAGACCAGCATCACGTTGAAGATGGCGGGGACGGCTCCCACAAGGGCGTTCACCACAACCTGCCAACCAAAAGGTGAAAGCAGAGTTAGATTACCCAGCTATTAAATCCTCTAGTTAACACTTATAATGCTTATAATTATTTTCATCTATCGTAAAGTCATTTTTATATTTTAGAATATTTATTCTTGCATATTTTATACAAGTCATTTGCATATTCACATATTTAGTTCAAGTAATTCAGGTCTCATCCCTTATCAAGGTTACAATAGCTGTTTTACATTTTTGCACAAATTATTTCCTAAAAGTTAACAAAATAAAACAGCAACTTGGGAATGCTTCAATTAATGGGTATCATTAAAAATAATATTTGCCAATTATTATCCCATGACATTTAAATTTATGTATTGTATTTCAGCACGGAACAGATTGTTCCCATTATGCTTGTATTGAAAACAGTGATGGGTAAAGTTCCAGGTTCTGAAAAGTGAGATGGTGGTTCTGCAGTGTGCATTTCTGATGGCGTGTGAAATGGACCTCCTGTGAATAATTAGCCAAATACAAATCACCCTGAAACACCATGTTTGTTCCTCTAAGAAGGCAATTGCTACATGAGTTTGGAAAACATTATTTTTGTATAGCAAAACATTATGCCCTATCAGTAATATTAATTCAGTTGTTGTTCTTTTTAATATAGACTCTGCATAGAATTAATGTATATAACTATATACTAATTTGCACTGCAGCTTTGTGAATAATTTATTTTTTGACTCGCTATAAAAACCAACTCAAGCAAACTTGGAAACATCACCAACGACTACATCCATGGACATAAAGCAGAAACCTCTAACCACTTGCCTGGTGATGTATCAGATTTCACCTGATAATATAAACATCATGCAGTACTAAACACAGAGGATACACTTTCATTGTGTGACCATCAAAACAGTATAAATGTGAGAGCTCAGATGTAGTCGAACCTCAGGCTTTGCCATAAGCGTTGGTGTGTGCACGGGAGCAGGGAACTGGTTGACTCACCCGCATTCCCTCAAACCGGGACAGGGCTCTTAGAGGCCTCAGAGCCCTAAGAGTTCTCAAAGACTTGATGGCTCCTAGTTCAGAATAGCCCAATAGGCCGGCTGCTAAACTGACCAAGGAAACCTAAAAAGAACATTTTAATAAATTCAATATCATTCTATTAACATTATATTTTGTACTATACCATATTGTGTACTATAGCACAGTGACAAGGAATGGTCTAACAAATTGTTTAGCTCTACCGAAATTCCTTGCATTCACCTCAATATTTTGTCAATTTATCAATGTGATGATAAGTAGCTATACTGTAAGACAGAGAATCAAAAAAGATATTTCTGTTAAACAAAATGGATACTCTGCAAGTCTACACAAAAATTCATCTTTAAAACTTACATCAACAATCAAGAAGTCCAGCCAGCACCAGGCATTGGTGAAGTATACTTTGTAACCATAAGCCACCCACTTAAGGATCATCTCAATAACAAATACATAGCTGAAGACTTTGTCTGCATATTCCAGCAGGATTTTTATCGTTTTACGTCTTTCTATATATATGTCCTCAAAGGCCTGGAAGGAATGTAAAAAGACAGATCTGAACTTAATACTGTTAGGTAAAGGTACATTATATTTTGAGAATACATTAATATACACACATAATATTTTGCCAGCATGGGATTCTGTCCATAAAAAACCTTTGCCTTGGTTTGAAACAAGGCTCAAATTTTGTATGCTGGTTTAATGTAAAAATGTATATAAAAATCACAAGATAATTAAGATGAAAGATATTTTTTTTTACATTAACCATATACCACTTCTGCCGCTACAGGATTCCTCAGACTTACCAAGGCACCACTGCTGAGCAGGATCATGAGGATTATGAAAGTCTCAAAGTAGTCATGCTCCACAATGGTGTAGCAGGTTCTCCTGAGGTTCCACCAGGCCTTCCCTCTGCCCTCTGAGGTGTCCAGCACCAGACAAGGACACCGTCTAAGGCAGTCTGCAGAGGATACACACATATAAATGGAATACATGTCTAGGTCATGAGGTGTTGATTAAAGGGCCTCTACTAGATAGGCAGCAATGGCACCAAACACCTTACTGTCAGTGTAACAGGTATCAGGCTCCACAGGCTCCGGTTCCTCAATGTCATCCGGATCTGGCGGGGGCGGAGGGGGCACGTAGTCCACTGTGCTACACACAGACACGGCATCCGGGCCACCAAGCCGCTGTACAGGGAGTGGGGGGATTGTCAGGGGATCAAGAGAACATTTTCTTTACAGAGCTGTACATCCATCCATCCATCCATCCATCTTCTTCCGCTTATCCGAGGTCGGGTCGCGGGGGCAGCAGTCTCAGCAGGG
>JABFDZ020000097.1:14277814-14291940 GCA_019775955.2 Pollimyrus isidori
GACCTCGGCCACCGCCCAACTCACACTGCACCCGACCCCTATGGCCCCTCCTACAGGTGGTGAGCCCATTGGAGGGCAGAGCTGTACAGTGAACCATATATGTTGCACATATGAGAAAATGTGGTCTGTGCAATGAGTGAATTTGCCAGAGTAGCTCATATGATACCATTTTGTGTGTGAAGCAGAGTCACTTGTTTGTGTGTGAGATGAGGGTTTGTGCCTGAGGTGAATCAATGGCGCGTCGCTATTTTACTTTGTAGTTGTAGTGGCTGAGATGAAAATTATAGGAAATGAATACATGGAATATGTGGAAATACATCAATTAATCTGTAGAGCAAAGTTAGAGCTGAACAGTGCAGGTCCACATAATTTGTTCTGGCAATATTCATCTGTTCATATGACACAAATTCTCAGTCCAAACCTTGGACTGCTTCTGCAGATGAAGCTAGGAGATTTTCATGTATCTTTTCTGAGCTTAGGCGAGCTGACACCAGAGCATCTAAGAATGTCTGCAGGATCAGATATGTCCTGGTAAGGTTGTTGCCTAAATATAAACTGCACAATAGTAAACAAAAATAAAACCTTTTACAAATTGTAATATGGCCATTTTTCAAATCAAATCAGTGCTCAGGTTAAATATACAGGTCATACAAAAACAATAAACAACTCTGTCATTGTACGATTGCACTTAAGTCCTGCTAAAAATACACATATGCAAATGTTTCTGTATATTCTTGTCTAAGTTAATTATAAATAAGTTCCTAATAGTAAAATTTGTAAAGATATATTAAATGTGTTATTTTTTCCTTCAGGTAAAGTGTAAATAAAGTTCAAATGGGGGCAGTGGACACTTGGCTTATGAGCAGAAGGTTGCTAGTTCAAATCCCTAGAGTCGACAGAGTGATGGCACTGTCAGGTCCCTGACCAGACAGTGCTTGACAGACCTACTGACCCTGTTATCTCAATTGTACGTCGCTTTGGAATATAGCATCTGGCAAATAAATGGAGCTTTTTACCGTTTTGGAGCCAGGATTTTCATCTTCTCCCAGTTCCTCATCTGTGCTGAAATCCTCCCCATCAGTATCAAGCATTTCTAAATCAGATTCTTCCTGGGCAATGGGTACGGTGAAGGTGAAATCAGAACCGAGGAGGAACCCACTGGGGTGCACATCATCTGCCCAGTGAGATAAACTATCCAGCACTCTGAACTCTGTCTTAGGCTCCTGTATGTTCATGTTATTCATGTTGAAAGCCTCCTTGCTGTGATTATCCTCTTCACCCTCCTCTAAAACACCATCCTCTTTTGGCTGCTTGCCCAAGATCTTCCAGATCAGCCCTCTAATGTAGGCCTTCACCCAATCAATGGCTCTGGTGATCCTGAGTGCAGAAAGCTGCAGATTGTTCAGCTCACCGTCGTCCTCCGCCATTTGCAGATTGTCCCCACTGAATGAGCTAAGCAGCAAGGCCAGGAAAAGGTTCAGAACCTTCAAAGACAGAGTAAGAGAAGATATGAAGGAAAAAATAGACTTTACTTTGCTCGCATCTCACATCGTGCCTGTTTAAATGGCATATCTAGTCTACTTGCCTTGTATGTTCTCGTCGCTTATCAGCTGTCTACCTAAATATTCCTAACATTATTTGCCTGTTTCTTATTCTACAAATTGAAAACCTACAATTTACTCATTCCACTTTTCTCAAAATTAAACTATATCCGGATGCAACAGTCTGAAAAGATATTTTCCTTAGATAGTCTTATTTAAAGCCATGGCTACAGTGTAATGTCAGGGTACAGTATCATGCCCTATAATAAATGACAGAATCCAATAACCATTTAAACAAACATAATGTGAATCCCTCTTCATTTTTGTTGCTATGAATAATAATTTTAAAAATCTAATAGAAAATTATTGGCATAAGCATACACAAACAATTTGAGATCCAAAGGATTTCATGATGAAATGGAACTACTTCTACTGGGCTGGAATGAATTCCTGTAAACATTTAAATAAACTGAGGCTATTCATTTTTTTAATTACCTCTGTATAACCCTGTGTTGCATACAACTGATAAATATTACACTGCCTCCCAACCTTTTGAGGGCTATTTTTAATATCAAATCTGAGTTATGTTAATGCTTTTGGTTTTTGTTCCTCATGTTTAAATGGAGGTTATAAGAACTAGAGCAAGATCATCGTTTTCTTCCAATTACAGCAGGTAAGAAGTAGCAACAAGTGCAGAAAACAGGCAGGATAATATCAGAGGTTATGATTTTGGCTGCAGATTAATTATACGTTATTCTGTAAATTACAATGACACACAAAATTAAAGAACATCTATTTTAGCTATTGCAACAGTAAAAGACACATCTGAAGCTGATAGAACAGTACAATTAGACCTTTCTGTTGTTTTATAGCTTGCCATAACTCATGGATCTTGTGTGCAGAGCCTCACTTGAGATGAGTCATAAACATACTCCAAAGTAAGTACCACCATATGCTGGCTCATGTCATTTGTCTTAAATAGTCTCACTGCAGAATAAATACCATGCTCCCCTCCTGGATAAAGTTTGCCTACTGGACAGAATGCACCCTCAGGGATGAGACAAAAAGCTATGTTAGTTTTGGCAAATGGTTTGTTGCTGAGCATTTGTTAGTGCATAAGAAGAGCCATTTCCACTTTATTCTATGAATAACGCCATAAGTGATACATCTCATTACCACCAAAAATACATTCTTATATAATTAGCAGAAACTACCTCATCTGCATTCCTTAGTCCTGCAATACTAAATGCAGTGTCAGGGTCAAAGCCAAGACTGCTTTACCCCATAAGTAATGGGAATGTCAAAAGAAATAGCCAATCTCAAATTTTCTTTGCACAGAAGCTGTTGTTAAGAGAATCTTGCAAAAATTATTGGCATAAACCTTCAAAGGTTTTCGACTAGTATAACTGCAAATAATCTTATAACTGGGAAACTTAAATTAATTTGTTGTGACTGACATTTATTGAAATGCTATGGATAAAAAAGAGAATAATGTAACTCACCACCAGGTTCCCGATTATCATGACCATTAAGAAGAGGGTCATACACATGGTTTTGTTGGCCACTTCCATGCACTCCCACATGGACTCAATCCACTCTCCACAGAGGACGCGGAACACGATGAGGAAAGAGTGGAAGAAGTCATGCATGTGCCATCGGGGCAGTTCACACTCCTCAGAGATCTTGCAGACGCAGTCCTTGTAGTTTTTGGAAAACAGTTGCATTCCAACCACAGCGAAGATGAAAACAATGATGGCCAGCACCACAGTGAGGTTCCCCAGAGCACCCACTGAGTTTCCGATGATCGTTAGCAGCATGTTGAGGGTAGGCCATGATTTGGCAAGTTTGAAGACACGTAGCTGTCTCCAACACATAAGAAAGTCAGCACGTCCCTCCTTAGATCTACTTGCGCACTGCAACATTCTCACTATACATCATAATGCACTCATAACATTTCTCCATAAATGACACCTGACAATGCTGTAGCTCTATGCAGTTAACATACAATTGCATATTAGGCTGCTTTTCCACTGCACAAAATACAGTACTTTCCCTCTTCCATTGATTTTCAGTCCATTATCGGTATTAAAACCACCAAACCAGCTGGAGTACTTGTTTGGTATGTCAGTATTTTGGGGTGGGATTTGCAAACATGTTTATTGTTGTTTGGTTATGCAAATAACCTGCCTCACAAACAAAATACAACTGCCATCTTTATTTGATTATAAACAAATAAAAAAAGAAATAATGGATATTTGGACAGATGGAGACCCAGACTTCAATTACAATCTGGTTGGAAGAACAAAGTCCACAACATATGTACAGCATGACAGGAAATACATTAGAAAAATGTTAGGAATTGTGATGAGTTGAAAATAAACTGTAGCCAAACAAAACGTCTTATCTATCAAGAAAGGCCTTTGGTGAACAATTCTTCTTCACTTTCCTCCTCCCCACTCATTTTGTTAAACCTCTCACAAACGCGGCAGAGGCAAACTTCATACTGATTTTTTACATATAGTAGATCATCTTGAAAAAGAAATCATTAAAGTTGCAAAGCTTGCTATGTTTTGTTTCCTATTGCTGAGTGAAAATGCTTTAGCATAACTCGCCGTAATGTCAAGACAGAATGAAGGTGTGAAAAACTCAGTGATCTCATTCAAGTTGCCTATTGTTGACCTCATGATGTGAATTGCCCATGAATAGCCCAATTGCCCAATGTCGAAAGTAATATCACGCATACACTACATTGCCAAAATTATTGGAACACCTGCCTTTACACATACATGAATATGACATGCCATTCTTAATACATAGGCTTCAACATTTGCAGCTATAACAGCTCAGCTTCAACTCTTCTGGGAAGGCCATCCACAAGGTTTAGGAGTGTGTTTATGGGAATTGTTGACCATTCTTCCAGGGGAGCATTTGTGAGGTCAGGCACTGATGTTGGATAAGAAGGCCTGGCTCGCAGTTTCTGCTCTAATTCATACCAGAGGTGATCGAATGGAGTTCAGGTCAGGGCTCTGTGCAGGCCAGTCAAGTTCCTCCACACCAGACTCATCCTTATGGACCTTGCTTTGTGCATTGGTGCACAGTCATGTTGGAACAGGACTGCTCCCCACAAATTTGGAGCATGAAATTGTCCAAAATGGTTTTGAATGCTGCAGCAAGGGGCCAAGGGGCCAAGCCCAACCTCTGAAAAACAACCCTACACCATAATCCCCGCTCCACCAAACATTATACTTGGCACAATGCAGCCAGGCAAGTACCGTTCTCCTGGCAACCACCAAACCTAGACTCATCCATCGGATTAGCAGATTGAGAAGCACAATTCCTCACTCCAGAGAATTCGTCTCCACTGCTCTAGAGTCCAGTGGCGGTGTGCTTTACAGCACTACATCTGACGCTTTGCATTGCACTAGATGATATAAGGCTTGGATGCAGCTGCTCGACCATGGAAACCCATTCCATGAAGTTCTCTACCCACTGTTGTTGCGCTAATCTGAAGGCCAAATGAAGTTTGGAGGTCTGTAGTGACTTCTGCACACTGTGCACCTCAGCATGCACTGTCCCCGCTCTGTGATTGTCTGAGTTGCCGTTGTTCCCAATTTCCTTCTACTTTGATATAATACCACTAACAGTTGACTGTGGAATATTTAGTAGCGAGGACATCTCACAAATGGACTTATTGCACAAGTGACTTCCTATCATGGTACCACATTTGAATTCACTGAGCTCCTGAGAGTGACCCATTCTTTCGTAAATGTTTGTAGAAACAGTCTGCATGGCTTGGTCCTTGATTTTATACACATGTGACTATGGAAGTGATTGGAACACCTGAATTCAATGATTTGGAGGGGTGTCCCAATACTTTTGGCAATATAGTGTACACCACCCAGCCCTACAATACAGTAAAAAGGAAGGAGCAAACGATCGGGGCAGGAAAGGAGAAATGTCGATATAAGATCTTTTTGTAAGCCATTAAGAAATAAAATGCTCTTCTTGTTTTATAATGTTAATTTTGTGTTTAAATACTAAAGAAAAAACATATTTAGGTGTAATTTTGGGGGGCCGGGAACCAATTATTTCTTAGTGGAATAATTACATCAGAACTCAATCTTTTTATGGTTCAATCTGGAGTCCAGAACGGATTAAATTCGAAGACCGAGGTACCATTGTACCTGGTGAAATAGAAAAATATTATTACAGTATTGTTCTCCTGGTATTATTTACCTGGGCAGTTGTTTACTATGACCTATACACATGGCCGTGGGGTAATATAAAAATAGCTCTTGAGTTGAACTTACCAAACGAAAGGACCGTAGAACCGATAGACCCTCAACATCAGCGAGTAACATTTCAACCATACTCATGGTAACAATGATGCTGTCAAACACGTTCCATCCAACCTGGAAGTAGTAGTAGGGGTCCATAGCAATTATTTTGAGGACCATCTCACAAGCAAATATCCCTGAGAAAACCTAAAGAAAGAAAAGTGATACTGGTCAAATCTTTCAAATCCATACATAAAGTTCTTGTTCCTTCAAACAGTCTAGCACAACCATGTACTGTTTCTCACAGCTGACCAAGCAGCCATCCATCTTTCATACTGATAAATCAGATCCTGATTGTGGTGGCTGTTTCTCACACAACTTATTATTTTGATTCATTAATGTGCCTATATATGCCATATGTAAATAATTTCTTTTACTTTTCGTATACAAAGAAATTAGGCTTTATTTTCATACTGAATCTAAGCTGATTACAATTATAGTCAGTTAAGTGCATTACCAGATTTCCCACAGAGAGTACGTGCTCAAAATGTGGAGTCATAGGGTAGTGTTCCATTGCCATAAATAGAGTGTTCAGGATAATACAGATGGTAATGCCCAGGTCCACAAATGGGTCCATCATTATTATGTTTATCCATGTCTTAAAGATCACCCACGGTTTACAGCAGTCCCATTTCAGGAAAATGTCAGCGAACTTGTACCATCCTGGTGGACAAGGTCGCTCAGCTTCTTCAAGTTCTGTCAAAACGACAAAGGTGGTAAGTGACATAAATCAAAGAAGTGCCTAACTAGTCAATTAAGGAGCATTAACTACAGTAAAGTGATAAGTGAAAGAAGCACCTAACTAGTCAAAGAGAGTTACAGTATGAACACTGATAGTTTTGTCTTTATAGGGAAATGGGTTGGTTTAAGGACGTGTTCACACTTGGCTGGATTCAGCCAATTTTATAATTACCGACGTTGACATGGTTCGTTTCGAGTCCATTTGGCAGGTTTGTTTCCTTAAAATATGTAGGGTCGCCAACTCTCGTGCATCTGGTTAGACACTCACACAAGAAATCTTCTGGCAAATCTATATTATTCAATTATAATCCTAAAATTAGCTACCTCTAGTCTGGTAGCTGGCAAACCTTATTATGGCAAGCTGTTTTAACATTAATTCATTTCTATAGAGGATCACAAATACAGTTTTAACTAGTTAGAGTGCAAAATCTTGATATCAAAAATTCAATTTGACCTAGTGAGATTCAAAATGTTTTTCTCGTTTATTCCAATTTGAATTTGAACTAGTTAAAATGTCAATTTATGATATCAGGATATGCATAGCTATCAGGAATGCATCAATACATCACAATATGAGATACTACTATGAACAAAGTCCACAATAGATAATAATGAATAATATATAGAATATACGCTTTTTCCTTCAGATAATCCATGTGCAAAATACAGGTATCTCCATGCTTTTCAACCAATCAGATGGTGGTGTGTCAATCAGTTCAGCTTGGTCACGCTTTCAGGCTTGTTAGGGATCAGGGTCATGTCAGTGTGCGTAATGGTTTACATACTTTACAACAGAAAATCACCAGTTCTCAGTATGGTTCTGTTGTTGGTGGCAGTGGAAAAGCGCCATTTGTTTTTCTCTGCACCTTTTGAATACTGGTGCTGATATCAAAACAACTGTCAAAAATTATTGGGAATTCTTAAGATAGAGTACACTTTCTTAAGTTTAACTAACTTATAGAGATTGGAAAATTTTCTTGTTAATGTGTGCAGTATTTTGTTACCCAATTGGGGGTTGGTTTTATTAGTAACTTATAGTATTGCATCCTGGTTGTATGCAAAGTCAGAGTTTAGGTTGTGACGTAACACAGAATTCCAAATTTCAGAGCTAAATTTAGTTATCCTCTCACAGGGAAAGCAATGTTATTTCGTTTACTTCGTTTAAAAAAATTACCAGGTGCAAATATCCAAAGGGAAAAAATATAATTTGTTTCAATGTACTGAAGTATTATACCTTAAAATCTTAAGATCTTCCATGTTATGAAGAGTACTTTCAGTGATTGTTATGCTTTAGTGTGAAGCCATTTTCTAGATAGGCTTAAGATTTTAGATTGATCATGTGGTTTAGATTAAAGTGTTTCGATCCACCTGTCGAGTACAAGTAATTATGTGTACATGTGATACATACTATTAATGCCTAAGGTGTGCGAATTAAAAAAAACATCCCTTAACATCCCCATTTATAATATGTTCTGTTTTCTCATTTACATCTGCTCATGAAGCCTTTTTGAAAGCAAGGAAATTTAGCTTGTACTTGCAAGTAATTTATTTTTTGGAAATGAATAATCTGTACAAGTTTAAGTTAAATCATGAAGCAATTATTAAAATATGGGTCATTGTTTTGTTGAGGAAGAAATAATTCTCATGATCAATTCTGTGTCCTGAAAGACCAAGTGTGAATGTGAAAGGGACTGAGACCACATACAAGCTGAGGTGAACCAGAAAGTGAACCGAGTGCTTTTGGAAGGTGACAGGTAATGTGAATCGAAATAATTCTATTGGTCCATTTAAATTCAGTACAATTTATTTTTATGTAATGCATTTCACTACAGAGTTGTCCCAAAGTGCTTTACGTGGATGTGTTGTGATGCATAAAACATAAAAAGAGGACTGACTTGGGTTCATTTAAAGACTGTGAAAACACTCTTAGAGTACCGGCGAGCTGGCAACCCTACATCTCAGTTTTTTTTCCTCAGATTCCTCAACTTATCAAAGGCAGTGTAGAGAACGCAGGCCAGTCCAGCACTCTCTTCTTCTGCAGCCATGCCTTTGTAATGTGTGCAGAATGTTTTTTTGCATTGTCTTGTTGAAAAATGCATGGATGTCCCTGGAAAAGATGCCATCTTCACGACAGCATATGTTTATCTAAAATCTATGTACTTTTTCACATTCGTGGTGTCATCAACATTGATTTCAACAAGGCCTGTCTATTAGACACAGTGTTTTCCATTAAACACCAAAAGGTGGATGAGCGCTGGATGTATTTATCATTTATGCCTGCATCTAAAAAGAAAGGCCTTTTCCACATAAAAATGTAAATTTATAGATGTAGCTGCAGCAAAGAGAAATCACCGAAGGAGTCTCTCCCATGGATATTACCTTCTATGGCGCCGGTGAGGACACTCAGGGTGCTGCCGCTTATTTTCTTCTGAGCTTGCTCCTCCAGGTACACGATGCTGGCCACTGACCCTTTGGAGCATCTCTCCTCTTTGTCCTTGCCATCAAGGAACTGTACAGTCCAGATACATACACAAGAGGAAGAATTCAAAAAAATGACAAATAAATACAGCAATGAAAATTGACTTAGAAAACATAGAGCATAATGATAATAATAATAATCACCTATGTGCCAATAGAACATCGATACAAAGGTCCTCTGATGTGGTGCTTTGATTCTAATTCATTTTTTAATATATGATTTAACAATTATTAGAATATGGATAGGACAACAAAATTGTTCTACTAAACAAAAAATGTTTTAAACAAACATTGCTCTGTGTGTGTATGTGTGTGTGTGTGTGTGTGTGTGTGTATGTGTGTGTGTGTGTGTGTGTGTGTGTGTGTGTGTATGTGTGTGTACTGTAGTTGCCTCTTTCACAGTTACCCACCTCCTTACTAGTTGAGATATTGTTGAGGATCTGTCTGGACATAACTCTGCCATTGTCATCTCCAACACTGCACTCATCATCAGCAAACCCATGTTCTGAGGCACCATCTGTTTTATTGGACTTTTTGCTAGCTAGTGATATCTTGCTGTTTTGCAGCTGTCATTGAGCACAAAAGTGAAAAAGTGGTAAATCAATGCTTACTGAGATGCAGAATGCACACCATTCACACTGAATGGATGAAGGTAAAACCCCAGTTTATACCTCCTCATTTATCTGTGATTTGTACTGAATACCAGAGGTGGAGATTTGAGGTCCAGAGAGTACTAATCCAGACCAAGATTTTGTTTCAACCAACTTGTTGAATATAAAGGGTCAAAGTCACAAGGTACTAAACCAATTGGTTGAAATAAAATCTTGGTCTAGATTTGAACTCTCTGGACCTCAAATCTCCACCTCTGCTGAATACACACAGCATTATGTATTTCATGAAAGAAATATAAGCTATTATTTGTGTGCACTGCTTATGCTTGCTAACCTGGCTCTCCTGACTCTTGAGCTGCTCCTTAAGCCTTTCATACTCCTCTTCCTTTTCCCTGGCCTCATCCAAGGTGGCCTGATTCTGTTCCTCGTAGGCCATGGCCACAACAGCCAATATCAGGTTAATGAGGTAGAAGGAGCCCAAGAATATGACGACTACAAAGAACAGCATGTAAGTCTTCCCTGCAGCACGCAGTGTCTGCAAAAGACAAAACCTTTCAGTACTACAAGAAAAGACAAGTACAGTAGTTAAAGTAATTATGTATGGTGTGAGCTGTGAAACTATTTAAATAGCTTATGGCAGTGGAGAGCCTTACATATTTTCATCCCTTTATTTAACATCCCTTTCATTCCTTTATTTAACATATATAACTACATAAAACTCTGGAGTACTGGAACTCCCCATGCCAATGACAAGCCAAACCCCAACCAATAACCTAGTAGAGGTCAGGTATTTGCTTGCATATGGAGTGTTGATTTTATCCCTGATTCCTGCATGCATGGAGTCTGTGTATTCCTCCGGATGCTCCAGTCTCCAAATCTTCCTGTAATCCAGGTGTGTTGGTGTTTCTGAACTGCCTTGATTTTGTGTGCCCTTTGATGTCAGTTTTGGCCATGGTATGTGTGTGCCTTCGTCCTGCTTTGGATAAGTAGTTAGGAAATGGATGAATTTTCAACAACAGTATCACAGGAATCAATAGTTTAGTAGATAGTATTCTTGCTACGTGCTCTGTGAGGAGTTTCGCTTTTCTTTTGGTGCTACAGTTTCCTCAGACATTCTAAAGGCATGCTCAAGTGATTCTGTTACCCTTATTCCCCAATGTTTAATGTGTCCAAACATACCTTATCTTGACTTTCCACAGTACAGAGAAAATGACAAACGGAGTTTACACATTAGAAGAAGTAGAAATGAAATTTACATTACAGATGACATTTCAGTCACTATACATCAACTTAAAAAAATATATTCTGCTTTTTGCTTCAATTTAAAAGGAGTTCAAATAAATGGCTTCATTTGCTAAGCTACCAATGTTATACGATTGAGTGAAATTCATAGCAATATGCTAGCAAAATATATAGCTTTAGAAATGGGTAGAATTTGATGTATGTGCCTTTGAATAATGACACCTTCTAGGAAAATGACATCACTAGTGCTACAAATAAAATTCCAGTAGCTGGCTGTGTCAGTCAAAATACAATACTTAAGGAAGCGGAGCAGATTGTATTTTCTGCTACATATTAACAAGTTATATTTTGCCGACAAATACTTTTTTAATGGGTTTGAAAAAACGTGTCTAATCTAATTGACTATTTATATGGCCGAATAGCTCACTGACCCTGCCAAGGAATACGGGGGTTATATTGCCTAAATTATGTAAACATAGGAAATAACATTTGACAAGTCCGGAACTTGCGGTTCTCTAGAAATAATATGACTTTACAGCTTTAATGACTGAATGCTGTTTGGGGATCTCCATAGTCTGTTTATGTTTGACAGTTGGGGTGGAGTATGTCCGTGCAGAAGTTTGCGAGTACCAGTTGGAAAAGGTTCTCCCAGTAGTCCTGTGTCATGAGGCGGAAGGAACACAGAAATGCCCAGCCGAAGGAGTCATATGTAGTGTAGCCGAAATTGGGGTTCCGGCCAGCTTTCATGCATGTGTACCCTTCTGGACACTTCCTGTCAACATGGCAGCAATGAGAGTCAGTCTCAACAGCAGCTTTCACAGCCTGTATAAAACCAATCATTTTCCAACATGGCAAAAAAATATGCTTTTCCTGAAAATGCACAATAAACCTGATGTAATCTGTATTAACATGCGTAGTCAAAACATAGCTGAATAGCTTGAAAATGAATTTTGGAGCCCCACTCCTGTGGCCCGTATGAAAGCTGTTTGATATCTGGGGCCCTCTGCAGAATCCAGTAAGGTTGGAGACATAAAAAGCTCTAAGGCTAGGAATAACACCATGTACTGTAGCTCTATTTGTCAAGCTGGTTTTAGCAGAAAGCAGTTGGAATCAGTACCAGAGAGTTAGTGTCAGCTGAGTGCAGTGAGAATAATTTCCAGGTAGTTAGTGTCAGCCTAGTGCAGTTAGTATCAGTACCATAGAATCAGAGGTCAGTTAGTATTTGTACCAACAGACCTACCCAGCATCAGACGTATTTCCACAGAGTAGAGCGTCTAAGGCACCATCCAAAAAGTACTGATTTTCTATTAAATTAAAAATACATTAAAATTATGCTCAACATAGAAAAATATACCAAATCAAGTGTTTTCCTGGTTATGTAATACCTGTTAAAATGACAAATCTGTAGTCAACTGCTGTGATCATCCACCATAACACTCTGCTGCAGTTACCACAAAATAACAAAAGATATGAAGAGATAAGTCACCTGCATTATTGATGTACTCTAGAAAGTCAAAGGAGGTATTATCGAAGGTACTGTTGGGGAGGGGCCAATAAATGCATTTCTGGCGGAGGTTTCCCATGAAGAGCTGCAGGGCGATGAGGGCGAAAATAGCGAGGGCAAACACTGTCAGGGACATCACGTCCACCATTTTCTTCACTGACTCAATCAGTGCTCCCACAATGGTTTTCAAACCTGGCCAGTAAATAGGTACATGGTTCATGACGTTTTTCGGGTTATGAAAACATTCTCACGTTTCACATTCAACAGCAATGTCGTTCACTTACAAAGGGAAAAGCGTGATATGCCTACTGTGCCATGCAAGATTTGTCTTTTACAGGACAAACACAAAATACGCTGTTGGTGGCATTAAATGGAACTTTTCCATAAATCTGCAATTAACCTTTAGTTGTTTGTATTCAACCAGATTAAACTTTGTATTCAGCAATATACAAGCATATTTTTCTTAGTCTGAAACATACCAGGAACTGCAGTGATTGTTTTAAGGGCTCGAAGCACACGGAACGCCCTCAGAGCTGACACATTGCCCAGATCGACAAACTCAGTGATATACCTGCGAACACAACCAAAATACATATAACCATGCAGTTCATGTTGAATTCAATCAAATTTCTACAAAAGTCTTGACAATTTTGTCTGGTCTACTGTATGTTCATATTAGGATAAGTGCCCACAGGGTATGTACAAAAATCCTGAATTTACATTTAAATCCTTTTAATACTTTCTCAATATTTTTTAAAACCAACGCAACACTGAGTAGCAACAGCTTTAAATCGGCAACCTTTCTAACTTTTACACTGATGTTGAGATTTAGAACACTACATACTCTAGGCCAATACAACACAATTTAAATAGGGAACATGGGTCAACAGAATACATTTAGAGACTCAGTGATTTTGAACATATCTTACATTTATATACTTTGTGAACTGGTAATGCTGTTACAACCAGTGAATGGCCATTGATACCTCTGATAGCAATGCAATATCATGGCAAGTGCCTTAATCTGAAGATGTACCCAGTTTTGTTTTTACATGTGAATGAGTTTCAGGAAACATTGCTCTATGCAACCCTCCCCAATTGTGCAACGGTGGAAGCAGCACAAAGTGTAGAGATTGATAATTGCTATTCACATCCTATTGCTATTCATGGCTAGTGCATTGTGTATGTGACCGAATAACATTAGCCCACATCCAGGTGATACATATATTTTTTTACAAACCAAACAGCAGGCCTGAGCCGTTCTTTAAACACCAAGTCCTAGCCAGTTGTCTGAGATTTTGCATTTGCCCATATCAACAATGTTTGGTGGTCTGGGAGTTTGAGGAGTTTCACAGGCCAGCAAGTATCCAGTTCAGTACGCAAAATGGATGACACGTCTAATGACCATTGAATATGACGTCCGCATCATAGATATTGACTAATGAGGGAATAATTCTAAAAGACTGTAACTAAATTGAAACAAGAACATACTGGCATCGGCAGGGGTGGGTGATCCAATCAAGACCGACAGAGGGGGCAGACAGACAGCGTAAGCGGCCCTTACTTATCTTTAGCCTTCCACAAGGACAAGTACAAACTGACTAACTAGGGCAAACGTCGAACATGTGGTTGCCACGTAGATGGAAGGTACCGAGAGAGGGGGGAGATGCCC
>JABFDZ020000097.1:14303425-14315579 GCA_019775955.2 Pollimyrus isidori
GTTTGGATGCTGTTCAACCAAATAGTTACTTCAGCATTAGTTCAAATACAAGAACTCGTGGCCATAGGTGGAAATTAACGGGAGAACATATCAAACTGGATTTAAGGAAGCACTTCTTTACATGAGTATGGAATAGTCTTCCTGATAACGTAGTACAAGCTGAATCCTTGGCTTCCTTTAAATCAGAGCTAGATAAGATTTTAACAACTCTGAGCTATTAGTTAAGTTCTCCCCAAGTGAGCTTGTTGGGCCTCCTCTCGTTTGTATAGTTCTTATGTTCTTATGAGAATTTAACAATGTTGCTGGCAGTATGAATGTAGCCTCAGTCAGTGTTCACCATTAGCAAACAGTCAACTTTCAGGTCAAAACCTAATGAAATTTAGAGTACTGCAAATTGAAATATGCTGCATTTTGACAGACAAAGAACACTATGCACTTGCACAAATAATTATGTTTCCAGCCAAATTTTCATATTTTTTTTGTTTGCTTTGCTTTGTTACCATTTATAAAAATAGGGCCATGGAAGGTCCCTTTCCTTTTTGCATTGCAACACAATGTCCATCCATCCATCCATCCATCCTCTCTCGCTTATCCGAAGTCGGGTCACGGGGGCAGCAGTCTCAGCAGGGAAACCCAGACTTCCCTCTCCCTGGCCACTTCCTCCATCTCCTCTGGGGGAATCCCAAGGTGTTCCCAGGCCAGCCGAGAGACATAGTCCCTCCAGCGTGTCCTGGGTCTTCCCCGGGGCCTCCTCCAAGTGGGACATGCCCGGAACACCTCCCCAGGGAGGCGTCCAGGAGGCATTCTAATCAGATGCCCGAGCCACCTCATCTGGCTCCTCTCTATGCAGAGGAGCAGCGGCTCTACTCTGAGTCAATCCCCAAACGACCAAACTCCTCACCCTATCTCTAAGGGAGAGCCCAGCCACCCTGCCGAGGATACTCATTTCGGCCGCTTGTACTCGCGATCTCGTTCTTTCACTACCCATAGCTCGTGACCATAGGTGAGGGTAGGAACGTAGATCGACTGGTAAATCAAGAGCTTTGCCTTTCGGCTCAACTCCTTCTTCACCATGACAGACCAATGCAGCACCCGCATCACTGCGGATGCCTCACCGATCCGCCTGTCAATCTCCCGCTCCATCTCTCCACTCGTGAACAAGACCCCGAGGTACTTAAACTCCTCCACTTGGCGGAGGACCCCATCTCCGACCCAATAGTGCCGGAGGTAGGAGTTGAAACTCCTCCTGACTTCCTCCTGGATTCCACCAGACGTTCCCAGCAGACCCTCACTATACGCTTGGGCCTGTCAGGCCAGGCTGGTTTCCTCCCCCACCACCGGAGCCAACCCACCACCAGATAGCTCCGCCCCTCTCTTCACCCGAGTGTCCAAGACATGCGGCCGCAAATCCAACAACACGACTACAAAGTCGATCATCAAACTGCGGCCTAGGGTGTCCTCGTGCCAAGTGCACGTATGGACACCCTTATGTTTGAACATGGTGTTCACTATGGACAGTCCGTGACGAGCACAGAAGTCCAACAACAAAACACCGCTCGGGTTCAAATCGGGGGGGGCATTCCTCCCAATAATGCAGCACAATGTATTTTGTCTAAAAATAGTGGGTATGGCAACACATATATTACAGTAAAAGATTTACATTTATTCAATTAGCAGGCATTTTTATCCAATCTGACATACAGTGAAGTACTGTATCTACAGGGACAGTCCCCCTGGAGCAAGTTGGGGTCAAGGGCCTTGCTCAGGGGCACAGTGGTGGCACCTCCTGGGAGTGAACTCACAATCTTCTGGTGTTCCTAATGGGAGCCCAGCCAGATCCTCAACTACTAGACCACCAACATCCCCCTAGATCACCATCAAGTATTTTACTATGCTTGAAGTTGGAAAGCTGAATGAAAACACACACCTGGCTGTAATTTCAGCTAAGCACCTATCCAGGAATTTGTGTGGTTAGTGCCAATTTACCATATGTACAAAAGGGGGCATCTTTGGATTGGCATTTTCCATTGCCATTTTTCTTCAGCTAGTGAAAAATGGATGCCGCAAGAGGCAGAGGAAGAGCAAGAAGACATCAACGGAACCATGTTTATTGAAAAAATCAGAACTACAGTAACTGACCATGTTGTAAATTATGGTCTGTCCCTGAGGAAAGTGGGTCAAAGTGTGCAACCCCACCTGCCCAGATCCACAGGGGCATCAATTGTCAGGATTTTCAGACACTATTTAGAGCATTCTGACTGAAGGTATGTGATTGATGTGTATATTACTGTAGTGGTGTGATTTGAGGAAAGTCTCCAGGAAAAAACTGATGCATCTGTGCACGTTTGTCTTTACCGTAACCCACTACGGTAGAATTTAGCATTTACCTCCCAGAAGAGGGAGAGGAAAAATTTACCAGTATTCGTGACTGTGTGGGACAATGTGGCCTTTCATCATTCCCACCAAGTCACGGAGTGGTTTATTGCCCATCCCAGTATGATGTTATTATTCTTGCCACCATACTCTCCATTCCTCAACCCCATTGAAGATTTTTTTTCTACATGGTGATGGAAGGTATATGACCATCGGCCACAAGATCAGATGTCGCTTTTAGATGCAATGGCTGCTGGGTGTGTGGATATCCAAGTGGAGGACATCCAGAGTTGGATAAGGCACTCAAAGAGTTTTTTTCATTGGTGTAATGCAAGAATAAATATTCTGTGTGATGACGACGAAAATTTATGGCCAAATGCAAAGGACCGAATCGATTAGGCCAGGTCAACAGTATACTAGACTGTATACAGTGAAATTGTGTTATTTGGCGTTTTTTTTTGTATTGAATGTAATGTTCTTTCAGAACTTTGCAATAAACATTGTGTGAAAATATAGGATATAACAGCACAACATATATATATGCATTTTGGGGCACTTCAAGTCGTTTGTGTTTTTTTATGCATTGTACCTTGCATAACAAAGTCGTCTTATTAGAGAGTGCGTGTGCTATAGGTTTGGCAGCATGTGTCACTTTTGGGTACAGTGGTTTTACTGCATTTTGCACTGAAAGTTAACTGATATGCTCAGGTGCATGTTTGTAACATTCACAGTGTTTTGAAAAAGTGGACATGGTATTGAGACAAACGGGAAAATGATTGGAAACAACTGTAACTTACAAGAAGATAATAAAGATTGTATCCTTGAATACTAAAATTCCCTACACTTTGAGCACCTTTTTACCTTTCGCCGACCTGAGGAAAGGACATTGCTGGATAGCCAATTGATCACATGGCTCTCAGGGTAAAAGAAACCCAAAACCAGCATCCCCACGCCCATAAGTACATGCGATGCAGGGACACTCACAGACAGCCCGGTGCCCCCACCACAACCGGACAGCCTTCACGCCTATAGTACATAACCCCAAGTGCATGATGGGAGAAGAGTATGGTTTTTCACTACACCAGAAAAACATGCTGAATCTATAATTGTCCAAATTAGAGCCCACCGCCCCCGCCACGTCTCTGCAGGATCACACAGCCACCCAATGACTTTACAAAGATCAGGAAGGAGACGTTACTCTAAGTTATACTCTGAACACATGCTCAGGAGTATCACAAACACGAGACCCACAAGCTCTAACCAAACAACCTGTTGCACGACAACATCCTTTATGTATACATATACTGTATATTTAGAAAACATATTTCTAGAACTATCTTCAAATAAAGATTACATTACAAAACAAAGCCAAAATTAATATGTCCCTTGACTCAAATGGCTAAATATTAGTTATTTTTACTCATTCCCTTCCACTTTTACATGTTAACGACAAAAAAAGACCGCAAAGCACAAAATTATTCTTGGAAAGTAATGCACAAATTTGATAGAGGTAAACTCCTCCTTTTTTTTGTGGGAGGCCGTTTGCTTTTACTCAAAGACATTTGAGTAACAGACATTTATACCGTTATGTCAAACAAGAGCTGGGGGCAAGTCCGGCTTACCTCTTTGCTCTGATCTGCATAGACTTCGGGAGAGGATGACTGCAGTGAAGCCCTGTTCTAGTAATAAGGCAGGTCATGAGGTTAAGGTGGAGAAAAAGTACTGGAGTGACCAGTGCTGGTCTTTTCCTACAGTGATACAACCACCTGCCCCCCAGCTTCCACGGCCATAGACACATCTTGGTTTCATATTTAAGTGTTATTCCGGAGGACGGATATGCTTCGTGTGCTTTGTCATACGGTCTTTCGTTCCTCTTCAGATACAGTGATTTATAATGATCTAAACAGGGCCGGCGCTCCGCACACGCACATCACGCACTGCGCGTAGGGCACCAAGTGCTTGGGGGGGGGGCACCAAAAAATCTGGGTCGTGAAAATATCATCACAATATAGGCTACTAGTATAGCCAAGCGTTTGTGCTTAGGGCACCCAAATGGCTAGCGCCGGTCCTGGATCTAAACACCTTCGCCAGAACCTCCAGCTCTTTCTGGCTTGATTTCTAATGGACACACCTGGAATTCTTTTCACATCTGGAATTTTGTTTTCATATAAGCAGAACCAGTATTACAAAGAAACAGGTACATTCACACGGGACTTCCCCATCACATTTTCTATCACTAGAGAAAAAAAACAGCATGCCACATACAACAAGCAGTAATGGGCCCAAAGCTCATTTTTCAGCAAAAGTATAGACAATTTATGGTATTAACTGTTTTACGTTCCCAAATAATATTGCAAAATAAACATTTACCTATAGCTCTTGACTTATCTAAAACATTTGCCACTGCAGAAAATCGATTTGGTTACCATGTAAGTCAGCACCACTTACATATCCGCCAGGCTGCATATCTATAATAGTGAATTAATTATATTTACGGTATTATATGCAAGGACCGATGTGCGCATTCCACAGGCAGTTTTGTCCCGGTTCTCATTGCATGACTACAAAACTATATTTATGCGAATTATTATTATTATTTCTTCTGCAAATCCACCGACCAGAATACTTACAGAAAAAGATCAGGGTAGATAAATGCTTGAACAAACAAATCAAACGATCAAATCAGTTTCGAAGCACTAATTGAGTTTATATATAAAGTCAGCATATTTCAACCTAAGGCCTTATTAAGAAAAAAATGTACATAAAACAAGCAAGAAAACAGAAAAACGTACTTCACAAAGTAATCTGAATTTCACTTGGAATCTAGTAGTTTTAATTTTAAAGATTGCGACAGTCAGAAGACGCAGAAGAGCAAACGCAAAAAAACAGTCAAAAGAGAACTCAAACAGAAACGAATCACGCAGATAACAGGAAACAATGGGGTTTACCTTAAATAGTAAAGGTATATTTCCAAAGAAACCAAATAATAGCCTAGCTGTTAAGTCTTCAGCCCAGAAGCTTGCGTCCCCCTCTCTGCAAGGCGCTCCGCGTCCCAAGACAGCTGTCTCTGACGCGTGGGGGCCGGGAACGAAACCTGAGCACGGCTTCAGGTACGATCATCACTGGGGCCACTCGGCCATTCGACCGTAAGACTCATAATCTTTTATACAAGTGACTCGCTGTACGTTACCATTGGGACATTTTTTTATTCTGAATTAGGAAATGTGGGGAATATGAAATCAATGCATTCATTTAAAGCGACCAGTCACCTATTTTTAAATGTAATTTAAATAGATCTGCCAAAAAATATTTTTTGGCCATGCAACTCACATTTTCCGGAGCTAATTTTTGATATTCAACACTTAAGCATTTCGACTATTACTTTTACGTTATCTTGTGTGTGTGGTTTTAGTAAGAAATGTGTTTTAAGCACACATTTTTGTACCTATTTGGTTCTGAAGCCAGCCAGAAGCACCATCTTAACTGTACTAGGCTTGTCACGATACTGAAACTCGATACCGATACTAAGCATGTGGTGCTGGATACTCGATACTATTTTCGATACTACAGGGGGAGAAAAAACAAACAGGAACTTTTTAAAATCAAATCTCAACATAAAAAACATAAAAACCCAAACAATGCAATGAAAAAAATAAACCTAATAAATAGAAAAGAGGCCATTAAAATATCATAAAGCTCTATTAGCTTGTGCAGATATACAGTTTTCTTCTGAGGATGGGCATAAAAAACAAACATTAGAACTTTTTCTAACAAAATGAGAACACAACAAAAATACAAAAATAATACAAGCCAAAAAAATACAATGAAAAAATAAACATATTAAACAGAAAAAGGCCATTAATATTGTAAAATAAATAAAATATCGTAAAGCTCTATTAACTTGTGCAAAGTTACAGTGTTCTTCTGAGCATAAAGTTAGCACAATATATAAAAAAAACTTTCAATATACCATGCTCCAGTAACAGCTAGTGTACTGTACTTTTAAGACAATAAAGTAGCACAGGGGTGCCCAACTCTTTCCCTGTTCCAACATAAACGATTCAGGTCAAGAGCTGTGTGGTAATTAGCACAAGGAGTTGTATCAGGTGTGTTAAATGAGGGGACACCCAAAGATGTGCAGGCTCCGGCCCCCCAGGACTGCAGTAGCACATGCTACTTTGTACCACATGGCAACCACATTACATTTGATGTTTTTTGGGAAGCTGTAATTTTTTGGCCAGAAACACGAACATATTCTTCTGTGAGTCTGGCCCTTCTTGGAGACCAAATAAGGCCTGAAGTGCTGAAGACACGCTCAGATGGGCATCGGTTACTCTGATTGCTCTTCCACCTTATCAAACGTTCCTGATCTGCTGCAGTGAATTCCGCCATAGTCTCATAAACAGAGAGCTTTCCTAAATTTGTTTTCAGGATCATCTGTCAGTTCCTCTGCTACATTAGGAAGTTGTTGCTTTCTTTGCTCTTTAAAACTAAACTTTTAAAAAGTGCTCCTCGCTTCGCATGGTGCAGCAGTGGAAAAAAAATATGCGCGTTGTGCAATTAGATAATTGTAAAATACGGAGAGAGAAGCGAAGACACATGCATTGTTATAGTTAAGTTACTCAAACAGTACTGCTTGACAGTGGCACTTAAAATATTCATATTACGTCTGAACAACAGCTTTACTCGCCACTCATAACTCCGCGTATATTTCGGAGTGTTGCTGGTCCTTCAAATGCTGCGCTAAATTTGTCATGCTGCTCGTTTTGGTTGCGACAGCTTTGAAGCAAATCTGCTTGTCCACATCTTTTGGTTTTCCCTGTTCATCTAGTTCAAATGCGAAATATTTCCAGATAGTGCTCTTGGTTATTACTTTCTCTATCAAGCTTGATACTGCTTTTGGCAGCTGCCATGTTTAAAGTGTTTCCCATGTAAAACAATGGGTCCTCCAGGTAGCCATTGTCGGGGGAGGGGCTGTCCGCTGCAATGCCTGTTGAAAATTGTTGTAGTCTGCCGGTGATTTCCGTGAACAGCTGTTCCGGGCAATTCAGTTTCCCTATGCTTCCCCTGTTGCGCGCTGATTTGTAGAAGGTTTCGATGTTCATGTCTTTTTACGAAGCTCTTGAGGTAAACAAGCCATATATTTTAAAACATCACATGCCTTTTCGATGTTTTTTGTTTTTACAGATGATAAATGACATTATTTAATTCGCTGGATAGATATTTCTTGATGAAGACGATATAGTATTGCTTATAGCACTATATTACGCGTGACGATCTACTGTATTCACATGAAATAATGTACCTGAATGATTTTCAGACATTTTACATACCTCTTTGCTATAATATTAAGGGAAACATTATTTCCTGATAGACAGGTGAAACATAGGGAAACCGAATTGCCCGGAATACCTGCAGATGCAAAACTGGCATTTGAGTATCGATACCAGTGCTAATTGATATCGAACTCGATACTAAATTTTAGTATCGATTAGTATCTGAGAATCGATTTTTTTACAACATCAAACTGTAGTAACCAATAAGTCTCTGCACACACACCCCCTTTAATCCAGCAAACTGAAGTCGCTATGACAGGGTACGCCTGTATGTACTTCAAACGCTGCGCTTTTTACATACGGCTTATTATTTACATTTTGGCTGAGACAAATCATGTATATCAGTTGAAATCAGTTTTAGATTGGATATTCGGCGGATATTCAGATTCATACTCTCCAGACTTAGCAGCGGTGCTTTACTCATGCTAGCCGGCATAAGGCGGTCGAAAGACGTCCAGACAATTCCACAGTCTCGGAGGCGCTCGCGCACCGCTGATTTAGGGACCGTCAACGAATTGCGGTCAGAATAATAAAATACTGATTACTTGCAATAGCTTTAGTACTGTGGGACCTATTAACTCCAAAATGAGTGCATATTCTACAACTACGACATACAAAGGACACTGAACTTTACTCGTTTTTAACACTTTATTGTATATTGAAGTATCATTTTAAAAAGAAAAAGTGGGTAAATAGATTTCTTTCAATAGCTCCTAGGCCATAGGAGCCTACGACCCAAAACCTAGTACCAATTGTAGTACAACCTGAGGCCTATAGGACACAGCAATTTTTATTCAAGTTTAACCCTTTATTTACTTGATATGATTTTGTTTTCTCTAAAATAAGCTTCTTTTTTTTTTTCTTTCAATAGCTCCTAGCCCGTTGGAGGCTATGACCACGGTTTGAATTACGGGGGTACTGGGGGTACAGTACCCCCCAATCAAGACCTAGACCTAAAAAAATATATTTTTTTTATAATATTTTTATATTATAAAAATAAATAATAAAAAAATAACCTCACCTTGTAGGAAAATTTTATGTAAAACAATTTTAGACACCCCTAGTGAGGATTGTATCATTCATTCTCACTGAGCAACATGTTTGTTGTGTTAGTCTGTCATGGCACTGTTTGTCATGCATTGGTAAATGCAAGTAGCCAGAATAAGTGTAACCTGTTGAAAATGTGTTATTTTGCAACCTTCATTTATTCATTTAAGTGTTTCATCTACTAATGGAAGCTGACGTCTTTATAAGTTGAATTACTTACAATTGTCCTTCTGAGGCCGGTACAGTCAATGTTAGTTACGTTAACTAGCAAGATAAGCTAAATTCTCTATTTAAATCGAGCTTATTTGGTAAGGTAAAATCGATCATGGTCATTTTCCAAGAAGATGAACTCCCTATGTTTTAATTTTGATTTTATCATGAACAAATGTTGCATTTCTGAAATTAATTTGCCGTTTAGCCTGTGTGGTCTGTTATTAGGCTAATAACGCATAAGAAGGTCTGACATTATGCTCTGAAAAAACATTATAAGTGAAACCTAGAGGGGCAACATAAAAAAAAACTAGCTAGCACATAATAAGCCCTATTATTTGAATTTTAGTGGTATTGATTCTGAATTCCACAATTTTATATTTATGGACATTTTTAGAAGCTTCATCTGATAGCCCAGATACTGTTTTGTTAAACATAGATTAGATTTTATTCACAGACACATTATGAAGAAAAGGAAAGATGGCAGGATGAGGACAGTGAGCAGGCAGCAGGGAGATGGCAGGATGAGGACAGTGTGCAGGACCAAGATGTGAGTTAGAAAATAGGCTGTACTTTAAGATCTACTGTATCATCACGACAGATATTAGCCTAATAGGCAAATATTTATTTCTGAAGGCTGTTGGAGCTGGGGGGACTGAGAGGGCAGGAATAACACCAGATTGCTGGACCACACCAGGCTGTTTGTAAATGTACAGGGTTATTACTTTTACTAATATACTTCTTCTAGGATAATTCCTGGGAGTTATTAAAACCAAATTCTTTTGGACAGGGATAAGGATAATGAGATATTCAGTATTGATTCTCATGTTGCCGCATGTCCAGACCATGACCTTCTGTTGCATACATGTTAATAAACACCCCTAGCGCATCTGGCACTCTTAACATTGATCCTGATGGCGACTATTCATATTGATCTGGTAGCGGACCATAATGGTCATATAAGGCAGTAGGACCATAATGGTCATAGAAGGCAGTACCCCCCCAATTATGTTAGTACCAATTATAGTTCTGCCTGAGACCTTTAGGATACAGCATCTTTCATTCGATTTTACCCCTTTGTTTAATTGATATGTCGTCTGACTAGGGGAGGTGTAGGATATGACAGTAACTTTCTGAAAATTTCTTAGATGCGCTATATAGTGGGTTTTATTAACATTGAACATCATTAGAGTGACACAATTTCATAAGAATACACATACAGTGCTTGAAAGGATAGAAACAAAAGATGCTGTGTCTTACAGGGCTGAAGTTGTACTACAATTTTGGGTTGCAGGCTCCTACGGCCAAGGACCTTATTGGAAAAAAAACCCAAATTAGAGAAAAAAACTTATATGAAATACACAGAGGGTTAAAATCAAATTAAAGTTGCTGTGTCCTATATGCCTCAGGTAGAACTATAATTGGTTCTAGGTTTTGGGTCACAGGCTCCTACATCCTGGAAGCTATTGAAAAAGGGCTAATTTTACAGAAAAAATCAAATCAATGAAACAAAGGGTTAAAATCACATGAAAGTTACTGTGTTCTATAGTCCTCAGGTTGTACTACAATTGGTACTAGGTTTTGGGTCGCAGCCTCCTATTGAAAAAAAATCATATCAATAAATATCTTAGCTTGTTCTTTGATGAAAGACATATAGTTTTTTTATACAGAAATGCAATAATTTACTGTTATGATAAATGATGAAGAGCTGTGTTTATTTTGTTTCTTTTAACAGCGTAACTGCATTTCCGCAGTAAACGATGCAAGGGCTCTTGGGATCGGTTCGCGAATCGTTCGTTTGATTCACCGACCGAGTATCCGAAAACCCTAAGTTTCGATTCGTTGATCGAACAAGCTCTCGGGTTTTTTGGAGTCAGCGAGTTAGAGACCAGGTACTCGGCCATTCGGGTGTTCTCGGCATCAGACGGAAATGTACGAACGCAAAAGTGACGAATGTAATTGACGAACATAAGAATAACCTTAAAAGAGATAAGACAAGCGCAAACGAAACATGAAAAATAGATCCGAACTCGCGGGGGATTCTTTTAAACGTTTTAAAATAATTTAAAAAACTGATTCTTTCAGACTTACGAATCGGTTCAACCCGTTCACTAAAAAAAACGAGTTAAAAAGAACGATTCGTTCGCGAATCGGCCATCACTAATTTATTCCTCGGCCGTCGTGAACCGAGCCTAAATTTGTTGTATTCCCTTCGCTCCTTACTGATATCCTTTAGGAAAACCCCGAGCAGAAATGCAACCCCCGGCCTGATCACTTCCTCAGATAATATGTCAACTCTATGAAAATAGAGTTTTCTTGGAATGAGGCTCTGTATTTCTTGCTCACCGGTAGTATCAATTTAAATTAAGAAACAAGAAACACCTTCTCAATCTAACTTTCCCATAGAAAACTGTACAATGGTTTTAATATAGAGTTTAACTGCATGAAGTATATAGCAAATAACTGAAGTCATGAACTTAGTTACTTTATGGTCATTAACTCCTTATTCAATCACAGTGAGCTTGACCCTTTCCTGGGAAACCCAGGGTACAAGGCAGGCACACTGTATGGGATGCCTGTTCATCAAATGGCACAGACTTATTTATTTTCTTTAGCAAATTCACTGTAAGACATGCAGAGTTTTACATTTAATACATATATTCATGACAAGCATGTATAGAAAACTGATAATACTGCAATTACAACTGAATTTACATAAATCAACAATATTTGTGATTTATAGGTACAACATCCAAAAATACTTAAGCCCACAAGCAAAGTGTCCATAGTACATTTGTTTATTATCTTATGTAACCACTGTGACCCGGAATAGGGCAAGCGGTTGCAGAAAATGGATGGATGGGTAATTTGTATTATTTTTTTATCATTTTATATATATTGATACATTATATCACACATACATGAAAATAACCAATGTCTTTAAACATGCAATTAGTACTATTATTTATGCTATTAGTATTGCTGGAGCAAAGCTGCATTGAATTACAAATTTCTTGACCTGTCAGCAGCATTCGACACGGTCAACCACAAAACTCTCCTGTCTATCCTTAACAGTCTTGGCATTAGTGGCTTGGCTTGGTGATGGCTTGCGTCGTACCTCGAAGGCCGATCATACCAAGTGACATGGAGAGGTTCTACATCTTCCCCACGCAGTCTCCTCACTGGTG
>JABFDZ020000097.1:14327654-14340021 GCA_019775955.2 Pollimyrus isidori
TCCAGTCGCGGGCCGGATTGAACGGCTCAGCGGGCCGGATCTGGCCCGCGGGCCGCCAGTTGATGATCAGTGCTCTAGACTAAATGGAGCCGTGGCCAAAAGTTTAGAGAATGATACAAATATTAATTTTAACAAAATCTGCTGACTGATGTCACGCCCAGAGGGCGGGGCCAGGTAGACGTAAACGCGTAATTACTGGTGCTCCACTATTTAAGGTGGAGGGAACTTTGCAGCAGTGCGAAGTACTGTTGCCATGTTTGGTATCGCCTTCCTTGCCCCGATCTTCTGGTCTGCCCCCCTGGATCCACCCGCCTTGTTCTCTCCGTCTCGTCACCACCTGTGGGACTGACCCTCCCGGCGATTCTCCTGGATGATCGCTTCTGGCTTTGGTGATCTTGGTACCTTTAATTATAAAGGCTTGTTGCGCCGCATATTGGGGTCCTCTCCTGCTCTGTTTTTATTATGCTAATTTGCATATACAGTGGTACCACAGAACTCGAACTTAATCCGTTAAGAACTCCGGATCGAATCGTAAAATGTTTGAGTTCTGATCGAATTTTCCCCATAAAATATAATGGAAAACCAATTACACCTAAATATGTTTTTCAGCATGTAAACACAAAATGAACCGGATAAAATAAGAAGAACATAGCCTACTGTACTAAACACATCTAAGTATATTTATCATAACAGTATTTTGTACAGTAAGAAAACATATGTATCCGAACAGTGGCTGAACATGGAAGCAAGTTTAAATTATAGATATTCTTTCTTGATATCTTTAAAAGAAATCAACAGTGAAATCTTTGTTTTCCTGTGTAGGATCTTCTTTGACACTGGACATCTAGCCGCGAGGCAGTTTGAAACACCCAGACATGAAAATGTTCAGCTAGAAATAGGACCATAAGACACGTTGTACTGCCATCGTGTCATAACAGGCTTGATCACGGTGTATCTATCCAGTAGCCATCCACTTCTCTGTTGCTTTGGTCAGCTATGCACAATTGTTTGTTCATTACACTGAAAATTTCCCTTTTTAATTTCACCTATCAATACCCTAATTGCTTTCTTATGCCATATAAAAATTTTAACCCAAAAATGGAATCCAGCAATATACAGCTAAATTGAGACCACTCCATAGTTTTACACAAACCTGTATTTTTAAATCCTGGTTTAATCCTGGTTTTACTGGCTGAAGGCTACACTGAGCAGCATGTTGCTTCCAAGTTCAAACTCTCTAAGAATAAGAATAAGGTGAAGTAGGAGACACTAGGAACGATCAGAAACCACTCAGGTAAGCTGATGTGATGGTCTAATGCCAGAGATGACTTATCCGACAGTTATCTGTCATCCAGTCGAAGGATGACATCAAGTGACCTTCAACAGGAATGGGAAACATTAGGTGCAGGTGGGAATTGCGCTGTTAGGACAGCTTGTATCAGGCTCTTAGAAGCAGGACTGAAGACCCATAAAGCAAGGAAGAAGCCCTTCATTAATGAGAAACAGAGAGGACTCAGGCTGTAGTTTGCCAAATAAATAAATAAATGAATAAATAAACATTATTCAAAGACACACACCCATAAATTGAGAAATGAGTGAAACAAAACATATTGCTGTGATGTCTCATTTTTTCCAGAGCTGTATATAGCATCAATTTATTGTGATACCTTTAGAAGTACAATTTCAAAAGAAAACAAACACATGTTGCTTTAAACGGACCCTAATTGGTGCATAAAGTAGAATATCACACAAGTATAGAGTCACCTTGAAGTGCATGCCATCCAACAGCGGCACAATAGCCTTGGCCTGCTACAGATGAGGTCTGATGATACTTGTGATTAATAAAGGGAGCAAAATAAGCCCATAGCTGGTGTACTTGCATGCAGTTCTTTGCAAATGAAGGAGAAGATTCTGAGCATGGAAAATCAATTAGCTTTGGTCAGCACCATAACTGTCCTGCGGTAGCCCGAGAGTAAATGTGTCCTTCCCTTAAAACTACACAGCATCTCTGCCCTGAAATAAATCTGTGGCCCACTGTCAGCCAGACGCCTCCAGCTGGTACTTAATAAGAAATCCCTCAATTTTTTACAAATCAGAATAATCTGACATCTTATTTTGTACTCACAAAAAATGTGCGAAGATCAAAGTCTCCAAAAAATGCCATAAACAATATTTTAGCCAACATGAAAAATATACCTCATTTGGGAATAAGCTATAGACTTGTACAGAGTGAGATTCTACCTTAAAGTAACAGAATGTGTTTCGAAATCTTTTATTTCAAGCTTTCATTCGAGTTTTCACAAAAAAATGCAATATTCAAATTTAAAACATTATTTGTACATTTATTTAAAAATTCGAATACATCGAACCCCAGCGTCTTACCTAGACTACTGGACAATGTAGCGTTTCCGTTTCTCTTCCTATACCCAACATCAACGCTGAACATCTCGGTACCTGGGTAACTATGATCGAAAGGTAATAAACGGCCAGCATCGTTAAATAACTGGGACTGGAGAAGTGGGAAGACTGTGATAGAAAGAAGTTCAATGCATCCAACTTTCTTAAAGTGCATGTTAATGGAAGGAAATCGTAACGCCTTCATATGATTTTAACAAGCACGCACTCACAATGCGGATTTGTCGCTTTAGAGTAGCGTTTAACAAGCTGGGCTGGGCTGAGATCAAACCACTTACTGGAAAACGTGAATATGTACAGGACAAAGATACTGTGGATGAACAAAGTAGGCGGTGTACCACATTTTTGTACATGCCTTTCTTTACATTTTATGTCTTAATATAAAAGATATGATACTGACAGCGACATGAAATAATTATGATAGCGTTAAATGTGCAGTAATGTTCCACGAGAAACATATTTACATTGCATTGTAATCTCGGAAACATGTCGCTAGCTATTATTGTACTATGAACACATGGTAAAGTGATTATGTGTCGTATTACATTTCTTTCTGTCGTTCCGTGCCCTTAATGGCAAGCGAGGCACAGTATCTGTCAGTTTATCGCCGCCACGTCGAGTCCCCGGATGTGACCCATTCGGTCTCCGACGCATTTTCATACAGCTGACCGTAATAAATCAGCTTTCCTTATTGATTATTACGCCGGAATTATAAATCGCCGGAATCTTTTCAAATCGAATTCAACGTATAAATAATGTAACCTAAGTGGAAGAACTTAATACGCTTAGACACCAATTCAACATTGCTGAATAGAAACTAAGTAATTTATTCACTAACGTAACTTTCAGGTACATTACGTAATACCGGTATATAAAATGACGTCGAGATTACTTACAGGTCACTCTAAAGCGTGACATATCAATTGTCATCTGGCATGTCAACTGCAGTGAAACGAAAGCGTTCATGAAAAATAAAACATTTTACTTCAGACAAAATGTTTTAGTTGCTTCTGGTAAGTTTTCAATGAAACCGCTATTTTTTTTAATGAACACATTTTACATGAGATTTCACAAATTAAGCTTCGCCATTTTCAAACAACAGCATTTGTACGGCTCCCTCTAGCGCAGACACGAGTGTCCGCACATTCTAGAAACCTCTCTGATTATTAGAATGAACACAGGGCGCCCCCTATCGGCGTTTCTGTGACAATGAAACGTTGAACTCTTTCTGGCACCTGTAAAGGACACAAGAAATCCGAACGACTGGGAAAAATGCAGAACTTTGAAAGTTCACGTACCATTTACACGAGGCTTTGAAAATGAGGATGAAAGTAGACATGTATTGCTTTGACCTTACTTAGTTTAACAGAAACCTTTTTTCTTATACTGTTATAATTATGGCCATTAAGTGTACGAATTTTCAACATGTTTAATGTCGTTCGCGAGAAATCCACACCTTGTCAGCTTCAAAGCTAATGCTTCTTGGGCGGCTTTCACAGTTCTAGTAAGTAGGACAAAGTGGATTCAGAATTACATGGCTTTCAACTATAGGACAGGACAGTGAACTAGGAGGAGACTGAAGATGGAGGGCGAATGAATTTTTGAAAAACCAATCAGCCAATGAAATGATTACGAAATGAATAACGTCCAAGACGTACATGAATCGCTGGTGCCCTCTGCTGTAAGCATTGAAGAACGACTGGTCAGATCAATAACAGGTGTGGTCAGTGTAGGTTTCTCCCTTTGTTTTAACCTTCTATAACAGAAGATTTTATATATATATATATATATATATATATATATATGAAATGAGACCTACAGTAGATTCGCCGTCTCCAAAAAGGCATATAGAAATTTAAATTTTGATATATGACTGAAACACACTGGAAACTGACAATGAAAAAATATGGCCTAGTTATTGTGTTCCCATGGGCTGATTAAATGGAGTTAATTTCGCTTAAATTTAACTCAGTTTAATAATAATTTACTGATCGTTATGATGCGGAGAGCAAAAAAACTGGAACAAACCATATTAGAGACCTACATATTTTAGGGCCTTATGTGTCTTGGTTCTGTTTACATTTTTGTATTTTTGTGGCATGTTCAAATGTAGCCTTAATGCATCCCGAAATAAAAATTGGCTTCGATTTTATTTTAAATAATCGTTTATGCAAACGTCCGGCGTTATCTCTGGGAGAACTTTCCTCCCGTTTAAGCGACACATGTAAGACTCCTTTGCGCTGATCTGCCCCTGTCCTACAGCGCCCCCATCCTCTTATGGCTTCCAAACGAACTGCAGCACTCGGCCGGTTGCTCAGTGAGTGACTGCAGCTGGAGAGACAATAACACTGTCTGCCACACAGGTAGGTAAGGCTAATTTCCGAGCCTTTTGCAAAACCCAAATTGTGTTTTGATGCACGGGAGCACTTTCTTAAACTCCGGGGGATCCGGTAGAGATGCGTGTCAGATCTGTAGCTTCGATAATGTTGCTTGGATTTAAAGCCGGCAATTCGTGCTTGTCATGTCAGGGTGATATTTTTTCCATTGGGTGGGAGAGGTCTGGGCCTGCAAGGCTTTTCTTCATGACAGATAAGTAAACCAGCGGGGGAATGAAACCTTGCGTTAGCAGCGAACAGAAGTACGCATCGACTCGCCCCTTTTATAGGTGCTTATACAGTTGCATGGCAGACTGAGCTTTGTAAAAAATAAATTCCGATATTTTGAATCCATCTTAAGCTAATGTGCTTTTTCCTTTTTAAAAATGTTCATTTAAGTCTAGCTAGCCATCTGGCAGGTTAGCTGGCTCCCTGAGGCGATTTTACAATATATATTGCATATAACGCCCTGGGTTGCAAGTAGGCTACTTCGTTTTTTTCCACGTCGAACGCGTAAATTTGCAACCGGCCGATGAATTTTTTCCGAAAAAATTAGATCTTTGTAAAGATACTATGGCAGACAAGATTAAGTATATATTTTCATGCTTTTCACGTAAGATGTATCTTCAGATATTTATCGTTATGCATTAGCAGCTTGAACAAACTGCAGACTTGTAGCGAAACGTGGACGAAACTGTAACGTGTGCTCTTTTTAAAACGCACTTCCCGTTATATTCTGGACCTTTCAGTGCGTTTCTGCCCCCTTGAATCAGATGAAAGACGTCTTTTGAATAAGCTCCGTTAGCTGGCAGGAAACGCGTCCAAGATGGCCAGTCGTCTGGGTCGTTTTCCCATGCGGAGCTGATTTCAACCTCGTTGTCTAAAACGCAAAGGGAGGAAAAGCAGCCGGCTTTTGCTTTCCGCTATGAATGGTGCTGATGCGGAATGGGCTCCGGTTACTCTTAACTGCAGCCGGCCTTGTTCCAGTAGCGCGGTACCGCTTTTTCATTCAGCACCGTTTGATCTGCGGCATATTAGACATTGGGAGCCCGTTTCCTTTCCCTCCCCCGTACTGTATTTTTATTAATTTGTTTAGGACTGGTGCCACTATGTGCGGTAACTGCATTGTCATCGTGGCCAGACCGGTACATACCGGTTGCTAATTACTGAAAATCATTTGTGCCAATCGTCTTAAACAAAGGCCACAGCATGCTTACATGTATTAGAAAGCGTGCCTGTCGCTGCTAATCCGTGTGTGTGCATGCTCGCACGCAGGCAGGACTAGTCTTTGTGCATCCTTTAATATCCGTTTTTAAATTTTGCTTCCACACTTGATCGTCCTCGTAGTGTGCAATCGATACACGTTAAAATGGGAATTTTTTTGCCTATAGAAAATTAGCAAAATGCCACGTTTTTTCCCTGGCTGATTCGCTTGTAATAGTGTCATACAAATGCTGCTATATCTGGGTGGGTCAGCATGAATATTCTGGAATAATTTGTCTCCCCTTTCCATGGCTACGGACACACCTCTTTTCCCTCCCTGTGGCATGCAGGAAAGACATGTTACGGATTATGCATGTAGTTCCCTGCATGTGCATGCCGATATCGAAAAGGGGTGTCTTTCAGTTAATTAAAAGACACTTAATATCTGAATGCTTAGTTTTCTGTTTAAAATCAGCAGAAAGATGTAGAATATAAACCATATACTGTATGGTGTAGGTCTGTAGGTCCTCACCAGAAACCCCTCCCTTCTCCTCCGCACACATCTTCCTCTTGCCACGCGACGGATCTGGGGCATTCATTTTCGACATTTTAGTACGGTAAACCCGAATATTTTGTGGACATCGATGTAAAGCATTTGCTGATTTACAGTTGTCAGCGACTTTGTAATTTGGTCCCCACTGTACACGGAGGAGGTGTTCATGTAGAAGTAGCCAGACAAAGGGAAGCGACATAGCATGCGGATTGCTTGCTCAAACGAAGATCGTATGTATGATTTTTAACGAGTACAATTTCGTTACATTTCAGCATGCCTTTTAGTCGGTCTATCACCATATTTAAATATTTATTTTCAGATTAGGACCATCTACGTGAGAACCGGCTAGACTTGCCTTTTTTTCTCAGAAGGACGAGAAGGAATACATATACCGATGGTAGCGCGTTTATAGGGTGAAAATAGTCAGTGTACTTCATATTTAAGAGAGACCTTTCCAGATAGGGACTGCGTGTCTGATCCAAGAAATTGTCCATTTTAAATAGCATTTTATATTAATTAGCATATTTCAGATCAATAATAATTTATAAGTAGTTTTTTAGTCGTGGAATTTTGAAAGCTTTTAGTTTGGCTTAAGTTTTCCAAATTGTTTATAATATAATAATAATAATAATAATAGTAATAATAATAATTAGTAGTAGTAGTAGTAGTATGCAATAATAACAGTGATGATGATGATGAGCAAGCACCTTCTCCACCTCCTCCCTTAAGGACCACCGCAGTTTACATCCGAATGCCTGTGTAATTTAATCAGGGTGAATTTGATTTATGCAACTCAATTAAACTTGTCAATTAGAGGACTTCCCCAAACATGTTTTATATCCTTATTGGCTAAGTCACAAATGTCATATTTTATGGATTTTTGCAATTACTGTGAATCGCTATTACATTTTACATCATAGAAATGGATGCTAGAAAGGTCAAAGGTGTTGTTTGCTGTTGTGTTGCTATTCCTGCTGTAGTCCCCTTGAGTGAGGATCCAGGGAAACACCCAGCTGTGCAAATGGCTTAAAATATGGCTGTAAAGCAGATGCATGTAATGCTGCATAACTGGATCCTGAGAGTGGACCTTTGTGTATGGGAGTGTTACCCACCAGGGCCTGAACGGTGGGTGTCATGAGTCCAGTGAGAACGTACAGCAGCTGCTTCAAGGGCCAGTGTTGAACATCTGTTATAATGTCCGTCCATCACCAGACGTTCAGACTCACTCTAAACGCAGTAAAGCATCAGAAGAATCTTATATTGCCCTTAGGAAATAAGATGTAGTTAAAACTTTGTGGTTGTAAGCACATGATGGTTCACATACTTAGGTTTTACATGGATTTTGGGGACAGTGGGTGGTTCAGTGATATCCTGCAGTGCTGTAACGATGCATGATTTCTGAATCACAACTGTAAGTTCCTGTACTGCAATCTGATGTTTATTTACAGTTCCCCTTGCTTATGTTTGTTGTTGAGGGAAGCAGAGAGCTTCAAATGATCTGATTCACTCTGCCGCACACATTAATGTCCGATGCGTGGCGGTCTCTGAAAGAAGCAAAGTTTCAGCCGGCTGGAATAGTTTTCCGCTCAGCGGGATCTCGGAAGTCTTAGGAAGGACCCCATTTTGGCAAAATAATGCAGATGGGGGACTATTTCCACATCAAACTTGTTCCTAGTCTGAAGAGCAGTTGAGAGATGAATTTTCGGTCTATCTCCACTGAATCATAAGAGATTACCCCACAGAATACACATTTTGCTACGGTATGATACCATTTGGTGCATTTGCTTCTATGCAGTACATTTGACTGTGTTCCAGGGGCTGTCAGCAGTTCTCAGAGTACTGCCACACCTGCCTTGCCACAAACCGGTGTTTAAGGAGGCAGTCATCACTGATCCATCCATTCAGAGTGTGGGCTGTTCGTAGAATGAAGCAGTGTGTTGAGCCATGGTGTAGTTAGACTGGGGAAACCAGGTTGGAGCATCAGTGCAAGTCAAATTTGAAGACCATTTTTGTGGTGAACAGCTTAGCTTACACATTGTCTGGTAGGCCTCTGTACCATTGCGGTGCCGTTTAACGTTAATTGTGGATTCCCTAATACCAGTTCTGTATTCTGTTGTGTTAGCAAAATAACCATGAGCCTTACTGAAAGGCATTGAGGTTGCATCATAGTCAGCTGAAGTTGGAATCAATTCATATTGAGTCTCTGAAGTGTAATTGTGGTTTCGCTTAGGAGCATTCCTATGTGCTGAATTTTTTTTTTTATCGTGCCTGAAGTGAAATATTTTAGACGCGTTACTAAACGTCACTGAACTGCATATCATTGCATTTTTGGTGACCTTTGTCTCAGCATGAATGTTTTTACTCCTGCCTCTAGTCTGTTCTTGTTCACTGATTGCTCGCTGAGTGTTGACATCCTGGGGGTTGTACAGACTGAATGGGTACTCTGAAAGGGGCCTTAGGTGGAAGCTGTTTTAAAATGTCCCATTATTATTTTGGAGTAATTCTTACAGCTTTTTCTTAATCCCTTATCTCTAATGGGAGATGGTTTCTTGACAGTCTCAGTGCTTACACATGATATTGAAGTTCAAAATTGATTTTGACACATGAACTAGTGGTTTTATGAGCACCTTAAACATTAATAAAACATTCTGTCAGAGCAATGGGAACTCTTCATGGATGTTCTATCACTTATATCAATAGTGTATAAATTATGTATTATTGAGTCATGTTAAGAGGCTTAGATGCCTCAGTTTATTAAAGAGGACTCACTGTAAAGACTCGTGGAAAGCTTTTTGTAGGTAGATGCACCCTCGGCTGTTTCCGCTGGGCATACTTGGATCATCGCATAGAGAATTTCCATGTATTGATGAGGGACTGGAATGCAGTTGAACAGAGCTGAGTCTGTATCATGTGGAGAAGCCAGATGACTACCTCTTCTGCTGGCCTGCACTCTCCATTCAGTGTTTCACTTGATGGCCTTCCCTGACTGCTCCTGTGTTACTGTGTCCATGTATGCCAGCCCTATCAGTATATTGCTACCCACTCTGAAGTGCTGGTTGTTTTTTTTTTCCCTCCCATTATTATTATTTATTTGTATTTTTTTTTAGTCCTCCTAATGGCCAGTTTTCATGAGTGCTGAGTTTATGCAGGGTAATGAGAATCCAAGCATCTATGGTTAGAGCTCAGTGTTAAACTGTGATTCTAGCTAAGTTGGGCTTTTTCTCGCAGTGAAATGGGGCTTGTAACCTGAGCCCCGGAGAGGTACAGGGGCGGTGATCTAACACGAGGAGCCCTCTCCCTGCATTGAGTCCTGCTGTCTCATGCAGGAGTTGCGTCACACATGCACCGGCTGGCAGCTGTTTCTGGCCCTTTGTAGTTCCACGGTGCTATGGACCACATCCAGCCCAGGCCTGCTCCTGTGTAGGACCTCCCTGACCCAATCAAAATAAACCATGAGTCACAACCACACCTGTTTCCATGGCTTCTGAGCAGTATCCAATTAGCCACAGATGAACAGAGCAGCTGTGTTTTTATTCTTATTCTTATTATTTTTATTATTATTTTTTTTTGCTCCACGTGGGTCGCCTTTGGTGCCTGAACTAAAACACAAGCTGCGCTCAGCCCTGCATTGTGGATTGTCACTAAAACAGCTTCTCTACATTCCGCTGATCACACAAAGCTGTTCTGAAAGTCTGCCTAACTCGCCCAGTTTGCCTGGTTTCTGGCGAGAGGAAAAAGGACATCAAGTGTGATACGTGGATTGCAAGCATGCAGAGTGTGTTGCAGAGTTGCTGGACATGACATTTTATTTTTGGTAAGCAGAGCAGAGAGAATTTCAAAATTAAATTTTGCATCAGATTATTTTTCTTAATTGGACAGGATGCTGGACCGTGTGCTCACATTAACATGGATGTAACATTACTGTGGTTGGCTGCTGGCAGTGTGGTGACATGGAGGCAGATGGTGCTGCATCCCTCTGTCTGCTTCCACATTGCTGTTTTAGATACATTTCTTTACCATGTTCTCCTCACTCACTCACTCCCACCCCCCCACCATTCTGTGGATTTTCTCTTGAAGGCAGCAGTTTGTTTGCCAAGAGCTCATTCTCCCTACGCGCACCAAGGGCGAGGAATTTCATGTGCTGCCCTTTTCACTTGGCCCCTTGCAAACCCTTCCTGCCACAGAGGTCGGACTCTGCATCTACCTCCCCCCTACTTGGCAGGTTACCTCATAACTGTGTTCTAGGTCCTGTCCCTTTAACGATTAGTGAGCATAGCCATCGCTAACGATTAGTGACCGGTAGTGTTAGCATCGCACGCGATCTGCATTGTGTCGCTGTCCCTTGGTGCCGTTTAAGCTCTTTGAAATGAATGAATGCCTATGAAGAGGTCGAAGTGTGATATTTCTGCCCTCCTTAGCAGTGTGTTTGCGCTACTTGCCGTTAGTGAGGAAGGGGTTTCGATGGGAGAGCCCATTGATCCATCTGTTGGTTTGCTCTTCTTTGTTCCTGATCGCTTCCCCTCGCTTGCTCTCTCTCTCAGCCGCTCCCTGGCAACTGTGATGGTGCAGTGCTGTTGTCCCCACTGGCTCTGCTTGTCAGCTTTGGTCTGTTTCAGCTGCTGCTGTACAAGCGACGCCTGGGATGATTTTGCTTTTGTAAAAAGGCTCAAAGCCTGGTTTTGTTTGGAAATAACTGTGGGGGTTAAAATTTAAAGGCCGCGATGTAATGCAAAGCACACAGGACGTCTGGCAAGATCATTTTGCATCTTTTGGCTTAGATTGTTATGGCTGGGCTTGTATAGATGGGTTTTAATAACATCAGCCATCAATGCTGTTCTTCAAAGAAGACCCAGACAGGCTGCAGTCATCGCTGCTCTGCTCTGCTCGTGCGGCTAAAATTGTCCCAGCCGCACAAACAAAGCCGTTCTCCCTGGGGTTATATGAGGAGATCGTTGGTGAGTTGTGAACATGGGAGCAGGAGCAGCCAATCTGACCGTGTGATGGCTGCTTGTCCACCTAGAACTGTGCCATTTTTTTTTATTCATAAGCCTTTCAGCACAAAGAATTTATTACAGGTACCCTGTCAAAATAAGGATAGTAGAAGAAAAGTGCTGTCAAGTACGCTGCTGAAAACAATAACTGCCTGCCTGCTCTTCTTTATTAGATTTTTTTTTTTTTTTTTTACACTGTTTGTGCTCTTTGTGTCCAGTGGGGCATGGGCAGTGTTACCGTGAATCCACTGAGTGCAGAGATCCTGCATTTTTGCTCAGCCCCCAGAGCTGGCAGGGAAGAGCAGGGTGGGGTTGGTAGGGTTAGCCCGGCCTCGCTGTTCCTGCGGTCTGCAGCATCGCAGTGTTCAGCTCACGGTTGCTATGGGGGCGTGAGCCTGAGCGTGTGAGCATGTGCATGAGGCTGCCATAAGATGGGCCCTTTTTCCCTTCTCTTTTCAGGAACGGGAAATAGGCATGCATTGATTTCTCATGAGGCTCCAACCAAATTCATGTTAATGAATATTCATGCAGGGGTTTCTGCTCAGTCTTGCTCTGATTGGTTGTAGCTCTGTGGTTTAGTGGCCAGTAATGGCCAGGCTCTCAGGACGGACAAACTCTAAATATTGACGATCCTCTCTGGTTTCCCTTCTCACTCTTACTTTTAGACAGTATGCAGTAAATCAGACCTGGGATGCGAGAGGGCGTTTCGGTGACCACAGAGCAATTTTCCAGTTTTGCTGTGGTGCATCTCACCATCTATTCAAAGTTAATGACCCACCTAAGCAAAACGATCCAAGCTATTTTTAAATGCACACAAAGCACACGATTGA
>JABFDZ020000097.1:14340121-14354047 GCA_019775955.2 Pollimyrus isidori
CCCCCCCCCCCTTTACTGTCCATGCTGTCTATTTAAAAGCTATATATATTCCACTAACAATTTTTTCCTGTGCACAGCTTTTTCCTAACAAGGTTTTATTTTTAATATAAAATGTACTTAGCGCTAACTTGATCTTGATGACAGTTGATTTTAGGTCTAGCTTATTGATCGAAGAACAGTCATGGACTGCAAAGCACTGGTGGTAAGTCGCTCTGGAAAAGACCATCTGCTAAATGCCGTAAATGTAAACTACAGGAATCCACTTCTTATACCTATGAATGTGAATTTATCCAAAGAGCAAGCCGTACCATTTTGTCAAAATCTCATGCAGCCACCTTATGAATCAGTTCTAACAAAAGAAATTGACCCGAGAGCTGTTGAAGGGTTTCCCCTTTAGCACCGACAGCACAGTTGCATGGCCCTGTCACCTGTGATTATGGGGGAAGCAGGTGAAAGGGGACCCAGGCCTCTGCTAACCTGCTAACAGATCTACGCTAAAATGGCACTGATGTGGCGGCTTCAGATGAATAGCTTTGGTTTAATCGGTGGCATACTTAGCTTTGTGTGGGTTTCGGACGTTCCACCCCGATGGCTAGCTGGTGCTCAGCTTGTTTAAACTGAATACTTTGAAAACCTCCCCTATACCTGTTCTGGCTGTACAGCGACTTTTAAAGTGAGCCTTATTTAAAAGTTAGCTAATGATTAGCAGCTAACACCTCGGGGGGCAGGGCGCCTTTCTTTAAAAGGTGTGCTTCCTTTGAGGGGAACATCTGAACATGAGTGTGGAGATCAGTCAGCTGCAGCGTCCAGGGCTCCCTTCCCTTCTCGCTTGCATCCTAATGGCGTTTTTAAACGGACGGGCAGAATCCACACAGCGCAGCTTTACCAATGAGCAGGGTTAAAGATAATGCTATTTTATGGAATCATTTTGATGTATTATTTACCTTTTAATACTTACTGGCAGCAGAAGTTTTACCAAATTTTGTGGTCTTTGAGTTATTGGTTGTCTAAATATGGACTTTGGGCAAGGGGAAATCTAGCTTTGAGTCTGGGGTCTCCTGGTGCGCGTGTGAGGCTGTTTACTGGACGTTGCTGTGCATTTTTCTGCAACACGACTGAAGGCAAAACAAACACAAAACCGACAGAAGTGCCGAGCAGTAGGTCACTGGCGGAAACCTGAAACGGTTACGCGCCTTGTTTAAAAAATAAAAGCGTGGTTAGCTCCCCCTCCCGACCTATTACTGTGACAGGAAGCTCCATGCAGGAAGGGGGGGCAGTGTTTCGGCGCCAAAATGCGCGCACGATCTGGAGTACTTTAAACAAACACACAGCGGCACGCAGTGTGAATTGCGTCGAGCTTGACTCCGTAAGTCACATTTTATGGAGTAAAATAAAAGGGGGAGAAAAAAAAACAGGACGCAGCTGTTGCAGAAGAAGGAAGTAGTTCTTCTGGAACGGCTCTGTTTGGCAGGCGGCCTAAGGAAACCCGCGATCATTAATTGGATTGTGCCGTTACAGACCGCTAAAACCAGCACCTGGGTGATGGATGGTCAGGAACCACCGAGGTTTTTGCTCTGGTTTGTTCAGAAAATGCTTGTTTTAAAAGAACTTCCTTGAATGAGTATTACAAATACTTTCTTGACTTCAGTTATGCAATGAAAGAGAACGGAAGTGATCATTTATTAACCAGAAACTCTTTTTTTTTTTACTACTATTTTTAGACTGTTTGCGTTGGATCACATATAATATGTTCACCGTGCCTTCTTTTGGCTTGTCTCACCAGAGCTAATCAAGACTTGTGTAAAGCACAGAGCTGTACATTAATGTGTGACATGATTGTTTGCAAAATCATTATTGATTGTTGGCTGCCTTAGTTCCACACTGTATTTTCATGCACACATTTCATTGGCTCCTTACAGCCTGAACTCGTCTCACGATGGATCAGCAGCAGGACTTCATGAACTCCGACCCCAGCAACGCAGCCCTGCACTACAACTCTGGGGATACCATGGCCGCGGCCGTGGCTGACATGACCATTAAAGATGCTCACCAGGGGAGCAAGGATGTGAAAGAGAATGGGGTGTCTGCAGTGAAAGGTCAGTGATCGCCATAGATACTTTGGCCTTCATGGAATAAATGTACAACACACACATCTAAGGTGCATAAATCCGCAACAGATTAATTCCATAGTACTGAAGCTAACATCACGGATGCTGTGAAACTAATGATGCAACAATGATGAGCACCAGGCTGTGGGTGTGGTTATTTGGATCGTAGGACTGTGATTTGCCCATGGTGATGTGTTTTGTTCCCAGTTTTTCCATGAACTCAATATCCTCATTTATTAGCATCAGTGTCCTCTCAGCGTAAAATGCAATAAAATATCAACAATCCACTTAAACGGCCAGACCTGTCTTGATCTTTGCATTTTAATAAGTGGGAAATAAAACAACAATGTCTCATTTTGTGGCCGTTTCTCACTTTCTCTGTTATGTGTTTTGTGTTAATGTATCAGACATATGTGGGCCTCGGGTCATGTGATCGTATTCGTGATGTTATCTGCTATAATTGACTATGACTCTTCACACAGTATCCAAGGAGTGTCCGGTCCCCCTGGTTCTCGCTGTTATCTTATAAAACACGCCTGCCTAGCCTTCAGCTCGCCACTGCAGCTGCACTTTCTGTAATCCTGGCATCTGGGTCAGTCCCTTCTCTCCCTCCCCTCTGCTGACATCCAGTGTTACCAGACAGTGCCGTCTCACCCAGCTAACAATTGCCCTTTCACGTTACGCCTTACTGGCAGCTAAGCCTTTCACGCACATGCGTGTTTCTAAGGACAAGGGGATGTTATTCATTTAATGTCCGGTAAACAACGGTAGTGAGGAAGAGGCCTGTGTTAACTTAGAATGTTTAGTGAGTTCAGCCCTCAGGTTCCATCAGAGATGCTCTTATTAACTCAAACCCTTGTGAATATTAACTACAGGTCCTGTGAACATAATTCGCGTTTTTTTTTTTCTCCCCTCATATTTTTGACAGCAGAAGGGCAAAGGGTGTATCCAACCTGCATTAATTGGGCCATAAGTGCTGCTTAGTTCCTGCTTGGTTTTCTTTATGACTTCTCAAACAAAGACAATCATGTGCTGACCTCAAAACGCCAGCATGGCAGGTTAGGGCAGCCTTGTGTTTGTACGTTACCTGCCAACGCCCCTAAGAGGTTGCTATTCAGCTCTCCTTGTTGCCCGAACCGATGCTTTCTCCTGCGATCCAACTTGACCACCATATACCTTTAAGAGTGCAAACTGTCCCTCTGGCGCAACCCTAGCTACAAATTGCTGAAGCGAGGCGTCTGAGAGTTATTAGTAGTGCTGCCTCGTCATCGTCCCTAAATATGAACTCATTTGTCGTGCCCGGTCTCTGTGTGCTGCAGGTTTATCGGGTGACAGTGTGTTATTTTCAGAGAAAACATACCAGATCGAATCATCTGATTGTGGCGTTATGCAGACTTCGTTCAGTTTTTTGGTTTGTCCCACTTTTATAGATCTATGTTCTTTTACCTTTTTCTGCTGTTCAACTTCCCGCCCTTGTATATGAAAGCAGAATGCTTTTATTTAAAATATTTTTTTCCCATTAAATTTGAAATATACTTTATACGATTGTACTGAAAACCCCTGTAAATTTTTTTACATGGATTACTGAAAGAACTGCTCCTGAAACATAATCTGATTTTTATGTAGGTTGTAACAATGAAGACAGTCTTAAAATGTACACATGCATAGACTAAACTGTAAAATTCATTGAAAAAGAATGTGGACCCATTTGTTTAGTTGCTACTAGATCCTCCATTATTAACAATGACCTCAACCACTTTCTGCAGCTGTTGATCAGAGCTACACAGTGGTTAGGAGTAGGGGGATATTAATAGGGAAATCTGTATTTGATTATTTAAAAAGCCAATGCCAATTGTTTGGGGGGGGGGGGGGTTCCGTGTAAAGGGACACCACACAAACAAACAAACGGATAATTCCAAAAAATATGAAAAATCAGAGTATTAGGAAAATACTCCCTCTGGGATACAACAACAAATTATCCCAACGTACTATATAGTGGTACCTCAGTTCTCAAACTCACTAGAACTCAAATTTCTTGAAACAAACCAGTTTGACCTAGAACTCGATCTGAATATCAGACGTTAAACCGTGAATGCTAACCTAATATAAATTGTACGCACCAAGAAGTGAGTCCTGATTAACCAAATAAAGCAGCACAACATTACAGTAACAATAAATAAACCACTAACTTATGTGTACTATTATAGCATGTATGTAATTTATTTAAACTTTATTTTACCAGGTAAATTAACTAAAAACCTGTTCTCAGTGCTTTACGTGATTATGTGATATTCAGGAGAGGTAGCAGATTGTGTCGGAACTGCCTGGGATACAAACGTCATGCATGTAACTAAACTCTTCAGCCAATAAGGGCGAAGGGGTGTCGTCACGGAGGCGGTTCCAGTTTGTGCAGCCGGGTGAGAGGTCGCAATGCATCTAACCGTAATGCGTTGCGTCAGGATCAGAAGAATGCGTAAGCAAGTGGAATGCACCCAATGACCGGACTGGGGAAACAAATTGAAACGTGGACTTAATGCAGAGGACTAATGACAACAACCAGAAACAGCTGATCACATGAGGATCCCACACAAGGTTAATGAGTGGGTGTGGCACACGGAAGGAGCGGACAATCAGGGCAGGAAAGGGGTAATGTTGAATGGTAAGATCCTTATTGTTTTGGAAGCCATTAAGAAAAAAATGCTCTTGTTTTATCCTGTTCATTTTATGTTTAAATGCTAAAAAAAAAACATTTAGGTATAATTTTGGGGGGTTGGGAACCAATTAATTGGTTTTCCATTACTTCTTATGGGGAAAATTAGATCAGAACTCAAACTTTTTAGAATTCAATCCGGAGTCCGGAACAGATTAAGTTCGAGAACCAAGGTACCACTGTTCTTAAATTAAAAACAAAATTGAAAAAAATGTGCCATGGCATTCTTGTGCTGTTGATGCAGAAACTGCTACCAGTATGTTCATTAATCAGCATTTCAACAGACTAACGGACAGTAAATATCAGCGTATTTTAAATGTCGGTTGATAGATGATTTATTGGTGTGTCAGCCAATACTGATAGTTAGCTGATAAAATCTGCACCTCTAGTTAGGAGGGATTCTGTTTATACAGAACTACTCCAGTTCATGTAGACTTTTTGGGATGGTGTACTTTTACTGCTTGAGATCACACCACAGCATTTAAATGGGATTGAGGACGGGACTCTGACTTGGCTATTGTAAAATTCAGAGTTTCTTCTGTTTCAGCTGCTTTGTGTTTCTGAACATTGTCATGTTGTATAATACAATTTCTTCTGAGATTTAAATCGCAGACTGGCAGCCTGTCATCCTGCTGTAGAGTTTTATGATGCAACTTATAATTGATTGGTGCCGACATGATTTATACTCCTACTGCGCTTCTCAGTTGGGAAGAGGGTTTTCATGTTGGTAATGCAGCATTTTCTGAAAATGTGTTGCTGTGTATGTACCAAAAAGGTCAACTTTCGCCACAAACATCGCTCTGGTGGTGATGTGGTATGCATATGTGTATATCTATAAAATATATGTATATTTTTTTTTTCTCCCTCCATAAAAGTGGTGGTTTTCCCTGTATGACCTCCCACACTCACCAGTTTTGTTCAGTGTTCAGTATCTTTCAGCGGTACATTCATAAACAAAGATGCTATCGAGTCCAGTAGATGCCCGCAGGTCCTTTTCTGTCATCCTCTCTTTTTTTGTGGTTTGTTTGAGGAATTTGCTGCATGCTATTGCAATCTTGGCAGGCTGAACACTATTAATGAGAATAGCAATAGTCCTATCTTTCTTCCATACTACTTTCTTCTTGACTGTGGACTGACAGAAGCCTGAGTCTTTGGAAATGATTTTGTGCCCCAATATAATATATAATGTGAGCTTCAACAGCTGTTTTACAGATGTCCTCTGAACTATCTTTTGACCATATTTCACTTAATGTTGAACTTATATTCCATATAATGTATGATGTTTTGTGAACTCTGCATCACAGGACTAATGATACCCTGGCAGTTTCTGAATCGAGACTAATATTTCAGTAAACTGTACCTTACAAGTGGTGTAAAGTGCAAGTTTCCTGGTGATAAAGTTGTAGCGAATAACCTACCGTTCCCTACTCTGCAGTCTCAGCTAGTGAGTTCCATAGTTTGTAGATAAGGCTGACAGCCTAAATTGATAACTCCAAATTCTCGCTAAATAAGGAGAGAAGCTGCAAATATTTACTTGTGCATTTAGCCAAAGGATAAGTCCAATAGCTTTTGACATGCTCTCCCTGGGCCCCTGTTGTGTATACAGATGTTTTGTTGAGTTGTTTTGTTATGTTTACTTCTGTGTGCCATCATAGGTTAAGAAGGGCATGTATAACAAAAGTTCAATGAAAAGCAGAGATTTATCTGCTGGATGTGCTATTTACAGTCAGCAAAACTTAACAACTAATAAGGAGACCTGTTAGGTGGTCTTGTATGAACTTTTATAGAAGGCTTTGAGTGTAATCTTCTGAGGAAAAAAATGAACTATGGACTGGGTTAGTGCGCTGGTATTCAGTTTATATGTGGTGTAGATCCGTGTGGTTGTTCTGTAGCTTTTCAAAAAAATAATATATATTTTGACATGGAGCTTAAACGGTTAACTATAAGCAGTTGTGTAACTTTGGTGACCAAGGGTCTACACACCAGATGGTACTCAAAGACTAAGTGAAATAAAGTGTTTGTGTGCGATGATTTTACAGTTCCTTAAAATATTTATTTTATCAGTCATAATAATTGACTCACTTTGGAGGCCTTAAAACCTCTTTCGGGGAGTAGACCATACAGTGCACATGTGGAACCTACCTTTGGATATTTATGCCTACAGGTCTCTACAGGACATCTGTTGAAATTCTCCTCTCTAACACTACAAACATCCTTCTTCCATAGTAGAGTCCCAGAAGCCCTCAGAAGAGGAGGCTGCAGAAGAAACGGTGTCTCAGCTTGCTGAGCCTGAGAGTGCCCCCTTTGGTGAGGAGGTGCAACTGGGTACGGCCCTTATCACGCAACAGCCTTTAGTATCTGCTGGCGTGCCTGAAAGCTTTCCTCTTTCTGCTTACGCTGCTCTTTTTTAATTTATTGCAGTGTTTTGTTTCGAGGTCGACCGATACAGGTTTTTAAGTGGCTGATGCCGATTTATTATTATTTTTTTGGGGCGATGCAAAATATTTTATTTACTTTTTTAAAGTAGAACAATAACAAATGAGTAACACACTGGTTAACTTTAGTTATTAATAACATACAAAAATAATTTGACTCTAAATATCATGATTTAAACAAGGGGCATGCAGCATTTTAAAAGTAATACTTAAGGCTCTTTGGCGTTTCTGGATTCAATTTCTGACCAAAGTTAAAGAATCATCAATTGAAATAGTAGTAGGAATTTAGAACTCTTACCTTTGGTTGTCACACAGATTCCCTACTGTAGGTGCTGATAAACCACACTACAATACTGACTACAAATGAGTCAATCACGCGTAGCTAAGTGCAGCCATCACTATATCCGCCATGTAATTTGATTAATCGGCTGAAGATGACTGCAGTAATATGCTTAAAAATCTGTTTTCTTTTTTGGCAATTGATCGGTCGACCTCTAATTGTGCTAACTGCATTATATTTGCAATCATGAATCTGTAATTCTTATTTTGCAGCTTAAATGCTTTGATCCTCCAAACACAGATTTAATCTTTGTTTAATCTTGTTGTTCAGCTTCAGTTATATGAAAACAAAGTATTCTGGGGAATATAGCATGCTTTGTTTTTCTTTTTTTTTTAAAATCAAAGTCGTTCTTGTTGAAGACAGTCTAAATTGAGCAGAGAATTTCAAGTTTACAAGTGAACATAGCCCTTTGACTTTTGTTATTGAGCTTCTGTCATATTTAGTTATTTCAAGTGACCTTTCCTCCCCCCTTTGGCCTGTATGCCTTTATATGTTTTTCTTGATTGCTTTGGCACATTTCATGAAATATACTTAATTTTCTCAAGACTATAAAAAGGCTATGAGTATTTCTCAAAACAGTTCATTCATATAGCGCAACACTGTCGTTTAACTGCAAAAGCTGGTAACTTACACAAATTAACCCATGCCTCAAAAGTAAATAATTCCATTAATCAGTACCACCAAAATGAAAAGTAGGATCGTTTCGGCCACAAAAGTCAAAATGCTTAGGTATATTGTCAAAATGTCAGCGTAAGTCTGCTTCTGAGCGCCACGATTCTGAATGATGCTCTGTTCCTACTTTCTCATTGTCACTGACTGGTCATTTTTTATTAGCAAACTAATAGTTCTTTATCTCAGACATTGGTTTAAACATTGCAAGACTCTACATTATAGTATGTAAAATTCCCTGGCAAGAGAGAGCGCTCTCATGCACATGTAACTTTTTCAGATCTCAAGTACAATGGCAAACAAAAAAGTCACACAGCACTAGAGCACAAAAACAGCACAATGGTAAAACAAGAACAGAAAGACGACAAAATCATATACTGTGGGAACCAAAAACACAACAATCCTGTGTCATTGCAATTTATGGAATGTATTTTTTAAAAAGTTGAAAACTTGCTTAACTATTTTGCATGTGGTGGTAAACACAGTCAGATGCATATATGGTTTTGGGTGTAAAATTATTACAGTGGAAAACTACATGATCTATTTTGACCAACAGGACTCAACTCAAAATTGTTTATTTACTAAAACATTTGCAGTTTTTCTGTGAAGTAACAAAATGTTCTGCCGTGCAAAAGGTACATTATGGTGTTGGAATTAGGCTTGTTGTTTTGAAAATGTTAATTGTCATTTGAAAAATACCTCAAAGCAATCAAGAAAAAGCTGCAACACATTTTATTTAGAGAAGGATGAAATAATTAAAATGGAACACAGGAAATTATGCAAAAGAAATCAGCTGCTGTTTCATTCAGCTATATTTAATTTTTTTTAATGCAGCTCAGTGTTGCTTGGCCAGGAAAATATGATTGCCTGTCACACAGGTGCTGTTTATTCCATGAGTGTTGACATAGTGAGAAAATGTGAAATGACTTAATACAAATGCACATACCTAATGCATATCATCATGTCTAGCCAGTATTTCATGTTCTCCTCCTGGTTCTCAGCCTCTGTATTTATTGTGCCCGTGCTGTGATTGGTGCCCCCGCTTTCAGCACTGGCATAAAAGATATTGGAATAGTAGGAATGAAGCTTCAGGCCCCAGATAATGATGATTCAGAGGAACGAGGAAAGTGGCGCCTTTGAGAGCCTCGCTCTCCCCGTAATTTAGCTGTGAATAATCACATTGGTTTTTCCCCGCAAGCTTTGCATGCCTCTATGTGGGAAGGCATTCAGGTTAAACTGAGGCTCTGCAGTGCATGAATGACTTTGTACCAAACCAGTGAAACCCTGGAACAAGTAGATTACTCAGTGGCAAAGACAAACACACATTTAGAGATAATGACACAATGACTGTTATTGATGTAGCTAGTGCATTCTTCTTGTTTGTAAAATCAAATCATATTTTTATAAAAAAAATTTATTATAATTGTTGTGTTGTGGGGAGGGGTATGTTAATTTGCTGTTCTGCCAGTTTGAGCATCCTCTTTGCTAGAGCATAAGCATTTTTTGGCTGTTGGGTAGAACGCTTTCTGTGGTGCTGGGTGCCATAGGGGTAGCGGTTAAATCCTAGCATCGATTTCACTCTGCTTTTGACAATTTAATATATATTATATTTAATATAACCCTATAACTATACAACTCTAAATTCAGCCAGTACCACACCTTCTTTAATGGTATTCTCCATAGGGACACCTGAAGGGTCTCTGTGTATGTGTGCTTTATGCTTTTTTAAAAAAAATATTTTTAAAATGATGTTTAGAGGATCAGATGCTTGTGTAACATCAGCGCCTTCTGCAGCAAATCTACCGCAGCGGTCCTGCATGCCAGGATTTGCACATTTCCACAAAGCAATTGGATTCTGCTGAGAGACCTTGGGATAGTTAATGTTTCCGCTTGTGTGAGAACACTTAAGAGACATGGTGATCCTTTTATTACTCCTGTAATTACTATTATTAGTCGATAAGCCTCTGCACATACCCGTGCGAACGGCCCTTCACCAATTGAGCTTTTCCAGTTTGTCGAAACACTGTGGTTTCCCCTTCAGTCATATCACCTGCTGTTCATTCCAGTGCTTTGAAATGAAAGGCTCTGAGACACTGGCATGGAGGAATTCATGCAACTCTTCTGTTATGCTGGGTATTTTGACTGTTTGGAGAAGTCATGTAATGACGATCCAGGAGCTCAAATTCTTCCACAGAGCGTTTCCTGCCAGTCACTGGGGATGCCAGGCTTCAAGCTGTGGCTAAAAATGCTGCTGTTTACATGCATGTCTGCAAAGCTGCGTGCCCTGCATTGTGCAGATAGGTGGGGTGGGTTCTGAATCCAGAGTGCTGATCCCATGGTCTCTCCCCCCACTCACCCCCACCTCTAACAGGGGAGGAAGGAGCCGGAAATGCAGCCATCGCTCCCCCCGCTGTAGTGGCTGATAGAGGTATGGCATGATTAGCGCACCCCCTTTTTCTTGGTCTGCACGTTCGGAGTGCAGTTAGTCATCACGGTTTTGCAAGTCATGGTTCAGTCTGTAGAAACACTGAGGGCAATGAAACTGCACTTATGAGGACATATTGACCCATTTTGCAGAAGACGGAGAATGTGTTGAACATCTGAGCCAGCCGAATTTGATTTTTCAGCTTGACACATAATTAACAAAGGGCATTGCACTGGGCCTAGTGGTTAATAGCAAATCAAAGTGACATTGTAGAGAATCCAAGGCTGGTCAGGGAGGGTTATTGACTGCAACTCCTATGTATAATAAGAGGTTTAAATGTGCTTTTGTTCTGGCCTTTATTTATATTTTTATTTTGTGTATTTTTGTTCTGAGCTGCAGGCTGCATTTATAAATTCAAGCCCTTATTTTTGTTGTGGAAGCAATTATGCTGGTTTCTACAAAAAACACACTGTTTACAAGGAGCGCATCAGACTGACTGGCTAAGCTTCCTGTAAATGGAGCCTTCAGCTCAGATTTTTTGCAAACTTGTAAAAGATATTTCTCTTGCTCTGAAATTTTACCGGCGCCTTCCACAAAGGGCTTGTGATGGGGTCCTTGCTTTTGCCCCCGTTGCATTTAAAATGAGGAGTGGGACAAAGGTGATGCTAACCCACTGTTATCCTATGGATGTCACTATTATTCTGCTTCCCAAACATTAGAGGAGTTCCCAGGAATGAGCCTGAACCTCGCAGGAACCACGCCGATTGGCAGCTGCACTTTCGTCAAGGATGGGAGTGACTCGGAGCAAGCCCGTGCTTCCCTTACCAGCCCTGGGGACCTGAAGCATGTGGGAATGAATGGGTCTGTGCCATTTTCTCCAAGGGAATTCTCCTCAGATGCATATCGGAGGCAGTCAGAAGACTCGGATAGAATTTCCCAGAGCCCTGGCCCAGTGCAAAGTGAGTCGGCGGTGTCACTGATCCGCAGCGTTGTGGTAGCAGATCTCTCATCCTTGGGAGTGGGCTGCATGGACGACAAAGATGGACCCCCTTCTACTAACCTCTCTCCGTTCCCTGAAGGCAAGAATCGAGTCCTGTCTTTCGATTACACTGAACCTCAGCGCCCAACCGGCCAGGATGGGCTCAGTGGAGAACTGAGCGGCCCTGATGAGTCGCCTTCCGGAAGCAGAAGCTCGGAGCCATGCCTTGCCGATCCTTGGTCTCCCACCTCCCCTATTGTGATACCAAAGGGGGCATCTCTGAGTCCTGAGCAACAACCTGACAGTCCTGTGGCAAGCGAGGCCCAGAATGATCCAGGAGACACCAAGAGCTTTTCAGAACTAGCAAATGTGGCTCCTTCAAAGGCAGATGAATACCTGGAGACGTCTGACGAAGATCTCAAAGCAGCCATGAAAACCACAGATGAGTCTGCAGGCAGCGATGGTGTCTTGTCATACCAGGAACAGGGATCTATATTCCCTTCTGAGAAGACTCAACAGAAACCTCTGTCCAAGATTGCTGCCCCTCCTGTTTCTAACACCAAATCCCAGAAACCCCCCCAAAAAGATGCTTCCATAGACAGAAAATCAAATGTTCCAGTCCCTCAAAGCAAAGGTCTGTTTCAGCTCTGTTCACCAGTTCTCTCCCAGCCCCCTCTCCTATTATCTTTTTTTTCCCTCCCCTCCCTCAAAGCAACCTTCAGAGTTACGCGTGACCGTTCTTTCCCATGCGCGTGCACTGCAGATGAACGTCATCGTTTGAGGAAACGAGCTGCTTGCAGTCACCATTACCTTTCTTTTTTTGAGTATTTTTGTCTGTCTCCATGTTTTGTCTGTGTGATTTACTTGTTTGTCCGTATTAGCAGTGATGTTTGCATGCCGCACCGCATGTCTGGGGGTCCCCAGTCCCCTGATCCTTCTGCTGAAAACCACACCCTGGCTGCATAACCTCTTTCTAACACACCATTTCTTTATTCCCCCACCCCCCACAGCCAATGGGGACTGTGGTCGAGTTCTTAATTTGAGGGAAAAGTTCCACCTTTCTTTTTTTACAGAAGTCATCAAGCAAAAAAAAAATCTCTGAAATGAATCTCATTAAAACCACCCTCTTTTCATCGACAGTATATATTCCCCTATGTGCCCAGGATAGTGGTACATGATTGCCTCAACCTTTTTTATAGACATGTCTTTTTTATAGACATGATTGTAGATAGCTACTATATTATTTGACTTGAAGCAACCTGTGACATTCTTTATCTTATCCGGAGTATGCAGAGTAAATGTGCCAAATGCACGCAGGGGTCTTTATTAAAGTCTTTTTAAGAGCCCTGTCTTTTGGATTATGGTGTGTGTCCCCTCCGACCCCGCCTCCCCCAACATCCCTGCTGTATAAATTATTCATACGGTAAATGGATTAAATGTTACTCTTCTTGTAGTCTATAGCCATGTCTCTACTTCCAATGCCTTACTGCATTGAAGGGAAGGACAAACATCGCAGTGATCCTCCACTCTTTCCTCCAAAATGATCTACATTATAAACTGATTCCAAACACAATATTAGATGTTGCTGGTGTGCTTCTTTAAATGCTCAGGTCTCTTGGATTTAAGTCTCTTCCTTCCCTCAAAGTAAGCCCTCTGTGTGAAGGTTTTTCTTTATTTGTGTGATCAATGTAAATGCAGAAACAGTGCAAACTAGAGCTTATTTGGTTTATTCTTTCTTGCAGTACAGTAAAAGTGTACAGCTGTTTAATCCAGAATTGTGTTGTATTGGGAAAGAGACTCCAGTTTTATTTAAAAGACCTCCAATGGATACAATACAGTGAAAGAGAATTACAGAACTGGAGTCTGATCTGTCAATCTGTGAATTTCTTATAAGTCGTCGTCTTCCTCATGGGGCCCTTGGTAACAGACACCGATATAAACCCTGAATGTTTACTTTAAATGGGGGCACTGGAACTAGAGTCCAAAGTACTAGTATGTGTGTTTTGTTTTATTTTTACAGCTAAAACCAAGGCTGATGCTGAGAAAAATGCTGCCGCTGGCGAAAAGAAGGTAGGCGCCTGACCTAGGAATGGCAGTCATGGTGAACTGCAACTCTCACTGCAGCAGTGCTGGCAGTCATGGTGAACTGCAACTCTCACTGCAGCAGTGCTGGCAGTCATGGTGAACTGCAACTCTCACTGCAGCAGTGCTGGCAGTCATGGCGAACTGCAACTCTCACTGCAGCAGTGCTGGCAGTCAT
>JABFDZ020000097.1:14354147-14372388 GCA_019775955.2 Pollimyrus isidori
GTGAACTGCAAGTCTCACTGCAGCAGTGCTATTCTGATGACGTGAACGGTCTTGATAGTGTTTTATGGAATATTGACTGTTTGAAGCGGTAAGTTGTCAGTGCTGGCATCAGAGTGGGCTGGCTTAGGTGGGGGTGTGCTCGGCTTGAATGCCGTTGGGTTTGGAGAGCTAATTGGCAGGTTATGAAGTATGACGCAGACTCAGACCAAGACATTTTAGTGGTGTCTTGCACCGATCGCGTGTTGTTAAGCCTTTGCCCTGCACACAAACACACTTTTTTGAGATTGTTTCCCTTTTTATGTTTGCATGTTCACGTGTTTTGTGTTGCAGTTATAGTATGAGGTTTTCGTTGTTCATTTGGCATCATTTTGTAATTTATTTTAAAGCTAATACTATTATCTTTTCAGAATTGATTTATTTGTAATTTGTGTGGCTTCATTTTCACATTCATGGTCTTTCTTTTGTAATTTGCTTTTGATTTTTTTTGGTGTTTATGTTGATTCCTTCCCTGTTTTATGTAAAGACCCCCACAACCACACCTGCCAAATCTAGACCCACTTCCACCCCAAAAAGACCCTCCTCAGTTACTGCAAGCCCCTCGAAAAAAACCATGGCTGCCTCCACTAGCAGGCCCGTCGCTAAAGCCAGCAGTGCAGGAGCCGGTGGGACCAGGCCACAGGTGAGTATGTTGCAGGCCTGACCTCCAATGGCCATGGAGAGGCATCCCCACCGCATACCCACACGATATGACCCCCCCTCCCCCCCTTCTTTATGCTGTCCTTCCCAATTTTTCACGTTTGCCTTTTAAGTTCAGACACAGGCCTAATCCACATTGTGGTCATATTGGCAAGACCTTCGAGGCTTAGAGCTTTTGTTATTTGGGAAAAATACTAGCAATGTCTGAGAATAATCCAGTGCAAAATGTAACATTTGTAATATTCAGTTAGGTTGAGTTTGCATACAGAAAGCATAAAAATTTTGAATTGCTGTATCAAAACTAGATGAATTCAGTACTTAAAGTAGAAATGACAACCCAAAAGCCAAGACTAAGAAATGTGTTGAAATTAAAATGCATTTACCCTGAGTTGAAATTTTAGTAACATTATGTGGCAATTTACCAAACTGCAATAAAATATACTTTTCTGCAAATTTGCGCTGTGTATTATTTAGCATTGTTTTTCATTATCTATATTACCCAGAACACCCAAGGATTTATCTTCACATGTGTTACTCTTAACCCAATTTCCCTTCCTCAAAAAAAAAAAGACTGCAGACAACAATTGCATCTAAAAACCTGAGAATAGGATCCACATACTGAGAGTGAGGCCTTGGTTTTTGTAAATGACAATGTAGAAATTCCTCCTCTCCTGGGATGAAATTAAACACGACTTTGTCTGTGGGGTCTTTCAGATGCTTGTCAAATGTGTGCAGATTGAGGGATGCTTGGCCGTGTCGATGCTGAGGGCAGCTTATAGCAGCCCTGGCTGAAATGGAAGCCGCAGAGGTGCTACGACTACCTAACATGTAGATTAATGGCCCTTGTTTGTTTGGTAATGATATTTCCCCTGTACAGGTGGCTGATGGGAAAGCTGGAGCCAAACCTCAAGCTGCAGGGACCAAAATTCCTGGCAAGACCCCGACTCAGACTGGTACATGTTCCCATTTTCCTGCAACTCAGTTACTAGAATGTGTCATGGCCAGACATACTGAATGTAGTTTGATGTAAAATGCTTTTGTGTAATGCAGAAAAATCTGGAGCAACAAAAGACGATAATGGGTAACATTACGGTCTAGGAATGGGTGTGTAAGGTCCTCTTAGGATGTGTATCGGATCTGACAGTGAGCCTTGATAGCTAGGTTTAAATGCCAAATGTAACAGAAGGCCTGTGGTTTAGATGAGGGTGTTAGGTTCAGTGGTAGGCGTAAACTGGGCTTATTGATTTCCTGTAACTGGACTAGAGTTGTCACGAGTACTCGATTTTAAACCCAATTAATTGATTTTTGTCTCGATTAGCTTCGATTTTTCTAATTTGCTTTCTCGGTTACTTGGCAATATGACAGAAGGAAGACTGCACATAGCGAATAAGAGTCCAAATAAAGAATGAAAGTCGCCTCAGTTGTGAGAGAGCACTTCACATTAAAAATGAATGAAAGTGCAGTCATCTCGCAATATTGCAAATCAGAACTTAAATTGGATTTTTTTTTTCTTAATTTACTTTCTACAATATATAAAATATTAATAGTACATATATAATAACCATATAACAAGTTTTTTTGTGAACGTATTGTATGTTTTGAGTAGGGCAGAATGGTATTGTGAAAAAGATCATATTGCAGAATTTGAAGTTGTCATTTAAGAGTTGAAAATTAATATAGCCTCATAGAACTTATTATTGGTGGTGCTGCCTGAGCTGGCTAGCTCTGTCATGCTTATGCTCAATATAGTCTCTTGGGATACAATACATATTCATACAGTGGAAGAATAATGTCTCTTTGTGACCAGTTCTTGTTCTCGTTTCTTCTCCTTACTTGATTTTATTTAATTTCCCACAAATGTGCCTCGAGGTCTTTTGAGTCCAACAGCAAGGATGAGAATGATGATTGGCTCGGAAAGCAAATGCACAGCTCATACAAAAGCAGCAATGCTAAACTTTAGACTGATTATTATTATTATTATTATTATTATTATTATTATATTTATTTTACATACTTGAAAAGGAACCAGCATTAAAATTGCAAAGCTTGTTAAGTTTTCTTACCTATTACTGAATAAAAATGAGTGCAATTTATTGACTATTCTGTGTGCATAACATGCGATGTCAATATTGGCATCACACAAGTCTAACTTTGCAGGTGTCGCAGTGGTGTGGACTTTGCATGTTCACCTCCTGTCTGCGTAGGTTTTTAGGGAATCCTTCAGCTTCCTTGCACTGTCCATAAAATGCATCTTAAGTGAACTGAAGTACACATTCACCATGTGAATGAGACAGCAGTCACCATGTGAATGAGACAGCAGTCACCATGTGAATGAGACAGCAGTCACCATGTGAATGAGATAGCAGTCACCATGTGAATGAGAGAGCAGTCACCATGTGAATGAGAGAGCAGTCACCATGTGAATGAGAGAGCAGTCACCATGTGAATGTCTACCCTTTAATGGTTGGTTTTGCTCCTGCTTCCCACCATCTTCAATGTATATGTTATATTTAATATAAATAATTACTCGATTTAATCATCAGATTAATAGGTAGATTGCTTGATCATTAATATAATCGATAGACAGCCCAGAATTTAATTTAATTTAGTTTTTGCTTTTATCTTCACCGGCAGCTTTAATAAAAACATTGTTACATAAAGTGGGAACAGTTTTTTTTTAAAAAAAAAAAAAAAAAAAGAAAAGAAAAAGCATTGCTAAGCCTGTTTCTTACTCACACAATATCTTTTTTTTTCTTTCTTCATTCAGCCAATGAACTTTCATTTAGGCAGAAATTCGATTTTGTTGTGATGCTGGTGGAGTGACATCAGTGAACTGGCAGAGGCAGCTCTCTGGTTTCTGGGCAGCTCTCAATTCGTCACGCACCAGCCTTAGAATCGTAAGCTAAGCAAAATCCCCTTTGTCCAGATGTATTTGAGGGGATTAAACAAACTGGTTAATATCACACGAAGATTATGGGCAAAATCCTGCAACTGAATGTAGCTGGTTCAGGTTAGAAAAATGGATTTGGGGCCTTCCACCCCAGGAGTTTTATTTATGTAATATTATGTGTCTGTCCTTTTTATCCTTGGAATGAGGCACGTGAACCAAAGAAGAACTTTGTTTATCAGCACTTAACAATTAACATAGTCTCAGTGATTTGGAGTTCAGGCAGTTTTCTGAAACTAATATTGCTAATTAACGTTTTCTTTGTAGAAGTTAAAGGTGCAGGATTAAGGGAATGTGCAGTTCAAGGAAGAACAAGACCTGTGGAAAATGTTTAGCAATCTGAGAAGTATGTGCATTTTTGGACTTGGTAGTCTGTTTTTGCAATATGTGTCAAAATCAAACCAATTCCACAGGTTGGTTAAACCATTTTATCTACCCCTTGGTTGGTCCTGAGTAGATTTTTCATACAATAGACCTTTTATGTTGAAGCTGTTTCATGAAAGGCTTTGTTCAGGCAATCAAACATAGGATTGAATACAGCATAGTAGAATATTCCAGAACTTCAAGTCCTTCTTGAACTGTAAACAATAATGCCACTTTTTCTTGAGTAGATTCCCCCAAGACCCCAGACCGCAGTGGATCCAGCACCCCGAAATCACCCTCCAGCCGTGCCCACACCCCTGGGCAGCCGGGCGTTGGAGCCAACAAGGAGGTGAAGAAGGTTGCTGTGGTTCGCACCCCGCCCAAGTCACCGGGGTCCATGAAGAACCGTTCTCCTGCCTCCGCGGTTCCCATGCCGGACCTGAAGAATGTCAGGTCTAAAATCGGCTCCACGGACAACCTCAAGCACCAGCCAGGAGGAGGGCGGGTAAGAGCATCATTGTTTGCAGCCTTTCTTCCTGTCCACTTTCAGATTCACAGACCGCTCCCTTAGATGGATTCATACCATTACCTTGAATAAACACAGACATGTGTTGCTAAAAAAACAAAAAAGACCTGCAGAATCAATTACATTGATCTGGACATTTGGCATTTCCTGCATATTGTCGCATGTTATCACATTTAATAAAAACATTTTGTTAACTTGTGGTCTTGAGATGGCTGTTTCATCGATGATGACGTTCATTCTTGCTTCTCCTCTCGCTGTTCCAGGTCCAGATTCTGGATAAGAAAGCGGACTATAGCAGTGTTCAGTCTAAGTGTGGTTCCAAAGTCAATCTCAAGCATGTTCCTGGAGGTGGCAATGTAAGTACCTAGCCCCACATTTTTTTGTCTTGGCCCTTGAACAGTTAACGAACGTAATCACATTGCCTACTGCTAGTTTAACTTTTTCATGTAGCCTTGTAAAGAAACGTAGGGAACAGCCCATTGGGACGAAGTTCCGTGTTCGTAAGGTCGCAGGTCAATATGGAGAAGCATGAGTTTTAATTTCAGCTACTTGGTGTTCTTGGGAATTAATGCAGTGATTTAAAATGGGCAGAGACACAGCCAAGGTAGCTAAGCAGTAGAGTGGCGAGAGACCTTTGTCCTTAATGTAAAGCTGAACACCGAACAAAAACTTTGACTTTTTGAAATTTGTATTAATTTCTCCCAAGCTGTAACAGTCTCTCTAATGACATTAGGTGACTTAATTGCATCCTGTAATCAGCTGCTATGTAGGGACTGCACCGTCCCCAGGTGTAAGCGCGAGCACAGCTTCCTCATTGCTGCTCCGCTGCCTTTTGTCTGTTTTAGGATAACAGCCTCTTGCCCTTCCTCTGACTCTTCCAGGTGCAAATTCCTAATAAGAAGATGGACTTTAGCAATGTTCAGTCTAAGTGTGGCTCCAAAGATAATATGAAGCATCTTCCTGGAGGTGGCAATGTGAGTAACTAGGGGATGAGCTCAACACTGACGTCTTGAGTCTTCCTACAGTTATGATCATGGATGCTGCCCTGGCCAGTTCTTTGAGGATTTTCTATCCAAAACTATCCAGATATCTCCTTACCACTTTTCACTTATCATATCACAAATTTAGCTTTTAATTAGGTGTTATATTAAAGTGAGTTCATATTGAAAAACAGTCAATACAGAAATATTTTGAAAAGTTTACTTTAACCGATAATATTATATTGAAAAAACTATGCATTTTAAAATAAAATAAAATCTTTCAACTGGCAAATAAGAGAACCTTTTGCCTTTTGTTCTTTTCTCATTTGTACATTACTTTCTTAGTGTTTAAGAGCAGAAAAGAATCTGAATGTTTCAACCTACAGAAAGTTATCTTTTACTGCAACCTTTTCTCATTTTGCTCATTTCTTTTTTTTGAACTGCTTCCTTATTAAATCCAAAACATTTAGAGCCTTGCAAGGATCTTTAAAGCCAGTGATACTGAGAGACCTCATGAAATGTTTTTCTGTATCAGTCAGTTTGTATAAGTGTAATGGCTGATGTTATGTGAATATGCCACTTTAAATCTGATTGCATTAGATTTCCTGAACAAGACAATTTGTATCATATGTTTTTCTTAAATCCGTCATGATTTTGGGTAGAATATCCTCAAACTGGTCATGGCCGCACTGTCCACTGGTATAAATCCAAATCTAACTTTTTAAAACATTCAGCTTCAGAACCAGCAACAAAATGGTCATATGGTTTTTTTACATCATTGCTTCCTGCAGATAATTTTAATTACAGCGCTCTGAGATTCAAGCCTGCCTGATTACCTTCGTGTTTGTTTACCAGAGTGTATGGGGTTGACTTTTCAAATGCATCCGAGACAGTGGGACAGAGTTCAGGTGGAATGATCTTGTCCTGCAAAAGTACTTTCAGAAACAGTAAAGCCTTTGCTTCCAATTAGTACAAGTCTCCCTCTTCACAAGCAGTCTGGCCGTTTGTGTTACTGTTGAAGTTGTACCTTCAACCATCCAACGGCCGTAATGAGTAAAGCAGTTACAGGTACATGTATGCACGAGACACTGCATTGCAGTTTGAGGGTATAGTTTATTTGGCACATGCACAGCATAGTGAACAGACAAAGAAGCAGAGTATTCAGATTTTATTTTGTTTTTGTACTGCAGGCTTACAATTTTATGTAATTGATACTGGCTGATTAAACGTATCTGCAAGAAGCAGAATTAAATCATCAGTTACTAACGGTGAGTGAACCAGCCCCCACTCAAAATAACTATTTCGAATAAGAATACAAAAATATGTCAACTTAAGGCAGACATTTAAGGAGATGTGGGGAAATAATTTCTAAGACAGAGGCCTCTGGTGGGATGGTTTGTGATTAATATGACGGCACAAAGAGCATAGCGTCCATGCAGATGGAAGAGCACCTTTGCCTGTCCCCTGCCTGTATGCTGGCTGTCCTTTTTTCACTCCCCCCACCACCACCATCCTGTTGTAGGCCTCCCGCAGCCACTGTCTCACTCAGTACGATGCAGACCTGACTTTCCACTGCTGGCCCTGCATGATATGCTTGGTGAAATGCATCAAGTAGCGTAGAGCTTGGACCCACTGGTGTTGTGTCTGCCGGCGGGGTCAATAGCACGGTCCCCCGGGCTGGAAATTATCATGTATGCCATCATACCAGCTGGGTGTGTCCCTCAAACGGAGCCGAGCTGGTTAGCCAAACATGGTAATTCCCCCCGCCCTCCCGTCCTTGTATTCCCCAGGTGTCCATCACTAAAGACATTGTGTGTGTTAAACATTCTTGACATATCATTAAATATCAAACATTCTTGACATATCATTAAATATCAAACATTGTTGCCATATCATTAAAACTAATACTCAGCTATGTTGCTGGAAGTGTGTCTCATAGTAACAAAGACCTCAGTGGCATCTGCACTGGTGAACAGAACACAGGCTGCTTGTTCTCCCTGTTTCGGGGGGGTTGGCATCCGTTATGTTTTGTGGTCAGCTGTTGGCCCAGGAGTGACCTCACTCTCATGTGAGACTGACAGATCTTTGCAGATCTTTTGCCCACTTGGCCTTACACATGGCATTGCAAGTTGAAGAGTTTTATCTCCTGGCATTCACATCCTCCGATCGTAAATTTTAAGTGGTCCTTCGTATACTCTGAATATAGCAGAATAATCCTTAAGGTGTTTGTGATCGTAAGAGGGTTTCTGTTACGGGCTTTGCAGTTAAACCTTTCATTAGAGATTAGGCCTGATAAGGTAGTACTTTTATAAAAAAATACAATTAAAAAATCTTTAACATGTCACAGTGTATTATAGGTGTGGAAAATTTCTAAGTCACTAGGTATAAATGCGTCTTCCATGCCAATTACGATCAAGTTAATTGCTCTGATGAACAATTCCAATCATTCTCTGGTAAGACCAGTGTGAGGCAAAATTTTTAAGCCTGGCAGACTGGTGCTATTTTGATGATGGATGTTTTTTCCCATCTCTGCTGTGGACTGTCCGCCTGTGTGACACGCTTAGGAACCTTATTGAATGGTGCTTCCGAGTGAGGCTTTAAGGAAGCTGATCGTGCAAGTAGCGGTTTTGGATTCAAATACACCGCCCTTCATATTCAGCGTGCTGGCCACCGTCCTTTGCATCAACAATACTGATGGATATCTCCTCTAAAAGATACCTATTTCCCGATGTTGACCCAATATTCTGGTTTTAACCATTTTATGTCTAGTAGCTCCCTTCTTAGGCAGTATAAACTTGATTATCTCTGAATCAGCAGAGAAATATGTTCCGTTCTGTCAGTTCCTCCACTTTTACATGGGTAATATATTAATTAATGTAATGCAACTGATGGGTGATGAAGCATATCAGCTTTTGCGGCATATATTGTTGACCTGCAGTAACAATGGTTTAACATAAGAGTAAAACATGATATTAAATGTATTAAATATATATTACATTTGTGTAATAAAATAAATGCAACTAAAGGGAAAAAAACAAAAATGCATCCAAAAGGTTTGCTGTATTTTTTCCCTGACTTTTGTTACATTGTACAAAGTTCCCTGTTTTTTCTGTTTCAGTATTTATCAATCTTATCTTTCAGTTTTTCTGCAAAGAGGTATTTGATTTCCCGCCCCCCCTCTACTTAATTTTCACCTGTCTTTAATATCACTGGGTGTATTTCTTCACACTGTCAAAGAGGAAGTACAGTCACCTTCTTCCACCAGCAGTCCGTGAACATTTACAGCTGTGAAAAGAAAGTGTTCAGACCATGGCATGAACCTGGTGCAGTATGGTCTGATAATTGGACCCCTAAAACTCCAGTTCTTTCTGTCAGTCCTGTTATAAGAACTATACAAATGAGAGGAGGCCATTCGGCCCATCAAGCTCGCTTGGGGAGAACTTGACTAATAGCTCAGAGTTGTTAAAATCTTATCTAGCTCTGATTTAAAGGAACCCAAGGATTCAGCTTGCACTACGTTATCAGGAAGACTATTCCATACTCTGACTACAGAATGTTATGTCATTTTTAATGATTTAGATGCAACAAATACCTCTGACCTTCTACGTTCTGCCATTTGACATCTTTCTTTTCATTTTGGAGGAATTTATAACGGTGCAGAGAAATAAAACTGTCCACTCTCATTAGAATTAGGGACAGAACTACTGGGTCAGCCCAGAAACCTTGTGGGTTTTCTTGCATGTCTTCTGCATGCTCCTTTCACCCTTGTCTTCCTGAAGGTCTGCTTATTGGCTAATATATGTCCTGCTCTAATGCTCCCTGTCCCTCATCTTTGTTCTGTCCAGATTCAAATTGTTCACAAAAAGATGGACTTGAGCAATGTTCAGGCGAAATGTGGCTCGAAGGACAACATTCGACACAAACCAGGTATTTTACTGTGCACCATAATGTGGGGGTCATTTAATGTTTTTATTAAAGTGCATCCAGATATGCATCAGCATGAAAAAATATTTTTCCCATTGTGATGTCGTTATTCAGTGACATGTTGACAATTAGCAGTTGGCGAACAGGTGACGTATGAGATACCAAATTGAAGTGTAAGAAATTTACAATCCCAAGGTGTAATGTGCATGTCTTAATAACGTATTACAGAGTCAGTTTAGTGATCATTTGGTTGGTTGCTGCTATAGTCTATGAATTAAATCCTGGTAATGATTTTTTTCTGAGGCCCAATAGTAAATTGAAAATGTACTTTTGATACTCGTACCCCCCCCCCCCCCATTCAAGGTGGTGGCAACATTGAAATAAAGACAGAGAAGCTGGAGTTCAAAGGCCAGTCAAAGATTGGCTCCCTCGAAAACATTGGGCACGTGGCTGGAGGAGGACAGAGGAAGGTAAGGCTGCCAGTCAGTGAAACAGCATCTGGACCAGTTTGAATTCAGCACAGTAAAATTAAGCCACCATTATCAATATCTCCAACTTTTTATGTATACTTTATATTGTTTTGAGAGCATAGCACTGAAAAAAAGCATTTCTTCTTCCTTTCCGGTGGCTGACATGATTTGTTTTTTTCCCAATTCCTGGGCACTGCTTCCAAACGCGTCCTCCTCACTACATTGCATGGCCGACTATGACCTTTGCTACTGTAGCTCCTTTCGCAACACGTGACGCGCGCACACAGCACACGGCAGACGACTGTGCCCATGAACGGTCGGGGGGGATAGTCTGCCTCTGTCCATGATCTTGTCTGGAGCCGTTTGTCCGCTGAGGGGGAGCAGCAGGGATGGCCGGCCTCTGTTTATGCAGGGGAGAGGCGCCAGCCAGGAGGCTGAGCACCTAGACGAGCCGTAGACCAGGCTGAGCATGAACCAGACACGGATATGCAGCCCTCTCAGCTGCCGTAGTTGCCTGGCACGCTGCCCCCCCCCCTTTTCCTATTTCCTTCGTCTTGTGTCTTTAGTGGTCTTGTGCTCCCTCTCGCTGCCTGTCTTTTCCTCCTGGATTTCTGCTTCTCTTTCGCAAATGCCTTTTAGGAAACCCAGGAGAAGAACCCTTAACAAAGGGCAACGGATTTAACACGACTAACTTCATAATTTCATGTTTTCTAAATACAAATTCAAGGTTAAAGCTCTTGAAATCAATTTAGGAGCCCCTAGGGTTCATGGGCAGTGGATCTGATTGTGTAGAGTTCGGTAGCTGGGTGTCAGGGTATTTGGAAATGATCAATATCTAGAAGGACGGGTGAAAAAAGTGGGGGACTTGGAGGGTAGACTGTGAAGAGGGATGGTGCAGGATTCTTTTAAACTTTAGCTATGAATGGTTTCTGCCATTGTGAAGCCTTCGGGTGCCTATGTTAGGTCAGATGCTCACTCTGACCATGTATTTTCAGCCTCAGTCAGCTGGGAGTCGTCCATCTTTAGTGTCTTAGCCTCATCTTCTATCATGGGTAGGTCAGGATTACCGTGAGCAACAGAGAGAGCACTCCTCCTCTCCCGTCAGTGCTAGTTAACCAGCATGATGATCTGTGAGGAAGGAGGGGGCAGTAGGCTGCTATTGTGTACACTGTAGGTTTTAGGTAAACCTTCCCCTCCGAATGATGGTGAGACATTCCGGTGAATTTTGTAGAAGAGACCATCGAGTGATCGCTGCGCTTAGCTTACCTGGCTTCGCTTTTCCTGCTTCTCTTTACTTTTCTTTGGCTTCTGCAGTCATGCGTCCTCCATCTTTTTTTTCTTTTTTTAAAGTTTTTTTTTTAAAACTTTTTGTGTTGCTGTTAAACCCATGCCGTTTTGGTTATTTAACAAAGATGCATGTTTTTCGCCATGGTGGGGTTCCTCCGTAGAATGAGATGGGCAAGAAGGCAGAGGGGGGCATGAAAAACGTACCCCTAAACGGGGACGATCTGGGCCCCACCCGCACTGACACTCCACCACAGACTTCTCAGCCCCCTTCTGAATCCTTCCCACCCATGGGGGACTCCCTCATAAAGCTTGAGGACTCCAGTAAGTACTCGGCTTCCATGATCAGCCAATGCCACCCTCCCCCCAACTCTGTGTGTATGAAATGAAAGTTGCCTCTATTGCTGAGGGAACCAATGAATAATATGGCCGCTGTTTCCTCTCGACCAATCCTGCTCAAAACAAATACAAAATCTTTATTGATATATTATGGAGATCGTTTCTGGTTCATTCCTACTTATGCATGAACAGTCTCTGTGTCCACCCGTACTGTTTTGACTTGAATAAAGCTTGGAGGTTTTACACAAGGCGCAGACAGAGCTCTGAACAAAGGCCCTGTGTCATCTGCCTTAAACCCAATCTGTGATTGCCTGTGACTGTCTTACTCCAGACACTTGTCAATTGTTAAGAAAGTAATAATGCAAATGCAGAAGACTAGAGTCAATAATTTTAGTTTGATCTTCGAATAAAATATGCTGTACCATGCAAAAGGCTTAGGAGGTCAAAGAAATTTGAATGATCTTCATGTTGGTGTGAAAACTGTGACATCTGTCTTAGTATCTTAGCCTAGCCATTTCAGATATTCTCCGAAAGCCAGCCCTGGGTTTGCAGTAACCAGCCAGTATACTTATGCATTTCCTGACTCGGTCTCAAGCATACCATGTTCGGCTAATTAGCAGCCTATGAAATTATTTAATTCAATTAAATGAGCTAGTGGGGAAATTTTACAAATGCATGCAACGCATTGGTTTGGAAACTGAAGCTGTCGACTTGCAGGCATCCAACAAGATGTAAGTCACTCTTATGGAGAAAAGAAGAAGTCCTTTTTGTGTGAAGATAAATGGCTTTAAATGTTTCCTTTAACTCCCTAAGAGTTTTGCATGGTACTATATATGTGCATGTAAAACCTCTTTATACCGTATTTGCACAATCAGCAACAGTCTTTAGTATATCACAGCAAACATATGAATAAACTGGTATTTAATGTAGTTACCTTGTTGATAATAAATACTTTATTCCTATGGACAGGTTATTGCAAGTGTAACTTTGTTGTACTGTGATAAAACATGCTGATTAGCCAATTTACCACAAGGGGGAGTGCTTGTGCCAATTTTTTCCCAATGATAACATCTTAACTAGTGAAACACGAGTGGGAAGAAAAAAAAAAAAGAAGGGTTTCATAGCAGCAGTGTGAATGCAGTCTGTTGGAATTTTAATCCACACGCATCATACATCAAAGATGAACATCGGTAAGTCCTGAAGCAAAGAAGGCTGTTTGTTCTGCCCTTGAAACAAACGAAGGTGGTGCAGCGTGTCCTCATATCGATTCATTATTCAAGACAGGCTGGCTCACACATCACTCAAAATAAATGAGGACTCTGAGCATGAGATGTAATATGATCATCCATGGTACACAGGACACACGGGAGCAGCACGGTGGCTTACAGGTGCTCTGTTTCGCCCCACCCTAACCCCCCATCCCCATCCTGTGTGACATCCATGTGTCCCCAGATTGAGTCACACAAGCTGACCTTCCGTGAACAGGCCAAGGCTCGCACAGACCATGGGGCAGATATCGTCTACAAGTCCCCCACTGTCTCCATGGATGGCTCCCCCCGCCGCCTCAGCAACGTGTCCTCCTCTGGCAGCATCAACATGGCTGACTCACCACAACTCTCCACCCTTGCCGACCAGGTGTCCGCCTCCCTTGCCAAGCAGGGCTTGTGATTCCCATGCCCCCCCCAGCTGGATTCCTCGCCCCCTGAGGGGAAAAAAAAATCACCCTGAAAGATGAAAAAAAGAAAACAGTAACCTTTTGCTTTCATTCCTCCGTCCTTTCAAACGAGTTGTGTGCAGGATATCCTAACCGGGTCATATATCCTACCCTGCCTCTTACTGTCTTTTTTGTTGATTTAGTGTTTTGGGCATGACGGTTAGATAACTAGGAAAATTGATGAGTTATGATATTTAGTTTACTTCCATCTCTGGAATATATTTGAATGCATTGATCCTGTTTGTTGCTGATAATGCGAAATCAGGGCCCTTCAAAAGAAGAACCACACTAATCACACAGACCAGGAGCCTGCAAGTTATTCCCACACTTCTCTCACGCCTCTATCATGTTGTCTTTTCTCTTATAGCTTTTAGTCTGTGCTCTTAAAAAGAGACCTCTAAGATGTTTTGTTTTATGCAGTCTGCTTTTAACCTTGCTTGTGTGTCAGCTTATTAAATGCACAAAATTCCAAATACAGAAATTAATAGGCCTATGATGGGAGTGAAGCGTATGTAAATTAAAATCATCATGAAAAATCCAAAAAAGGAGGAAAAATGGTCTTAGCATATACCCCATAATAAGCGAAGCTCTTGTCACTTATAACTTTGGAACACACAACTTCTGCACATCCTACATTATCCGCATAGAGCAAGGGCAGCCCGTTCAGTTTACTCACAAGGGATTTCCTAAGCAGCATAAAACCTGATGATATTGAGTCCTTGGGCAGAGCATTGAGTCAGTTCAAGCCTTCAGAATCACTCTACTATTCAGACCATCTCAGATTCAGAAGTCCCAGTGGGATTTGCCATTTGTTTTCTGCGTAGACTTACTTTACCCAACTCTGAACTCCAGTAAGAAGCACAGACTTCAGCTCCATTTTTGAAGGATTAAAAGGTGTGTGTATGTTGCAGAGTAGTGAAATTATTTATCAATGTGAGAATGGCAAGGGCAACCTTGCTTAAACCATGATTACAGTTATGTCAGAGCATGGAAGAGGACATCTTACCAGTGCATTTCATCATACCTTTATTCCTTTCCCCCTACTGCACAAATGTGATCTGTGTTAATAGGGATTTAGCAAGGGGAGGACTGATCTGTGAACTACAATGGAATTCTCAGTCACCATGACAACAGAGTGGCAAATGCTTCCAAGTACGTGCAGCCACGTGAAAGGTTGAATTTGAGGTTTTTTTTTTTTGGTTGGGGGTCTCTGACCCATAGTATAAATGCAGACTAGGAGGCCAATGCCACGATTTTAGCCACTGAGTCATGATATTATACTTAGCGTAGGTAAAAGTAGCAGAATGAAGAATAAACACAGCTTCACATATAGTTTAGTTTTGCGTCAATTTCAGGCTGTGCTTTAACAAACCTGACAGAAAAAGAGTTGAGAAATTTTATAACACGTCAGTCATCAGTCAGAGACATCCTATTACTAAATCTAATTACTGTAATGACAAATATTTACCTGCTAGCCTTTAAAATAAACTATTATCTCTAGTTGGTTCTGGATTTATCAATTAATTGCGACATACCCTTGGAAAAAATCTGGATCATGGGTTTTATTCTTTTAAAACTGAGGTTCCTTGAGTCAGCATTATTGGGTATTGAGCTGTGGCTTTTGACTTTCCTTTAAAACATATACATGGAAAAATGGAAAATTATTTCACTTGTAGTTTCCTCAGTTTGCCCTCCTTTGTTAAACTGTTTTAAAGAAACATTTTCAAGATTGCTGTTGTCAACAAGTTGTTTTCCCATCCACAATCAGCCCTTGTGGATCTTTAAACAGTGTGACCTGCAGTGGAGGAATAAACGTTTCCTTCAGAGTTTCCTGGACAAAACAAAAGTTTGAGGATGTGCAGGATGGTGGAGACCAGCTCTTACTTTCACCACGTCGACATAACAGGGTACCTGCTACCAAAATGGCAAGGGGAGGGTACCCACGTTAACGTAGAAACGCTTTGCAAAGACGCGACAAAATTTTCAAGTAGTAGAAGTGATGCTGCATAGTCATACACTTTATTCCATTCTCATTACCCATAATACCCCAGCTCACGTTATTCACCTCCCCATTGACCTTTTCTCCCTGCATGTACAGCTAGATAAGACAGAAGACTAAAGCAAGACCGTGACCGAGCCCAAAGTCCCCCCTCCCTACGCTTTCTTCACTGAGGGCACGTGCTGCGCCACATAGCAAGAAAGTAAATGTTTTGTCGCGAGAAAAAAAAAAAAGGAAAAAAAAGTGAAAAAGTATGAAACGCTTAACTGCATAAAACCAAGCTTTTTCTAATAGTATTCCGTGGATGTGCGATGTACCTGATTATCAAAACCCTGTTTTGGATTGTGTCTGCTGGCCTAATCTACCTTTTATTTATGTTCATGCTCCTAAGTAAATGCTTTTTATTTAATATTTTTTAAGATGAAAGCTCTTCAGAAAAACATTTTTACCCTTGTTGATGAATGAACTGAAACCTACACTAATTTAAAAAAAAAAAAATAAAAAAAAAAAATTACAAGACAACTGTCATATTTCTGAAAGGTCAGAGTGGATTGAAATAACAGTAATATGTGTATGTGTTAGCAAACGTTAAACAGCTAGTAGACTTGCTGTGAGAGTTAAAACTGTCGCAACTTGGGCAAGGAAGCAACATCCGGAGTCTACGGTTCTGCTTCAGACCTGAACTTGAGGTACCACAACTGAGGCATAGCCTCCAAATCTCCATGAGTAAAAAAAAATCAGGCACTTTTTGGGAGTTGATATTTAGAATCTCGCTGGGGGAAAGAAGGGGGTTCAGGCCTGAGCAAAATTAAGATGAAGGAATGTTTGAAACTCCTGTCATGCCATTTCTGCAAAAATCGAAACCGACTGACTTCGGTTTAGTCAGATGAGGGGGAAAGATAAAGTTAATTTTCTACGGATATTCTGCTGTTGCGACTGTTCGCCAGTTAGCCTAGAACCTCCATTGTATTCCCATAATGCCCATTTTCATATTTAGGGTGATTTCACTGGTGACAGCAGGAGAAATAAGACCCAAGTGGTTACCCATTTCTTCTTGATGGGGACGATGTGTTTGATATGATAGCGTTAGAGAATTATCCAACCTATGTATGTGTGTACTTGTTTGGCTTATTGTTGAACCACTGCAGAGGTATATTTGAGGCAGTAACAGAAGCTTGCTCCTGAAGATTCAGTTCCGGAATGCAACCAGTTCATTTGCATGTAGTCTTGTAACCTATATCGCTGACACCAAAACTCTTGAGTGACTTGGATGTATGTTTGAATAGTCCGTCTCCTCCGCATTAAATGAACAAAACTTCTTGGTAGCAGAAAAAGTTTAAGGAAAAAAAAAAGCCCTGGTTAGAGACGCTATATCCAAGAACCACAGGAGGGGAAGGGAAAATGTTCTGTGAGGCTTTCTATGTTGTAAATGATTTTTTTAAGAGCTCTCCCCTCTTTTGAGAGTTTTGGAAAGGTATTGCCATTTCAGTCTCAGCCTTTAAACTCCCCCCACTTTCTGCATTTTTATTTCTGCAGTTCTACATTCTAGCTTGGCAATTGTGACTGTCCATATGGTTATTGTGTTTTATTAATAACTGGTTTACACTGATATTTGTTGCTGTAAATGTGAATTTGGAAATAAAATCTGTATTAAACAGCTAGGTTTGCTTCAGTATCTTCCATAAATGGGTTGTGGGGCAGTTTAACATACATATATGTTAAACTGCCATACCATATGTTGAGGGAATGTATCAAGTGGTAATGTAATGGAGTTCCACCATTTTGAGCATGTATTTGAAGCAACAGAAAATGTGCTACAATATAGGTTTAATATTGAGAAGCATAAATACTGCTCCCCCACGATTGCTAAGTATTCATTACAAATATACGCCTCAAAAGTTTTCAAAAGGTTCCCCAAAAGTTCTTCCTGTTCGTTTAGGTCTGCCGTCACCTGAACATCAAATAACTTTAAGGAATCAAACATATTTACATTTTTTTTGCACAAGGCCTGATGAATGTACCAAACTATCATACATCAAATTATACACCACATTAGCAATCCTAAGTGTTAATTTACATGTTAACCCACACAATACAATAGGCTTTTTGACACTAATCATACATTATACATTTCATATAATGTCTATATATTCCATTGATTCTAGCAAACAGTCATAAAATATCAGAATGGGTACTTACGGTCCCATCATATTGCCAGGAGAATATTTATTCAGGTGCTGACAGTGTCTGGGACAGAATAAAACAAAATCTAAGAAAAATATACCATGACCCTGATAAATGGAAGAACAGCGTTTGGTTGGGGGTGAAAGAAAGAAGAAAACCTAAGCATTCTTCCCCAACAGAGACCCTGAGTGATGAATCTAGGAGACACCTAGCTCATGGGAGTTTTACTTACACAAAAATGTTCTGCAGGCAGGAACAATTGGTTCAGAAAGACAACCAATCAGATTGGTTGGTCCCACCTACTCCACAATCAGATGTTTTGCTTGAATCTCTCAGAACCAATCATTGTTCCTTCTGCCCTCAGAGCACATTTGCACAAGTACAACTCCCATGAGAAGAAACCTGCCAGGGACAGCCTCAGGGGAACCGATGGTTCGATTACAGACATTACAGCATGACCCCAAACCCACTCCATACAACTCTGTTCCCCAGCTTCACGGTTCATAGAGGCATTTCAATCCCTGCTGTAATCAAAGCCAATTTTTTTTTTTTGGTTGGGGGTGGGATGCATTCTCGTGATTTGGGACTTGGTCCAGGACTACACAAAACTACACCCCAATGCTTTTACATGAGAGCTCACCAGTCTACACTCAAAACTATACAGCAACAGGGAAAACAAAGTACATGGCAACTGCAGAATGATCCTTCTATAACTTTGGGTTTACAGTGGAGTGATTTACGGGGGGGGGGGGGGGGGGGGGGGGGGGGGGGGGGGGGGGGGGGGGGCGGGGGGGGGGGGGGGGGGGGGGGGGGGG
>JABFDZ020000097.1:14379131-14405743 GCA_019775955.2 Pollimyrus isidori
TTAAATTTAGTAGGAGTCGGAGTCGGTTAACTTTTTGCCGACTCCGACTCCAGGTACCCAAAATTGTCTCCGACTCCACAGCCCTGCAAAAATGCACGTGACCAAAAATAGTGGCCGTGTGTGTTTGGCTCACCTTGCGGTGGAGGTTGGTCACTGTGCTGGGACGGAGGAGCCTTCGCTTCTTCCAGCTGAGCAAAGGCCGTGTGCGGGCAGCAACGCAGGTGCTGCAGGGTGAGCCACAGTGGTCAGAGAATGGAGACACGCTCTCTTCCATCACACAAAGACCCTCTGTCTCCTCCCACCCCCACCCCCCGAAAACCACGTGGCAGAGCCCCCCCACCACTACCTGTTGATGACGCCGTTGACCTGCCTGCCAGAGTCACAGCCTTTCCACAGGCCGGATTCTGCCGAGGGATTTTGGGCTGGCCCCATGCCTTCACTGCCCTCCGACCTCCGATCCTGCAAAGACAGATGGGTGTCAGACAGGCTGGCCCCAGGCCCAGGCTACCCACACAGGCTCAGCAGAACCTACAAAAGGTGCACTACTTTGGACTTGATTCACCCCTGCCTGATAAGGAGAAAACAGAAAATAGGCTGTTACCACATGGGGTAATGAAAACAAAGGCCACTGCTGTTTTGCTTTCCTCCTCTAAGTCACTGGCCCACCCCCCGGGAATGAAGCGTTTGATCTTGTCCCAATCCTGTTGGGATGGGCCAGGGCCCACTCCAAGGGCTTATCAGAAGCTTTCCCAAGGTGGGGGACCATCAGGGGTGGGGTGGACCCCTGTGGGAACACTTCTAAAGGAATCTGACAGCCCTATCTTCAAACCTTCAAGTACTGCAAACTGTATTTTTGTCAAAGTTATCTATAAAGCAGAACAATTACATGCAAGTTGGTCAAATTCGTTCCCCGATTCCTCAGTAAAACCTCCCATGCGATAAATCTGCCGGCAAACTACCATAAATGAAGTGAGTTGAAAGGCCATCCCAACTTCCAGACCAAAGCACAGGTGTTTGCCATTTATGCAGTCATGCTTAAATGACATGTTAAATACTACTATTATTTTATCTACCCTTCTTTGCTTCTTTAAGTGAGATAAATCATTTTAAACACCATCCGTTTGAAATTGGAAAATGCACAGCTCACATATTGAGACCGCTAACCATTCCCTATATTCAAATAGAGGAGTCACACCGTGATGAAGATAGAAGTGCAGTATTAAGATTTCTGAAAATTTCACTGGGGGCGGCTAATTGTGGTCATACACATGCTGAAACAGAAATACACACAGTGTAACAGACCAGGTTGCAAATTAATTCTATCCATTTTAATGTCTACTGCGATCCCAAGTGATAATGGATCATATAACACCTACTATAGACCTCCAGCAGAGACCTGGTCGAGGTCATCATCTGTGCTGGTTCAAATTAAGACTGTATACCCGAGCAGAGAGTCATTCTGCACCTCAGAAAGCTGAAAACCTGCAGTAAAGACCAGTCTTGAAGGTCTCACTCCCAATTAACATCCAACTGAACTACAGCCCCAAACAGTGTGGTTCAGAACACAGGGCTGAGTACTGGCAGTATTGGGCACCTCTGCCAGTATACAGACAGCTATAAGACTTACCAGTATGACCTGGGAATCCACGGTCTCCACCCGTTCAAACTGCCCCTTCAGCTCTGCACCATCCTCCGGGGACGTGTCACAAGGGCTGGGGTCTCCAAGCTCCACCAATCCCTGTGTGGGTAAAAGGTAACGGCCTGATGCACGGATGCAGTGGCAGTGGAGCCCTTTGTTGTATGCCCATAGGAGACTCTTTTGTGCCAGTGCTCGCGGGCGAGGTGTGGTAACACGCTGTCAGAAGCGTTTCAGCTATATGTAAACGGATCCGGCACGATCTGTGCTCCTATTTCACCCCACAGCCTCGTCACACCAAAGCGAGCTCAGCTAAAGAGGTGCCGCACAAAAGCGGCAAGACCAGAATTTCGACGTTGCCTCCAAAGCGCCACGGTTTAACAAACAAAGGGCTGCTGGCGCCACCCCCATGCCCCCCATACCGACGCCAGCCCCTACCTTGTTGGCTCGGATGTGGCGGTAGATGTCGGTCTGCTGCCGGATGCGGTACTCCAGGTCGGAGATCTGAGCCTGAAGCCAGTTCCAGTGGCTGATGATGGAGGCCCTCTCTGCGGCATAGCGCCCCTCTGCTCTCCTCCATCTAGAGACATAAGCCAGGGATTGTTCAGCTATTAGCGGGGGCTGCGCACACATGTACACACAACCGGGCACACCCTTCCTATCCCAGACCCATGCCCCCTCCCATTCCCCCAACCCCCAGCACCCCTTGCCGGGAAATGCGCTTAACCGAGAGCTGATGTTCAGCCCTGCTTGTGCACGGGTATCTGTGTTCTTCCCGCGCTGCTGCCAGCAAATTCCATTTGTGGCACATGGTTGGACGGCAGCCCGCCGTAAGCAGCCAGTATGAGGCAAAGAAAAAAAAAATCAGAAAGTCACTGCTTAGGCAAAGTAACAGTCTGGTACTGCAGATGAAAACTGCATCGCGACCAGACAGGAGACAGCCCAGGAAAACTCAGTTCTGAATGCCATTATCCAGTGGCATCTTGTACAACAATGGAACAGCTGGGAATGATGAAAGTACACTGTCCCACAAAAAAGGAGGTCAAAGGGCGAGTCGCGACTCTGAAGGCACGCTGCCGTGTTTCTCAGGTGTGGAAAGCCCCCAGAACTCCAGGGCCTAAACCAGCTTAGAATGAACAGAGTCAGCAGAACCGTTTGCAGAACGGAAGGTGCAGTGGCATCAGCCTCTCCGTGGGAAAAACCAGATGAATTAAATGCAGGCCATCCGGTTTTCGAAGCAGCGCTTTCTCTCGCGCTCCTCTTCGAAGCATGCATGCAGTAATCTCATTACCTCTACACTAAGCCAGGAATTAGAAGCGAGTGCTGATGTACTCCCTGCAGTATTTTACGTGAATAAGGCCAGAATCAGCAGCATCCAACATGTTATTTATAATGAAGTCAACACAACAAAAGAGAATGCACTGTTCCAGGTTGTGTGTATGTGTATGTGTGTGTGTGTGGTGGGGGAAGATTCAATTACTTCATGACAAATAACCTCATCCAGCGACTGGGAAAACCCAAACCCTGTCTGATGCAGTAATAATGCAAGCAAGAGCACTGTGACCTGCAATGCCTGGATAACGAGCCTCCAATGGCAGCACAAGGAAAGCCGGCAGACAAGCAGACACAGGAAAAAGGTCATAATCACAGACAAATGGTACACTGGACTACCTCATACACACACTGTTCATTACCAGTGTACTGACTTAGACCATGCTTAAGGTAAATTCTAATATTCCTCCCTTCAATCAATTGTGTCACAGATAATAGTCGTTAAAATAACACTGACGGCTCTGAACCAGACACAGTAAGTTTAACCTCTGTAACATGCATCACACAGAAAAAATATCCAGGCCTTTTCATAGTCATATTTTGGATCAGGCTGCTTAGCAACCTCATGTAGACACAGACAGAAGGCATTTTTACAAGGTCTCAGTGAGCAGAAGAAAATACAGGCAGGATTCACTTCTTACGCATTAATCTTTGGCCAAAGCCAGGATTGAGGAGACCCCCTTTGATTATAAACTTAAGCATACAATTAAGAATTTTTCCCATTCACAGAGCACTGCCCCCAGGGGGCGCTCTCACACCAATGCTCACACCTAACTACAGGGACAGCAGCATGCATGCGTTTGAGCCGACAGAGGTGGCCAGACCACAGTTCTGTCTCGACTTAGCACTTTGAACCCGACTCCGCGCAGGTCACAGGACATCGGCACTCCACCCCTCCACATTAATTAAAAATGTCCACCGAGATGGAAGGCACCAAGGCCAGCAGAGACGCCCGCCATCTCACCGACGGGGGAGGGGGGAGACTGGGCAGACGCTGCATTACCTCAGCCAACCACACAAACCAAAGGTGGGGGAAGCAGCTGTGCTACAAAGAGATACGCATACAGAGCGCTATACACGAAGGCTGCGTACTACATGGCAAGCGAGCCCCCCCCCCCCCCCGATCCACAGGAGCAGGACGGGGGCAGCAAGTCTGCACATAGGGTGGACAAAAACATAGGGCAGCTGTGTAGAGCCCAGTTTGGAGAGATGCAGGTGTTCTACTAAAAGAAAACCTATTAAAAGGTTGCATTATTAAAAAGACCAAAAGAAGGCTTCCAGTGGTAGAGAAACAGTGCCCTCAGACAGAGCTCCAGTGCATGAGCAGTTGCTTTGTGCTCTGTTTTGGAATTCAGGGGTGAGGATGCACAGGTCACACGACAAGGCCAGAGTGCAGCCTTGATATAGGCAGAGTCGTAAATGGGAACATTGATCCGCTATCAGCATGTTAAGGGCTTTGGTGTGCCGTGGCGGTGAACAACATGCTGAAAAAACACTCGCACAAAAAACCTTGAGCCTCCAGTGCTTTAAAAATTAAAGAGAACTTGTGACAACTCCAACTTAAAACAGTTTCTTCTTTTAAAGAGAAAAACATTCATACAAAAGGCTCCTTAAGAAGGTGACAGGTAGTATCCGTGGGTCGGAAACATCCGACGTGGCTCAGAAAAACAGCCAGGCGAAGCAAGCAAAGGAGCTTTTCTGCTTCGAAGATGCAGGTCTCTCCGCCCAGGAACAAGGCTCTTTTTTCTCCGCCTCCAAAAGGGAGGATTCCGAGAGAACAAAGGCTTTAATGTGATGAAAATAAACAGCCCGCCCCTGCATCACATGACACAGCCACGGCACGGTGTGTAGAGATGTGTGTGCGTGGGGGGGTTTCAAAGCAGAGTGTGATGGAGAAGACAGAGTATAGGCTGAGACACTGCCTGATTCTGCAGGGGAATGGTGAGGAGACTTAAAACCAAATAAACCCAACCAAGAATCTCACCTGACGGCCTATCCATAGGCCTTTACCACAACATACTCCCAGCTACAAAGAAACAGCCACCTGTGGTGCTAAAGGAAATGGCTAAGCAGATGGACATGGGATTCCATGGCCACACGGGCATCCCCCCACGCTCCCACCCTGCACCAAGCACCAGTGCTACGAGCTCCTCGTCAGCACATTCCCTCCAGCTCCTCCCACCACTACCCATACAGGCACAGCATGCGGAGATGAGGTCCGGTTCGAGGTTCCATCGGAGCATGGCATACACAGCCAGAGTCCAGACGGGCCTCAAGCTGACGTGCTCCGCTTCCTAGCAAACAGGCAGGAGTGGCCAAAGACACTCATTCACCCCAAGGCCCCGAGACCAGATGGGAGGCTGCCGCCAGAGCGTTTCACATGCTTCTCAGCTGCCTGTGACTTTACGCGAATGGTCCAGGAGGATGAGCTTGTACAGACACATGTCATTTTCCCCTGTTGAGGGTTTCTGTGAGGATGCAGACTTAGCTTATTATCAACTTCACACATTTTATACATGAAAGACCTGAAGTGCTTCAACATACGTTAAACGCATATAGAAAAGTTCTGCTTGGACAGAACAAGCAAGCAACTAAAAGCCAAAACAAATGCTAGAAAACCAAACTGTTGCAGCATGACATCACTACTTTAAAAGACAGTGCTTCATTCTAGACACACTTTGACGATTCTTTTCATAACATGCAAATTAGGGTCTACTGGAGACTGAATAACTACCAGACTAGACTATGCAATCTTCCTACAATTCAAGAGGTAGAGAAACAAAGCCCACCTCTCAAGCTCCTGCTGACATAGGTTGCTGGCAAAACGTAGGCTGAAATAGGTATATTCCCCCACTGACTCTCAGGGGTGGCCAGGTCACGCAGTGTCTAGTGAGCCAAATGAACACAGGTAGGGCAAATGCCACAGGAGGCTATGCACAAACCCAATTTTCCAGTGTGGGAGGGGGGCAAAATGGGATGCATCAAACCAGCAGGTGAAGTCACACTTTGGAGCTCCATCACATCGACTGGGGGAACAAAGGACCTGAGAAGCAGTGCTACCAGTATTTAGAAAAAGGGAAAAATCTCACATCATAAATCTCAACGCTCCAGTAAATTCCTGCAGGGAATGAGAATGAAAGCACAATAAAATAGCGCAAAAGGCAGGGTTCATGGCATTCAGAGGCACCCTTTGCTCATGGTCTTAAGGAGGGGCACTGAGATCGATCCCAGAGATCCTGAACAACTGGATTCCAAATCAGCAGGTTTAATTATTAGCAATAAAATGGATGGATAAGAATATGCAGGAATGTGTCACCTTACAGTAACTGTACAAGACTAAAGACAGTGAAACTGAAATGGCTTGAGCGACCCTAGCATGGTGAGATGACATGAACCTTTTGTAAGTGAAACAGGGTAAGATAAACCACCAATGTTCATCTTCACCTGTCATTTTAACCCCAGTGGAATGTACTGCAGGCTGTGGCAGCTTCATGGGGAAATAGTACTGCTGCCGTTCCCCCACCACCCACTGGCAGGAAGTTCACCTGGACGTTCAGGTGTGAACATCTGGCTAAGAAGAAAAAAAAAAGAAAGAAAAAAAGAGACTCAAAATTCAGACACAGCGGCCCTAAAGCAAGAAAGGGTAGGAGAGGAGATGAATACTCCAGTGCTGGTCTCCAGTCTGGTTTGCTGTGGCCATGGAGCCACTGAGAAACAGCCTCGTGTCTGCCTGCCTGTCAGCCTCGTGTCTGCCCCCAACCGCACCCCTTCCAAGCTGGCCTCAGAGCACACACCGGAGTGCTCTCCCTCAGCAACCAGGGTGATGCGGAACCACTCCGCAGCCCACAGTGATGCCAGCACCAGGCACCCAAGCTTTAAAGGGTTCCACAACCATGAGGGTTAGGATGTTTCCCCAATGACAGAGGGGAGAGATGGAAGAAAGGAAAGTCACCTTAATGACAGCCCACACATCTCATTGTATAACTCAAGCAGCTTCCTCAAACCAAAATGGTAACAAACTGCTAATTACTCGCCAATTAAGAGGACCAATAATTTTTTAGAATTTAATGTGACTTAAGGTGTGGTGAAATTAGCACAAAAAAATATTCAGATCTCATTCAGTTTCAATACAGCTGCCGCAACGCACAAATCAGATTCCTCACTTCGGGTAGCAGAGCTATTTTAAGGAACTATTTCACACGTTCATTTTAATTGACCTATGACCCGCAAATTCATGTAGCTCAACCAATCGGGTATGGCGTGGGCGAGGTTGACCTTTCAGCTTTACCAGCTGTTGGCTGTGGAACAGTCAATTACTTTTAACTGTTGATTGTCAGAATATAAATTTGTAAACGGGAGAAAGCTGTATTAGTAAGAGAGCACTAAAATGGGTTATGAAGGTAAAAGCATACTATATTGCATTTTATAACATTGCTAGTTAGTATGCTTCACACCTAGCTTACTGGATTAGAAGGCCAATATTACAATATGCATTTATTCCCCTGGGTTCCATTAATATTCCCAATACTGACTAGCGAGTTACAAGAAAAAAAATATTAGATTTCTTACAGAACCTGAAATGGGTGGCGTTCCTTTAAATACTAACAGTTACTCAACTCATCAAAACATGAAGTGATTAACGTTTTGAATATTTTACACGATACTCACTAAAAACAGACAGGTAAACAGGAACTGGAGGTACACCAATCCCACTTTCAGTGCCGATACAATCCCAATACCTAAACAGAGGGTATGGGCTGATAAAAGTGCCGATCCAAGCTCTATTTGAGCTCTATTTGAATTAAATATATATTTTAACATATGTGCCTTTGTAATTCGTTTGGTTATATTGTTTTAAGCGTTTTTGAAGCATTAGCAGTTCAATTTCAATATCTTCCAACCAAGAATATGTAAGTGGTGAATGCTTAAAATGCCCCACAATTTCTCCCCCCACTGGTACGCCAGAAGCCCCTCGTGTCTCACAAGCTGTAGTGAGTGCACAAAACAGCCCAAGCTAGTGATTCCCAAACAATTTTTCATATTACTCATTGTCTTGCACAATTGCATGTGCTTTGTTTGGTGGGATTTTCCACTTACTCCCAATCCCTCAAAACTTTTTTCCAAAAACTGCGAATCACTGTGTCACTAATTGTTACAAGCATAAAATACTTCCATCTTGCAGACATGTTAGTTTGCTTTGCACACATGCAAGACATTTGCCATTGTCCCATCTGGTGTTCTTACGCTCCTCCTACTGCAAAGGGTACACCGATGACATCACAGCCAGCAGAAGCCACTGCACTCACACCCACTGAGCGGCAAATAAGACTGAGTGGCAGCGTTAGTGTTCAGCTTGAACGCTGCAAAAACACATACAAAATGGGAAAGAGCTGACGTATGACTGATTGACCAAATCGATTTAACAAGAAATAGGACCTATCTTTTTAAAGGTTACCGAAAACTAAATAAGTATCGGTTGTGCATTGGTCACATATGGATGATACCCGATCCATTTAATTAGGTATGGACTGTTGGCGATAGCGATTCCGAATATCAGGACCGTGCTTTCATAGCATTACCCAAGAAGAGACAGATCACACTAGCAGGATCCAGGAGCCCACCTACTGAGAGCAGGCTAAACCTCTTAGCCATTAACCCTGTAAACACAATGCACGGCACCAGTCCCTAAGTACACATAAATTAGAAAGAACCATGGCAGCCAAAGATGTCATTTCCTGGTGAAGTAGCAGCTATGGAGGATCTGAAGTCGCAGCTAAGGCATCAAGCGACAGCAGGACACCGACCAGCCAGGAAGCTCAGAAGGTGACGCCCTTAGAGAAGATGAACTTCTCTAGCAAATTATAATGCAGGTGGCCTAATTGTTATGGACACGCAACTGTAATCAAAAGACTGCTGGTTCAAATTCCTGACCAAGAAAGTACCATTAAGTTACCCCGAGCAAGGTACCACCCCCAATCACTGCTCCCCAGTTACTGAATTAGCTGGCCCTTGCTATGTCACTATGTGAAATATGGGTTAAATCCAGGGTACACATTTCGTTGTTGTGCACCGTGTGCTATGGTGTGTCCAAAATGACAATTAATCCCTTTCCCCTTGTGTATGTATAGATGGATACTGGAGCATTCCGTTTGGAAGCAACCAAGGAGGGTTTGAAGGGATCAGGCCCACTTTTACTAATACCGTGATCAGCAAATGCGCAATTTAAAAAGCGAGAATTTTAATTGAGAGGTTATTGTGATGTTCACCTGGTTTGGCCTACCTTAAATTAAGCCAGAAAGGTTATTATAAAAACATTGATGTGTGTCTTGAATTTAAACTAGGATTAATTAAAGCATTTGAAAAGCTAAATGAATACAAATTCACTTTAAAGTAGGACGGAAATTAGACACTTTCATGTTCTCACCATACAGGTGTCCATCAGCCAACACAAACTGGATTTAATATGAAACACTGAAACATGATCTCAGCCATCTGCTAAGCAACTCATTTTAACCCAGTCATAACTGTGGAATTCACGGAAATTTGCCTATTTAAGAAGGGAACTACCAGAACAGAAACCAAAACACTGATATTAAAACAATCGTCTTCAGGCATCACAAGTAAAGCTGACAAGGTGTTATAGCCAGGCAATGAAGACAATAACTGAGCACCGTGTTCAGCCTGCACTTGGCACTGACCCGCACTCACAGCTAGGTATAATCCATTATTTATCACAGACTGAAGCTGGTGTGAGCTAGCTTCAACAACAACGGTCGTCAGCTCTAGTTCTCAAAGCATTTAACACCCTACAGCAGAAAATTCTACTAACAGTAAGTACTAACAGAACTACAAGAAAATAATCTCAAAACTGTCTCAAAGCAGCTTTATTTTTCATACACATATAAAGATCTAGGTGGCCAGGAGTGACCATACAGTGAAAAACCAAATCCTTTTTACTTCACCAATAAAAAAACAATAACATGCACACCTCTTTAGTGTGTACACTAGAAAGCAACAGACTGGAAATGTGGTCAAAGTACCTAAAAATTACACTGACTGGATAACACTACCGTTCTGCTGAAATATGCAAGGTAGATGCAACACAAGCAAAAAGGGAGGAGATGCTTTTTGTGGTGAACCATGTCACAGCGGTCCCAAAAAACTCATGGGGGAAAAATATTCTGGTTTTGAGAACAGCTTTAACGCGAGCATGCAGATAGTACAGCTCAGATGCCAGTGCCACCTGTTTAATCATCACCTGGAGAGAGATCTGGGTGGAGCAAATCAATCCTGTTTGAAAAAAGAAGCAGGTCACAGCCCCATTGGCAGGATAAAGTTGATGGACCTGCAGACCAGGTGATTTATGCACAGGTGACTGGGACAGTGGCATAGCCACAGAAACCCTTGGAGGGCTGCATCTCAATCAGCAGATGTAATGGTCAGCCAGAAAAGACTAATGCTAATCTGCAACTTTCCATGAACCTTCCCCTGGTTGAGTGAGGTTAATAACCAAGAGCAAAGGGGCCTTTCCACAAAAAAGAAAGGAGCAGGGAGATGAGGCCGTCTCTCTCCCTTTCCTTATAATCATTAGGAATAGCATGATTAAGACTAACTATGACCCAGAAGAGGACAGCATGGCTTCTGGCTGTGTGATGGGTCCAGACGAGCAGCTTGCCCCACGTCCCGCCTCTTCAGAGCACATGAGGTCTGGGGCGAGGCGGCAGACGCAGCAGGAGCTGCCAGGCACAGATGCTGCCAGAGGGGCTAACAAAGATCCCCTGTGCGTAGACTGAGCTCCTAGGAGCAACTGGAGGGGAGAGGGGGGTGTCTACACTGCCTAACCCCACCACAGATGAGGCAAATGCATTGATATACATACATACATACATACATACATACATATATAGAGAACCTGAAAGTATGTTTCGATTCCTGTTTAATTACAATGGGGGCCAATTCACAGGTGCTTGCATCTAAGTTGTCCTTTTCACTTTAGCGCTCCACCATATTCAGAGAAAGGCAGCAGCTGTCGCCCACCCTTAACTCTGTAGCGGCAGTTAAGGAAGGGGCTCCCTTCACTCATGGCCAAGCTACGTTCATTCAGAGCAAATACAGGAAAGGCAGTACAGGAAAACAATGATGAGTGATGTTGCCAAGGCCAGATCTAGGCCACTTTCAATTTGCAACACTGTCCTCCTACTGCGTTTACAAGCCCTAATATCACTGTTGGGCCTGCAGTGATGCAGTACCATGACATGCAGCTCACAGCTACAGGAAATCCCCCCCACCACCATACATACACCCAGAAGGAGCTGCTTCCTGAATCTGTCTGGGGAGGGAGTGTTTGTGTAGTGCTAGGACCTGCTCCAACCTTCAGCACAGTTAACCATCCATCAGCTATCCTAATTCAGATTGAGATTGATAGTGACTTATTTTATTCCACAGCATCTAATTTGAGTCAATGAATCAAAGGCCATTAGGATGAAGCAAAAAGAATGCACTGCATTTATTGAACAGAAAACTCACTGCTTAAAATTTTAACTTGAAATCATACTGCCATGGCTTACAACATCAGGAAATCCTGACAAGATTAAAACTGGACTAAGCTTTTATCCATTAAACTAAAGGACTTAATTCAATAGGGCTTCGGAAAGCACAGGCTGTGGCAAAAGGCAATTGTTGAAATAAAAAAAAATGGGCAAGACTTCACAGAAGACATTCTGAGAACCTGTAACCCAAAAGAACATAAATTTTATTCTGCCAGTCAACAAAAGAATAAGCAAGAGCTTCTCACCAATAACAGTTGAGAACCCAAAGTGAGACAGAAGGGCCTATTTTAATCCCTTACATTAACACACTGATGGAAGTGTGGCCGCCTGCTTCTATTCCTATGCTGATATATAGGCATAGGTGACCCCCCCCCACACCCCCACTGCCCAGAGTAAAATAAATGACAGAGATTCTTGCAGAGAGAGATGAACTGCACAGGTCTCTGCCGAGAGAATCAAAACATCACAGCAATGTTTGCAGACAAGCTATAACGTGCCACCAACAAGGTTAATCAGAAAGACCAGAGCAGTGGCTGCTCTTTGCTCAGTTACAGTTAAAGAACACGCATTTTCCACAGTTTTCATTTTTACGGGAAATGACTATGAGCATCTTTCATGGACCAGCAGCAATCAACACAGAGGTGACATATCTTCAGCTACAGGTTAGCACAGAGACAGGGCTTTTTTTAAGCAGCATATCACCTCAGGGTACAACACCAGTCTGGTCACAAGGTACGTGCTGCTAACACATCAGAAAAGCATAGACATCCAAAATTCCAGCAGTGACAGTCTCTTGGATGTTAAATGCAGTGGTGGCTCACCTTCAACCCCTGCTGCACATACCCCTGCTCTTGCAAACTATTAAAATATTTGGGAACATAAAAGGCTTGCGAGGCTGATTGACAACATGCTCTCCAGGAAGCCTAGTACCTGACAGACCACCATTTTTACTTCTGCATCCCCTAGAAGGCAGCAGGCACTGTATACCTCCCCTTGGGAACATGAAGCATCAACAACCAAACGAGAGCTCTACAAAAAGGCACGCTGCGGTTTCGGTAGTTTCTGAAATGGTACAGTATAAGTAATTCACCTTCAAGCACTCAGCACCGCCGAGGTGGCAGCCCAAGTGCGACCAGACTACAAGTTCATAAGCACTTGCAGCTTCTCTGCTGTTGTTGACCAATCTGAAAGCGGGAGAGGGGTGTCCAGGTGTAGATATGGGAGCTTTAACACTAGAACCACTGTTTCCCATGTCAATACTAATAATAACAGTGACAATAGCAACAATAATAATAATAACAATAATAGATACTTTATTGATCCCTGTGGGGGAATTCCCTTTACCCCTCCCTCAACTTTCTCCTTGTAGAGTAAGCTGTCCACAAAGGGCAGCCATCTGTAGTGGTCCCCAGGGAGCTGGGGGGGGGGGGGTTAAAGGCCTTACTCAAGGACCCACAGATGTGCTGAGGCTGTGTTTTAATCGGCGACCTTGTGATTACAGGCACACTGGCTTAGCCCACTGAGACACACATTGCCCCCCAATGAACGTACAACTCCTTTAATCGTTTTTTTAAGAACGGCATAAACTTTTGTGTTTTATACATATCAACCCAGGCGAAAAACATTTTAAATGTACATTTTATTTGAAATTAACTATATAATGTACCATTTTCAGCAGAAGCGCCTTCTCATTCCGTTTGCACTGTTGCTTGAACAGACATAAAATGAGAAAACTTTACCTATATCACTTTTTATATCTCTTAGAAATAAGACCCAATTGTAGCGACTAAAATGTTAATATAAGGCTCTTATTTTATTACCAGTCAGAGACCAAGATTAATTATTCTACCAAAACCAATAGCTAAATCGATGAGCACAAATACACGACAGGCATGACTTTAATGGAATTTATGTTTTTTTGGGCTAACAGCGACTGACGCTGTGTGAATTACTGACTGTGCCATTGCTATAAATCGGTCAGCGGTATGCTGATGCAATGGTGCATTAGCTAAAACAAAAGATATGATACACTGAAGAACGTTGCAGCTGGTGGTTAAAGAAGGTTGAAAAAAGCACGTTCTAGTGTTAAATGAACACTTGAGCTGGAATCATTTCAAAAGCCGGAGGGAATAAACTGGAAAGACCAGAGTCAACAAAAATGAGAATACAAAGAGAAAACAGAGATGGTGGCATAACTTCATATGGGTAACCTGCTCTTCTGCCTGAAGAGTATAGAATGCCCCAGCATCGAGGGGCAAAAATGACAACCATGCAGGACGTGGTTGAAAGCATGCAGAATGCGACAGCGAGGCGCATATTTGCCTACGTGCATGAGTACGCACACACACACCGAGTATGTAGCCTGGCACCCAAGAGTTCAGTTCGCAGATTGTGCAGGGGTGTGGATGCACAGGGTCTCATCAGATGGACCAACTGTAATTCAAGGTCACTATCGCAGATTTCCACCCACCATGCCTGTCCTCAGCACGGCTCCATCACTTAAATTTAGCTACAGTTAAAATGAAACCGCAAACACTGAAAAACCCCTGATTGATCTAACATGAGTGTGATCTTTTCAGCTTTATATAAGGGAGGTGGAAGCTTGTACACTGCACTCCGTTCTTGACAGAGGTGGGGAAAATGTCCCACCTCCCAAAATTCTCTGAAGCTTACCACATAAGATGGCAACACATAAAAAGAGGCAGTTCTCAGAGAGGCATAAATTTATAAAACCTGTTTTGGAAAAAGCTGCTTTTGGAGAAACAAACCACAGCACACCTTGCTGAAGTAAACTGTTAGGGTACACATGAACCAAAAATAAAAATCAAACAATATCAGGGAACTTGGGCAAAGAAGGGGATAGAATTAGGGCTCCGTACCATCAATGTGTTTAGTTTATACATCATACACTTTCACTCCAGTAACCCTGACTATGATACATGAATCAGAAGATGGATGGAAGGTTCACTTTTCAAAACATTTCCATAACACCTTAATGACTTTAGTCTGAAAGAAAACAACAAACAAAAAGATGAGCAAAACAGATGAAAAAGGTCTGTTTCAGAGTACTAAATGCAAGGTACAAACATGTACAGGAAACTAAGTATAAAACACAGGAAATGAAAACCACCAGAGTTTTAAGCCTGAACCCTAACCAAGGATTTGGAAGAACGCAACAATTTGAAAGGAGCTGTATAACGCTCGTAATGCCTCAAACCATTATAGACCCAAGAAAACAGCAGCTCATATGTTCACTCACAGTAACTCCAGTCATGTTGAACAAAGAAGAAGAAATCAATCTGAAATCTAAGGAGCACTGTGCTCATAGTATACAGATATAACAATGTCGGGTTCACACAAAATCTAAACAGCATAAACAAAGCCAACAGGGATTCAACCATCCAATTTGGTCTGTTATAAAAAGTATGTAACTGCACACACCACAGTCTGTAAAAGAGTACCACTTGGTTGTAGCACTGCATTTGGCCCTACAACCCCTTATTTTTTATGGAACGGGTAACCCAAAGCAAACCGGGTGGGGGGTAGGGTTAGGGCGTGAAGAACCTGTTTCTTATGTCAGAATTTCTCCAAGGAAAAATACTGCATTTTATACAGTATTTTCAATACGGAGAAAAGAAATAGCTAAGCGGGAAAGGCCAAATCTCCATTCAGTGGAACATGGAAGCGCAAGCTCACTCGTATCCATGCATGATGATATGCTTTGGTGTCCAAGTCAGGGCCTGAAATTCATTTTTCTAAGCATTTTGTCACTCTGCTCCAATGCAAGGGATTCTCTGAACTATATCCATTGCTATAGCTTCTTCTTTCTCCTCCTGTCTTACTGGTCACCTCTTTAAGCTGCATCACTGTCTTTAGTCTCTCTCTCGGTGGCTCCCTCTTCGCTCATCACCATTCTCTATTCTTTCCATGTACACAGCCTCCTTTGCCTCATCCCTTCCCACTTAACCACGGTCCATGTTTACATGCCTTCAAGTGCACATCATAGAAATCTGTATGTATGCTAGCAAGATGTGTTGCAGCAGCACATCCCAGCACAACCCAATCTGTACGGGCCCAATTTATACCTCATAAATTGAACATGCGTGAACCACATGGTGTTTCTTAGCACTGCTCAATCTGTTCATCCTTTCATTTTCTACATTGTCTACATTAACAGCAAAACTACACTGGTTGCTTTATTGTTTAGCGAGGACTGGCAATGATTCCACTAAAGAAAAAAAACAGGGGGAAATGTGCTCTTTGCTGGTCGTTTTAAGTGATCACTCCAGTCATCCATTTCCAGTTTCTAGAAACACTACATTATCTAAATATCTCACATATGAAATATTTGTTTGTACTTCCATCAGCTGAAATTGCTGCTATTCGGAGATATGGCATTTTGGAACTCTTATATAGTTCGTTTTGGTTCACTCTGAACTACAATACAACGTTTGGCATACTCTCCGGTTATTGCAGCTATTTTTATCATTCCAAATTAGAGGGATCAGAAAATAAAAATTAACAAAAATAAATTTCTCTAGTTTGTCATACTGGCAGAACCGACTGACTGCCACAGCATAATAGTAACAGCTGTCCAGGACACGTAGAGTCACCCTCACCATGACTGGGGTAGCGAACAAGATGCAGGCAGACAGGCAGGTACTATTCAGTTGGAACCATGCATGATGCAAGCATTTCCCAAAATCAAAGTTTGATCTATTGAAGTGATTACACTGGTAACTTAAACAGGTTGGGTCGGGAAATTGTAGCAAAACAAAGTGGCAAAAATTGACAATTGCCATAAAATGTAATGCTGAGTAAAGCTCAGAAATTCAAAGTGCAAGCCAGGGATGGGGTACAGGGTAGTGACAATACCGTGTAGGCTTGAAAAGATACGGGGAGATAGAGAGCATGCATTCTGCCCCAGTGCAAAACATGGCATTGTAGACATTGTTGGCTAAAAATTTCCTGCATTATAAGTGCTAGATTTGCAAACTGATGAAATTATGCACAAACCCCAGAATCCAGCACTAAAATTCAAGCCCTGCGAGAGCTTAGAGAAAACACTACAATTCATAAAATGCCTTTTCCATACACCTGTCTAGTACAACTGGAATATAAATACTGTCTGTGCAACTTTCAACATTAAGAAATACATGTCCATAGTTGACAACGCACAAAAAAGGACATTCATCTGAAAACTGAGGAATAAACTAATTTTACACTATACTACACCCAAACCAACCCAGCAGAGCAAACCACATCTCTCTTTACAAGCACAAATCATTGCAGTTACACGACTCAATACTTTGCATGCAAATCCAATTCTAGCCAATGAAGAAATATGTAATTTTTGTATTCACAGTTAAGCAACCAATCATGCTTAACTATTTGAAACAGCATTCACAGGAAAACTGTTTTGGAAGATGCTGGGTTAATTATTTTATTAGTACTTAGGTTTTTGGCACTAAGGCTAATATTTAAACAAAATGGACCAGTTATTTTAGGTTTATTGTAATGAGGCTGTTCTCTGGTTTGTGGTTCCTCTGGCAAAAACACACACATTCCTACAGACCACATCTGGAAAAAACTGATTTCAACAAAAAGGATTTGTTGTGGGGGGGGGGGGGCGTGTCACTTCACGAATTGCGTGTGCAAATGGGTTACATTTTTTAGACCTTAATTATAAAGCGTACCTGCTCAAATTGTTACAAAAGTGCTAGTAGTACAGCACCATTGAAGTGTAGGTTTTTTAAAAAATGTTAAAAAGATTTAGGTTCTTAATCTCCATCTTAATTTTTAAATATTTATTGGTTAACAAAAATTTAATCCTGAAAAAACACTGCCCAATAAAGACATGCCAACACCAACTGAACTGAAGCATGGAGAGCCCAGGCAGAACACAGCGGTCTAGGGACACTGAATCCATTGCAGGAAACAAAACAGCTCTCCACAGAGCACTGAAAAGCAGGACATTAGTTTTACAAACAGATGCGTGAAGCCAGATCGGCTGCCCCTGCACACAAGGCAGCAGAAATGCAAGCATCATCTTAAATAAGCTTAGATGTCCATTTTCACTCATTAAGGAGTTTTTCAGTGTGCCACAGAAACAATAGCTCGTTCTCATATCAGGGATGCAGAGCAATAGGAGTGGGTGAAGGGTCCAAGGACAGAGAGAGCGAGGCTGTAAACCGGGTACATGCAACTGCTGCTAATTATTAGCCCAACTGAGCTGATTTGAGTCCGGGAATGAGACAGAGCAGCCTAGTTTTAAAGGCACCATACATGTGTTTTTCATGGACATTCAAGCTATCCACCTGGCTGAAAAAGCATTAGACTTGCTATCTTGGGTAATACACTTGCCGCGGAAGATGAGGATTATACAAAACATATTTTAAACTAGCCAAATGTGTCACGCCGCAGTACAACAAAAAGACACCCATGAAACAAAAACTGCAGCTGTACTCATGAACCACATATTTGAAATACATACATAAAAAATCCAGCTGAAGCAACATTCAAAAGAGTTTCCTCAACTAGACCTTCTCTACACTATCATTTTTAACCAAGTAAACTGCAAACAAACAAGTTTTGCTTTAGCTTAGACAACATGCAAACCGAAGAGCTTTCTTTCATGCAACACCTGGCTGTTTCTGTCTTGTCCCTCAAGTAAAGAGCAGTCTTCCGGTGTACTGCTGGAGCTAAATGTTGCTCAGCAGAATATAAACAGGAAATTCAGGCCTGTACATTTTCGCATGTGACGCTAAAGGGTGAAAGGGGAAGAGAAAGGAGGGCAGAAGAAGGGAACGATGCAAGGCCACACCTCCTCTCTCACATGGCTGCTTTTGCCCTTCAAACTACTCTGCTGGCTGAGGGTATGCTGAGATGCCTGACATTAGCAAAGGATAGGTTTTTGAGCTCCATTACAAACATGTTGTGACATCATTCTGATATCTCTCTAGCATCATTTAAGAGACACGCATACTGAAGATACATTCACGATAATGGATAATAGGCCTCGTGTGGCTTTCTGGGTCTGTAATCGGAATGTTGGCGAATAGAGTCTAGCCTCGGCATGGCTGAGGGTCCTTGAAAAAGACCCTTGATCCCCGGCTCCCTAGATGCTGCTATGGGTGGCTGCCCTTCGCGGCCAGCTAGCCACTTTCTCATCTACAGAAAGCAAGAGGGGAGTGTAAAAAGAATTTACCCATGGGGATCAATAAAAAGTTGATATTTTTATTAACTCTGTCATTGACTTACCTGAAGATACAGATGAATGAATAACAAGAGCAAACCACTGATCTTAAGTGTATGCCACATTTAAAAAGTCTAGTCGACCATTCCACGTCACAGGGTTAGGGGTGCAAACCCCCTGTGATATGAAAAAACTGGTAAAATCTTTTGGTCCTTTTGGTGAGAGGAGAAGAAAAACGCAAGAAAATATAATTGTGAGATCAGAGAGATCTCACGTGAGAGGCTGCTATAAACTTACTTGGTGTGTTCCAAATAAGCATTATACATGTATCTTATGCATTTTCAGGTTATCAAACTTTCTCTCTCATCCTCGGCTTTCACAAAACTCCCCAAAAATGACCATTTAATTTCTAATGCTGACTCCAAAATATGTCAAATCTGCAATGCAGAAGGGTCGACTGTAATTTGAAAGATTCAGAAAACCCCCAAAACTGCATGATAAATCACACTTGTTCAGAATAAAAACAGCATCTTGTAGTCTTTTTTTTTCTTGGGGGGGGGGGGGTATACATCCACTGTACTTTTGCCCAAATTAAAAACTGCCAGAGAGACCTTTTCTGACACAAAAAACAAGGACAACTCTCCTGACAGTAAGCCAGAAAAAAAAAGTCAGGATGCATTTTAAGCCAATTCTAAATCACTCAGGGCTGCAGCCATTCACTTAGCACCTGTAGTAAGCTCTGCACCTGGACAAGTACTCCTAACCCAATCCCTTAAAGGGACGGCCGCCGGCATGCATCCGTACTGCCAGCGTCCTGCCACACTCGTGTCACAATGTGTTAGTAAGCCTATTATTTTCGGTGCTGCGCTACCATGTGACACAGCATCTCGCTGAGCCCGGATTATCCTGCAACATGGCCGCCCTTTACTTTGCCAGTTCTTACACAGACACGGCTGCTTTTAGCTTCTCCTATGAAGGCTATAGCAAATGCCTGCCCATTATACCCCTTCATAAGACACGATCAAAAAAAGTGTACCTGTCAGTTGCTCACAGACGAGTGCACGCGCGCACACACAGGGTCTGTTGCAGGTCTTTAATGGCCGCGTACTATTTAGCCTCCTTTCAGACATACACATAAGAGCAGGCACTTACGGTCAAAAGTTTCGGTGCCACTTTACAATAAGGTTACTATTATAAAAGGATTATGAATGGTTTATAAGCAGGTTATTAATTAGGTTCTAACACGTTGTAAATCATTGCTAGACAATCACAAACAAGTTACACCAAAGTTTTCTTATTAATGAGTTACTACCATTTATAAGTGGCAAAGGGTAGCCTGGTAAATTGGTACCAAAGTTTCTTGCTAGTTACAGCATGGGGCAGCATGGAATGCAGCAAAGGCATGTAGGCCATCTCTTGGGATAGAAAGACGATTAAGAGCCTGGTGAAACACTGGCCAAATACTGCCTATACGCATCCTTCAGACGATTTGTCACACTACAGACCTAAAGACAGCTGTTTTCACAAAGGGCCATTCCTTGTTGGATCAAAACAAAACACTCCAGCTACAAGTTGGAAATAGACACACCCTCAAAATAAAAGCTGTTAAAACACATGGGTGCAATGGCTGTCATTTCAACACCTTCTGCTTTAGATGGAAAAGAAAACCTGTCTTGCTAAATTAAACGAGCCATTAACTTACCTATGTCATCAATAATTAATACAGCTCAGCCAGAAGCCTATTGATCTTTAGTGTGTTCTAGATGAGGTCTTGTGGCCTCATCCACAGGTGACTAGCCAAGCAAGCAAGGCTCCACAGGCACCACCAGACAAACCAAGTGCTGGTGCAGCTCATGCACAGAACTGCATGGGAGTCCCACATGATGTACACAGTACACAGTGCCTCCAGACATGAATAAACACAGGAGTGAGCAGACTAAATAACAACGCACATTTTTCCATAGAATTAGGACTATAAATTTCCATGGATTTGGAAAATTAAACATTCCGGGAACTGGTCCGGCAAAGTAAGAATTGAAACCATTTTTAGTCCGTCCAAATCTGTTTAAAAGGTAGCACTGGCCCAGGCAGCTTTTTCCCTCCATCACAACAGCAAGATGAACTCAAGTGCAATACCAAAGACAGAATTCATTGCTGTGGTGGCTGGAAGCAGCATCTCTTGCAGACCCTGGCTTCAGTTCCAACCACCCTATAAATAAGTTTTAAGCTCATAAAAGTCCATTTCTACATCAACTACAAAGTGACTGTTTTAGTTACAACAGTCCCATAAGTGTATTTATCATGAGACAATCAATATAAAACCAGCTTAATTAAATTTTTTTAATTCCTAATATGTAGGTGTGTATACATGTTGAGCAAAAGCGTCATCAGCACTATACATTATTCATTAAGTCAATCTTCAGCATCACAAAGCCAATTAACTGTCTGCACAGAGCCTGAATTCAGATCTCTGACTTCCATAGTCACTATGTAACAGCCCCGCCCGACCGGTCATGAGACTCACATGGAGATATGGCACTGGTTGATGTCTGCCTTGGTCAGCTCATCCTCCTCCACGTCGGTTTCGCCTCCTGAACTGCTCTCAGTCACGTCTGAGTCAAAGGCGCTCTCAGCAGAGCGCAGGTTAGCCACGCCGCTCAGGGAGAGGCGATGCAGCTCCAGGGGCACTGTGCCCTCCCGCAGAAAGCGGCCCAGGCCGTCGCCCGTGCCTGCCTCAGCAGCCGCCCGCCACAGCGCCGCCTCCGTCTTGCGCGTGAGGATGGCTGGGCTACGTCGGCGCAGAGCATCCAGGCTGGGCATCTTGCCAAGAGCCGTGTGCAGGAGGCCACTCAGCTGCTGCTGAATGTGTCGCTCCACCTGCTTTGCCTGCACCACCTGCAGCCGCTTCCGCAGGCGACGCAGCCGGCCCTCGATCTCGCCTTGGCGACTCTGGCTCTGCAGGGTACGTTCTCGGATGTCCAGCTGCGCCTGTGGCGCTGCGGGCGAGGAGCATGCTGCCCCCTCACCCTCCCTCACAGGTGCCTCCAAGGACCTGCCGACTACTTCTGGCTTAACATCAAGGCACTCGTGTACTGCGGAGACCACAGCAGAGGCCGCGAGGCCGGCTGCCTGCTCTGAGCTACTGGCGACGTTACACAAAAGGCCAGCTGGCTGCGGCCGCTGTTCCGTACCCCCTTTGTGGAGAGTCCGGCTAGCAAGGTCTTCCTGGGCAGAGAGTGGCTCGGCCTCCCATGGAGGGGAGTCCCTCCCGCCCTCCGGCTGGCCTCCATTGAGTGAAGGTGCGGAGTCTCTGTCAATGCTGGTCCGTGCCTGCTTCCTGGCCAGGCCATTGACAGGTGTTTGTGAGGGGGGAGGAGCCGTGGGCTGGCCACTACTGCTCATGAGGCTCTTGAGCTGCTCTCCACAGAGCTCCAGTGTCTGGTGCTTCCGGGGCAGGAAGTCCCCACTGAAATAGGGGCCAGGCAAGATACCTTGCGTCTTCAGGACAGACTGCTTTATGAGGACACCTTGTAGCTTAAGGGACTCCTTAGTGGAGGGAACAGAAGTCACATCAGAGCACAGGTAGGAGGCCACCAGAGGCTGCAGCTTCGCCAAGGGGGTCGGGGGGCCCTCGACGGGCTGCTGCTCTTCCTTCTTGTTGTTGCTGCTGCCCCGGAAATCCAGGGAGCACTCTTCGCTGGAGGGGGCGGCGGCCTTGCGTTTGACGTTGCCCGAGATCAGAATGTTGTTGGCGTTGCTGTTGTTTTCCACGCTTCCCGGAGAGAGGGTGGAGGATGGAGGAGCCAGTTTGAAGCGGATGTGGTGAGCTTCGGCTGGCGCGTCGGTAAGAGCGGGCGCCATCGCAGCCATGCAGCGCAGAGAGATGGGTGCGGCGAGCTCTCTCAGTGCCGAGGCTCGCCCAACACCACCCACCTACTGCCTCGTTGGGGGACAGCCTGTCAGGAGAGGGAGACACCATCAGGCAGGATCAACATCTGACAGGTGCACCACAGTACAGAATGCTGTGATTTCTAATGTAGATTCAAAGTCTGAGACACAAAGGCTAATAATGAGACTAATTGGCTGATAAAGAGCTCCAATCCCAATCTGTACTAAGTATGATTTTCACTGTAGATTGGTAAATTGTGCCATTGTAAAGGCTGTCATTAAGGTGACAGGGATAATACCAAAATAACTGTACAATCAAATCAAAAATAACACACGATAAAATTCTGACGACATTTCACTCACAGCCAGAAGCTCACAGCAACACAGGCAATAATATATATGCAAAACTAATTCATTCCAGAGGAAGACACATTAATGACAAATGACTACCTAACAATACAATACAGGATGTAATGTGACAATGTGAGGACCTGAGTGCTAAGGGCTCATTAGTCACAATGCCTGGGGCAGTTTGAGGAGGGGCATTTGGCTTGGTGTAGCTTTTATTCAAACCACTGTGTGTAAACTTTCACATTGTAGCACCACTCTTACAAAGACAAAAGTATTTAAGCGTAGGCCTGTCAGGATAAATATTTCTGGACGATAAATGATCCCAAAAATTATTGCAATAAACAACACCATCACAGTAACGTCATATCTGCCAATTCCGAAATACAGCTCATTTGCTTCCGGTTTGCGTAACTATGAGCGCACATTTTATTTTACTGCTTACAGGGAACATGTCTACCTGGGCGAAATTGATAATTACAATCGGATGATCATCATAACCGATTTTCTCTTCTTCGTATCTCAGTCTGACATGTGTATATTTCTTACATGAATAATAGGTAATAAAACAGACAGTATCACTAATTTTGATTGCAAAATGTAGTACAACTGTTTCAAACGCTTTTCAAATTACAGTACTGTACAAATTAAATTATTGAACTGTGTATAATTAAAATATGCTATACAATACAGTATAATACTATAGCTAAATATTCAATTTTATTTCTACAGCGTATATTCACAACATTAACTGAAAGCATTCGCTGCAGCGTCTCCGTGGCTCATTTTATGGCAGTTTATCATAAGCTTTGATGAGTCTATAACACGAATCCAAATAACGAACAGCTTTAATTACATCTCTGACAAAGCTCCAGTACTGCCATACTTTTACACTACGACATTTGTCGTGCTTCTTCATGGATCTGAAACAGCAACCTCTCCTGTTCCCGTTTCACTAAGGATAGCAAACAAATTAACGCTATGTGTACTTAAGCGCATATAGAACATACTAAGTTAAACATTCTCCCCTAGAATGACTGGGGATGTTCATAGTTACTTCCTTGCCACATGCATACACTATCACTGTCCGGGAGTGATGTCTATTAGCGTAAGCTATAGCTAACGCCAGCCACAAAGTTGAACGAATAAGACTCCCCTTCGTATCGTATTTTGTGATTTACAAAAGCGATGTACGTCGTTGATCATAAGTTTGAGCAGGTCTTGTAAATGGCGTGTATAAACCAATGCCATTTTTCGCAGACCGGAAATGAGCAATTTCCATGAACGCGGAAGCTGACGTGCAAAGAACCCAGTCCAAAGAACCGAGTTCACACCACGTTGTGTCATTCACGAACGAGACGGCTCCTTGAGTCGACTCTTTTTAGTGAACAATGGGAGCCAGCTCCTGTTCAAGAGCCATTTAAATAATGCTTATAGAATTGTCCAGGTTTTTGAGCTGCCTAAACATTAAGGATGACTGCAACCGGCATAATTGTCTTCCGATAAACCCCGCCCACCAGACGGTATCTTATTTTTAACAAGCTCAAATCAGGTCATGCTAATCAGCATCAAGGTTAAACGAAGAGATGGCCGGGTTTTTTTAAAAAGAGATGATTAGGAGCCGAAAGAGCCGGTTCTTCTTGGTGAGCTGAGACAAATGAGCCGATTTGCTAAAAAGAGCTGATATTCCCCTTAGGTAGAGAGAGACATGAAGAAAATAAACAAGCATGCAAATAAAAATTATTGCGGCCAGAAAAATTATCGACCTCATTCTAATGATCGTGCAATTAATTGATTTATCGTTTATCCTAATAGGCCTATTTAAGCGTGCCATGCTGCCATATTTGACTGCAGGTACTGAACTTGTAAATGTGCTGTCGCTTTAAGGATCCTCCTGCCAGGAAAGTAGGGGTGTAAATCACAGCACATGCAATACGATACAGGTCCGGTTCTTTAAGCCAACGGTTCAATTTTTTTTTGATGCCACGGAAATTCCCACTATGTGATCCGATATGATTCAGTTCGATACTGGGGATAGTAGTCAAAATGGTTAACATTCACACGATCCTTTACATTTCAATGAATTAAAAAAGGCAAATATAATTGGCATTTTATCATACTTTATTGGGAACTGTAAACAAAATCTAACTCAAGTATGTCCCATAAATCAAGCAAAATAAAATAAAATAACCTTAAAAAACTTCGGATGGATGTACATTAACATGATTCAAAATAAAAATTATTCACCAAGTGAATAATTTCTCCAGACAAATACAAAAGTGCAACAAAAAGTATGTCCATAACTGTCATGACCTGCTCATATGACACTCTCGTGTGCTAGAGGCTTCTTACTTGGTCAAGCTCCCCCATTCATTTTTATACCCTTTGTTAAGTTTAGTAGAAATAAACTGGAGGCTAACTAGGCGTCTCGGTAGCTTGCAGCAGGCTGGCGTGGTTCTCTTCTTTTTTGCCATACAAACTACCCACACTACCTTTGCGATCAACCAGTAGAACACGATCAATGTATTGGGCACCCCTGGTGTAGACCATGTGTACATCGGAGTGGATCATGAAAACAATACTGGAACAGGCGAGAAAATAAAAATGCATGTATCAATATTGCTGCAGTCTCATCAATGCATTGGATTGTTTGCCGTTAAATCAATATATCGATACAGATCGATGTATCGTTACACCCCAACAGGCAAGGTGACATTCATTTACGAAAAATGAATAAGAAAAGTAAAACACTGTAACCCTGTCAGACAACACAACATATGAAGTAAATCAAATGCGGTTGCAATGAAAAGTATAAACTTTTTTACATAACTGGTCTTTTAAGAGTGGCTTACACAAAACCTATCCAAATTCTAAGCTGTGAAAAATGCCAAGCGTAATGGAAAAAACCTTGACGGGTAAGTTACAATTCTGAAAGGGGCATTCCATACCTGATCAATGTGCAATCCATAACAACAAAACCAGCGCTTTCCTCAACCTCAAAGTCACCCTCATATTTCCTTTCCTGCTTGCCCATAAAAAGACCTTCCTTGCCTAACTTGGGTCACATCCATGCTCTCCCTCACCAGCATTCAGACACAAATGCCTGTCACACCACCACTCCCTACAGGACAGTAGCAGCTTTTGAATCCACTCAAGAAACGCCAAGCTGTGTTAATATTACAGATGTAAACAGTAGGGGTGCAGTGATCATTCAACATTGTCGGCAAAAATTGACACAAAAAATAGTCGCCGACGAATTCGATCGTGGATAATTGTCGCCAGACGTATTTTTAAATGGAATGAGACGTTTTCCTTCCTTTCTACCTGTGTAATACTACTGCTTTACAATAGACTGCACCAATACACTACACTGGTGAGATTCGCTGTTGCGCTAAAGCATTCAGTGAAAGGTAGAAGAATGGCGGCCACAAATCAGGCATCATCACATAAATGCTTTAAAGTATGGGACACATGGATTAAAGCTTTCCATCGCAATGATAGATTTCCGTCAACTGAGTGCAGTATAGGTTAATAATGAGATTTATGTAGATCCGATGGGGTAAAATGAGGGGGGGGGGGGGGGGGGGTGAGGTTGAAATGTATTTATTTTTTTTAATTAAGATTTAAAAAATATTAATAAAAAATTTTTCACCAGTTTGAATAA
>JABFDZ020000097.1:14428899-14453576 GCA_019775955.2 Pollimyrus isidori
ATTTAAAGGAAAAACTATGTGGAACACTGCTAATTAACAAAATGATGTCATGTTAATGTGAGGCATGAGCTAAAGAGAACGGGGGGGCGACCAAGATGTGTGACAGTTTATAAACGTGAACAACGCTTTGTCTCCCGCCAGAGGGAACCTGACACCGTCATACCGCAGTGGAAAACTGCTGCCATTGCAGGACTGCCAATGAGCGCCAGCTGCTTTAATATTTGGGCGGGGTTTTCGGGAACATTAAACACCACATCGTAAAATACATACATCAACCATTCTCCCTATCGAGAATAATCACACTGACTGTATAAACATGCTCCGGGTGATCCAATCAGGCATATATACTTGGCGGATTTCGATATAAATATATACCAATAAGGTCTCGTAAAGCAACGCACTAATGAGGGTTTACGCATATCCGCAGAAAACAAGAACTAATACGCAGGCGGAACTGTGTCGGGCACTTTGTAACCACTTATTTTGCATAAGGTTAGCACTAATGCGAAGAAACACCCGCATGCAGATGAACTGATCCGAAAAACACTTGGCAGCCTCGACATAAGAAAAACGTCATCACTGCGGGGGAGCCAGCGCCTTTTGAAGCCCACTACTATAAGACAGAAAGCAAGCTATACATGTGATTCTAGTGTTAAAATATACATTTAAAATGGTTTTATAGGAAATTAATTCTCGAATATTCCGACTAGAATAGTGCCGTATCGATCGCCCTACGGTAGATTAAAATAACTTTTCATTAAAAATTCCATGAATGGTAACTGCTTTGTCAACAAAGACGACCTTCGATTAAAAAAGGCGGACCTTCGCATTAGCGCAACAATCCCGCAGAAGCTTCGAGCACGGGCGCCCCCTGGTGCTCCAAAAGCCACACACACGCACAATCCGCACCAGAACGGCATCTCGCCTTTCATTAGCTAGCATGCCAATACACCGTTCTCCCCACAGCCTTGTACAGTACTGATGCAGTCCAACGTGCCTGCCTTACAATTGAGTTAAAAAAACTCTTGTGTGTAATACGTGAATGATAATGATATATAGAAAAGCTTCGTCTTAGTTCAGAATTCAGTTTCTTACCTGTACAAAACAGAGTCCATCTTTCTCTACGAAAAGCGTTTCCCCATAGGACCAAACGGTGAATAGACAACCATCAGTAAGGTTAAACTTGTAATGAATTCCTAAAAAACATGGATGAAAAATATTTTGTAATATGCATATTAAAATGATGTAGGTGGACGCTTTTGAGAACGTGGTGTAGTTTCATCAGGCTTATGGCCGAAGATTTTCACAAATACAGAGAGTAACAGGAGTCAAACTAAATTCAACAACCTTATCTCTGACTATAACATTATATGAGGAGATAAACTTAAATGCAACGTTTATTAAGTACTATTGCTTCAAATGGTACACTTAAAACATTTTACAACAAACACAGATTCATTCCAATGTTTTAACTAGATATGTAGGGTTTACAAGTTTTTACTGATAAAAGCAAATCAACATCTGCTCTACATATCGGCATTAACGTAGTTTAACGAATTCCTAACCCTTCCGGCCGAATGTTATGCTCGATAGGTAAATGTGTCTTATTCTCGAAGTCGGTGGACCAATACATTGGCCTTCTGCCTTGCATCATAACTTCACATGATCGGACATTGATTTAATGGTTATCTGCATGAAAGTCACGCTACTGCGAATTGGAAAGTTACTGTAATATAAATGAAAACATCATTTAGTCACTGTAAACTATTTCAACTTAGTACATTTATTGTTAGCAGTAACATTTTTGCACGTACTGTCGCTGCTGCAAATGACGCTTCCTAGCTAGCTGTGTGTAGCAATTTGGCCTATGTGCGTTACCTTTCATCATAATATACAATTTTTAATTGTGTAACCTTATTCATTAGAGTTCGCTGACAGATACGTCGTAGCATACGAAGTGCTCTATCGATTTCCAATAGTTATAAAATGTACGTTATAAAAGTTGAATTTCTTCGCATGGATTTATTACCTGGTTCTTATTTATCCCTTTCGGTTGACAGAAATCCTATTTCGGCCTGTTGACTTGAACGCAAAGTACACATAATTCGGTACCGTGTTATATTAATACATCTACCACACATTCCTTTCCTTCTTTCTTCATTAACCGTGCTAGGCGACACCGCTCAGTTACTAAATAAACGAAGAGAAAAATAGATTTTTATATGACAGAAAGCGAAAACCATATTCACTTACCTGCACAGACCAACCAGCCTTGAATCGCCAAGCCCCGCCCGTCTCGCGTTGTGATTTGTTTGTTCTTCATAACTACGGAATCCATTGGATCACATGCCTGCCAGTTTTGGAAGTGACGCGACCGATGGAAAGTGTAAATAAAAGTTTGCAGGACTTTAGTTTCATTGTGTGAATTACATGTTCTGTAACAAGATAAGTACAAGATTCATGTGGGTTAGCATTAATTTCAGTTATAATAAATATCACCAAGACGTCTTATCAGTTTAATGTTTTAATTTACAATGGCAGATTAATGTTGTGTTGTGCAGTTCGTGCTTTGTATATACTGAACGGCTCAGTTCAGTGCTTTCAGTGTGTACGGGATGGGTAACTCGTTGTAGGAACAGTGTGAGGTGCTGTAATATATGTTTAAGATAAAAAGATTAAGTGCATTATTAAGGTTAATTTACATGTGGTTAGTTAACTCTTTCAGTGTCCAAGCACGGGGTGTTGGAGGGGTATGGGCATTCTTATAGATTTAAGGTGCCCCAAAATGTACCGTTCCCCCGCTCTGCAAGTTATTCAGATTGATAGTGTCAACCCAAGTGAGAATTCCAAGGTGACCTTTTTAATTTTCTAGCTACACCACTGGTCTAAGCATATAAAGTATACCAATACAATGTTACTGATAATTTACATTTACCCTGTGTTTGTGAGAGAGCATAAGGTGGGTCAGTCACGCATCAGGTACTTCTACAGCCTTGGGTCCAAATCTGGCCTCACTACTCTGTGCTCAGGTGTATCAGTAGCTGTAATTGATTTACTGCATGATGCCCTAACTTACTTCACAGGATGGGCTTTTGGTCACCACAGTCCTAATATTATTATAAATGCTGAATTACTAAATCACAAGTAAAAAAAGAGATGCACTTATTATATATAAAAAGAATTCTACAAGGAAGCCCTTTGAAGTTTTCATTCCCATATACCCTTTAAGATACAGCACTGTGGTTCTACAAGAAAACAACCCAAGAAAGTAGAGTTGTCTGAAAAATGGTATCAAAATGGTATCAACGTATTAGCTCCCTTGTCCAAAATTTGTGATGAAACAGGTCTTGAAATCTGTCAGTTTTCTAACAGCACTTACAAGTACAGGGTCATGAGGGGCCTTGGTCCTTATCCTAGGCAGCACAGGGCAGGTAGGGGAACACCGTTGTTGGGGTGCCAGTCCATCATAGGGTGCTCTATTTCATACAGTCTTGCACACACAACAGTAAATTTCTTCTTTTCTCTAGATAGTTACTGGTATCTCGTGGGAAGGCAATATGAACACTGCTTTAGTTCCCAAACCTCTTCTCAGGGTCACCTCAGCCATTCCATGTATTCGTTAAATTTCTCCACCATCTGAATAAAGTAAATAATTTAAAGAGTTTTCAAAGTCAATGCGGTACTGATTAGCTATACGAGATGTGCCAGTGGTTGAGTCAAAAATAGATGTGTATTGAAAAGTTGCTGCAAATACTGGGGTGACCTTAGGAGAGGTTTTGAAATTGTTAAAATTTTGACAGACAATAGCACCAACATGAAGATCATTTAAACAATTTCAATATCTGCCTAAGACTTCTGCATGGTACTGTAGCATGTTGTTCTTTTATTCAGCCATTTGTTATTGCCCTGCATTCAAATTCTGTAAAGATGTTCATTTCATCAGTCCATTCAGTAGCCATAACTTTATTAAATACAGTTACAGTGAACAATCCATTCATTTTCCATAATGTTATTCAGAGCAGGGCAATGGTCGGCCTGGAGTCCATCTCAGGATGCATAGGGCACTGGGCAGGGGACACTATGATCAGTGTCACTTCATCACATGAAACACTCTCCTAGGGAAAACTGATGTAAACACAGAAAACATGCAAACTAGGGTTCATTAAGAATAATAACCTCACCCTCAACACAAGACAGTACAAAGGAGCTGATAGTGGACACGAGGAAAAGGAGGAGGCCTCATCAACCACTGTTCATCTGGGAGCTTGAAGTGGAGAGGGTGAGCAGATTTAAGTACCTGGGCATCCACATCAATGAGAACCTCACCTGGACACTGAACACCACATAGCTGGTCAAGAAGGCTCAACAGCAGCTGTACTTCCTGAGGAGGCAGAGGAAGTTTGGTATGTCAACCAAGATCCTCAGCAACTTCTACAGCTACATCGTGGAGAGCACACTGACCAGCTACATCACCACATGGTACGGCAGCGCTACAGCTATGGACCGCAAACGCCCACAGGGAGTGGTGAAGACTACGGCGAAGACCATCAGGACTCCGCTGCCCTCTTTGCCGAGCAGCTACCACCAGAGTTCAGAGAACAGCCTCTATCCTCAAAGACCCCGCACACCCCCCAACATAGACTTTTCACACTTCTGCTCTCAGAATGGAGCTACAGAAGTGTGAAATCTAGAACCTTCTGACTCAAAAACGCCTTATTCCTCACTGCCATCAGACTCCTTAACAGCGGACAGGAGTATAACTAGTGGGCATCGTACTACCATACCATAATACCCCATACTGTAATTTTTTGCACATTACGTTCTTTTGCAGATTGCACTTTAAAGTATTTTTTTCTATTATATTGTACTTCAGCATTTTGTGTGGACAGCAAAGAAAGAATTTCATTGCACAGAGAAATGCACTTTTCTACTGTACATGTGACAAACACTTAGAATCTTGAATCAGACCAATCAGCATATCAATTCATTTATGCTGACTGTAGCCCCATATGGACCTGTTCAACATCAGAATAAATGTGACAACAGTAATCATGTTGTTTTGCATCACAAAAGGGCTATCACACAAGACGCCTGAGAAAAGTTAATTCCTAAATGTCGATCATCACTCATCAGTTCATTTAGGCCTTTAATAGTTCAAATGAGTTTTTTGCAAAATTCATCTTTTCCTGTATTCATGGTAATAAAACAAAAGTTATGGCATAAAATTGTAAAACACCCAAGTCAATTGCTGTGGATGGGGAAAATAAAATCCCATAGATGGCCCAGTAAGTTCAAGCTATAATAGGAAAGAAAATGGGGTTAGAATACCTTCCATATTTTAGGAATTTGAGCAAATTAATTTAAGCAAATAATGGCTTTTTTACATTTTTACTTTGAGAGCGCAAGCAATGTCACCAGAATAAACAGAACAACACCTGCTTTAGTAAAGTTTTTGTCCCTACTTTTCATTTTTAATAATTTTGTTTTAAATTTAAAAATAAAAGGGGAAGGAGGTTTTGTGGGTTAAGGCATAATTATTTCTTCAAGTAGACCATTATATTGGTCTGCAGATATTCTACCATCTAAGGCTTTCAGATATACTATATAACATTAAAAAGAAAGTAATGGAATGTGACCACAGGCATACACCGAGGGGTTATTTAGTGTCAGTTATACACCTGAGCAACTCCTTACCTCCAGATTCTGTATGGATACCAGAAAACCACGACCTCTTACTTGGAAAACGCGCTTGTGGTCTAACCCCACATGCCCAAAAGCTGATGAATCTTATAGGGACCCCCCCACACACACACTTTAAAAACACTTGGAAATATGTAATTTTTTTACAGTAATGGATTGTTCACTCCAAAAAAATAAAAAATAAATCGGGAATGAACATTTACACCAAGTATACTGGACAAAGCTCAAGTAACAGACATCCTATGAAGTGGCTATAAACATACATAGTACATGTGAATCCTTCTTTGAAATACAATATTTCTCTATATTTTCAAGACACTGTTCTGTCAACCACCCAATATTAAATATTTTTATGCACCATTACGCAAAAATTTATGTAATCTGTTGAGATGCACCGATCGACCGGCCAGGGACCGAAATTTTTGTGTGTGCTCGGCCTGGACCGGAGATCGGCCTGTCCAGCTTCATGCATTTCTGATATCGAAACGGTCCGTTTTATGCGTGTGCCAGACGTCTCACTAACCTCGCAGCTGCATGCACAATCACATCCACTCGCTAATATGTTGTCAGAGTACAAGTTTTTTGTTGCGAGTAAAGACAACACAAAGCTTGTAGTTTGCAATACACGTAAAGCCAAAGTAAAATGTGGGGAAACCACCACGAAAACGTGGTGAAACAGGTAAGCTTTAAACCAATTAAACTAAACTGATTATGTAGTGTACATATTTAATAAACTTGAAAATTAATAATCATTCAAATTACAAAGTTAGCTAATGTTTTTTTCCGGACAGTGTAAAATGTATGTCCGTAAAGTATGAACAAGTCTGATCTTAATCTTAGTAGCGAGGTAAGAATTGTATGCGCATAACATGCGATGTTGGTATTAATACTACCCTCCATATAGAGAGAGACATAGCCATACAGTTCAACACCTATTTTAAGGTTTGTAACCGATGAACTTTAAGACGAGTAAAAAAAAGGGAAAAAAAGGGTCAATGTTGTGTTACCAGACAACTTTAAAAATAAGTCACTGCTCGTTTATTAAAAGTAAAATACGTCAGATAAAGTTGTGTGTACAGCAGCTCATTTTCAGTTAATTGTTAATGGTACCTCTTTCCAATCGCAGAGCACTATTTTGAGACTTAAGTGAGAGAAAATCCCCTAACTTACTGCAAGTTATTGGAAATTGTAAAGATAAACATTTTTCTTTTTATTCAGAAAATATATATATTTTTTTTTTCCATTGAACAAAAGTTTTGTATATATTTGCTGTCAGTTCTTAAAGTTGGAATTGGCTAAACCTGGTATTGGCAGAATTGGCCAGAAAAATTTCCGTCGGTGCATCTCTAGTAACAGTCAAAGTATGTGCAAATCTACTGTACTGATTTTCCGTGCTATAAATAGGAAAAACGATTATACAGTCACCATATGAATAAAAACAATTCAAATTTCCCCCTCAGATCAACAGAGGGAAAAACAAAAATTCTTATTTCACAGGAATATTTAAGGAAACTGCTTTTTTAGGCTTTGTTCAAAGTAGTTTATTCTGCAATTTCTTCACATCCTTAAAATAAATTGAATGTACGTGTATATTAACATATACCTTTCCCCCTAAGACTGTACATTGTTTAATAAGACACCAAGTTACATACAAAATAAAAACCACTCCTTCTGCACATAACAGTGAAGTCACTTTCACACCATGCCCAGACTTCAGCTTGCTGCTTTGAAACACTTTATAAAGTTCACATTAATAATGACTTTTTTTTTTCTTTTTTTTTTTTTAAATTGTACATGATGCATTGTTCAGCTTAGTTGCTCAGAGGTGACAAATTTCGACAAAGAAAACCCAACGAATTTAGCATGTAGATTCAGACATTTTTTGGGGGGGTTCTCTCTGAACATTAACAAGAATATTAGAATAAAAACCAATGCAGAATCACACATCTGAGAAACTACACACAAACAATTGTAAGACTCCTGTCACTGGTCATGGTGCCAACTCTACTACCTCACCTTTAAGTGATATAGAACATCCCACTCCAAATCCCCTACTACTCAGGGTTTTTTTTTGTTTAATATCACATCTTATCAGTCATGCCTATTGTATCTTAGAGTAACATGCATGAAATTCTTTCATGTACCGATATAATTCGGACTGTCCAAAACAGTGCGTTTTAAAATGTTATGCATCACCAGCCTTCACCCTTTTGCATACAGGTGTTTCTTACTCCACTCATGTGCCTTCAGTAGAAAAATCACAAGTCAGAGTTCCTACACTTATGTTTATTAAGAACTCAAGATGGCATTGTCAAAAAAAATAAAATAAGACATGAACTTAATACAGGTTTGTCTCCTAAGGACTGAACTGTCTCAAATTTAAGGTAAGTGAAATCTGTCCTCTTGCCCAGGGGAGATGGAGAACCCCACACAATAGCATATGGTCAGAGTGAAAGGAATAAGAATAATTCTTACCACCCCTCCCCCTCAAAAGGGGTGGTGGGGGGGTGCCTTGTGTTTGGGGGCCAAGTGATCACTAAGGCACAGAGGGGAGGGGGGCTAAAAATCCCAGATGGTTAAAAATAATAAACACAAAACTATGTGTCAGGAGGTACTGTATTAGCAGCAGCTTTTCTTCCTCCCCAGGACGAATACTCTGGCTTTGCAAGGTAAGAGTTAAAAGACCTCATCACTCTCAGCAGTGTGCAGCTGGCCGTCATCTGCATCGGTCATGCTGCTCTCCTGAGACTCCTCTGCTTCTGCTTCCGCTGCAGATACCAGACATCACAAAAAAAAGGTTACATTGTCCTTTACTGCAACCACACACACAGCTGGTCTTCCTATCTAAATGGGGACCGTCCATGCATTTCTATGGGAAAAACCCTAATCCCAATCACGACACCCTTAACCCCTACCCATCCCTAACATTAACCATAAGTAACCAACCCAAATACAAGACTTTTGGCATTTATAAAAGACTTTTGGCATTTATAAAAGACTTTTGGCATTTATAAAAGACTTTTGGCATTTATAAAACTCAGGTTATCCAAATGGGGACCTCAAAAGATATCCCCAAAAGTAGGGAAATTTCAAGTTTTACGACACTTTGTGTGTGCGTGTTTGCATAGTTCACATTTGAGGACCAAAATTATCCCCGCACGCACGCACGCACGCACGCACAACTGCAGCTATACTTGCTGCACACTGTCACACTATGTTTAGCAGGAGATGCTCCTCTGAGAAATCCACTTACATGTTTGTCATGAACAAGTTATTTTAGTAAAGTATAACCAACTTATGGGGGTGGGTTAAAAGGGGAATCCCAAACAGCAGAATTACAAGGCAAGATTTCAGATCCATTTCTCCTATATTACCACTACATAACATAGATGAAAAATGTTCACCTGAATCATAAGGGTAATTGTCAGGAGTCACTGGCTCATCATCATCAGGGAGATATCGCTTGTCTATGGCCTCTTTAATCTGATTGTTTGCTCCTTTGGGATCCAGGTCCATCGCCCATGAGAAATTCATAAGAGCCAAATGTGTCTGGCCCAGTTTCTTATACACCTACATGTAACAAAAGTTTAACAATTAAACTTTTCACTAAACAAAATTCCTTTAGGCATATCAAATGTGCAAAAACTACATGGGGAAAAAAGTGTGGAGAATACCTTTCCTATCAAAAAGTAAACAAGGGACTCTTTGGGCACAATCTGTTTCAGTTCTTCAAGTTCCTGTAGAGCAGCCTATTGAGGGTTTTAAAAAAGAAAACAGCTGTATGTAAATTAACTCTGTATGACTTAAGACCCCTTCAGAAACTTAAACCTGTACAAGTCCATGAAATTTATCCACTATGCCACCTCTTTTGGAAATTATCAGAAAAATGCCTTGTAATAAATTAGGTGCTTTCCCACAGCAGGAACCTTCTTCTGGAACCACTGCAGGAATTCGATTGTAGTTTCTTAGATTTGGTTCGGGAACCTCTGAAGTAGGTACTTTTCACTCAACCAAAAACTACCGTGTGAGGCTCACACAGTGAAGTTCTACTGACTGGTTGACCACAAGCACCGGCATTAACTTGGAATATACCCAGAAGTGTGGGGATGAGAGTGGTAAAAATTGAACACATTTTTTGTATGTTACATTAACTAAGAAACTAAATACAAAATATCTCCATATGTCTGCATTGAAAAATTCTACCGATAAATATACATCTAATATTGCCGGTGTGGGCAGAGAAGCCAGCCACATTTGAGGACGGGTCCTTAACTTGGATTAATTTTGATATTTCAATTACGGAGTCTGGGTTAACAGCAGAACAACTCAGCATTAAACAAACATTTTGAAATGACACTTCTTAACAATTCGGAAACATTCATACTTGTAAAGTGCAAACTATTTGGGTAGAAGAACTGGCATAGTAGATATAATTGTTTTGAATAAAGTCTTTTAACGTGTTACCTTGTACTTTTCATTAGCGAAGAGAATAGAGGCCCTGTGAAACTTGCATAGCGGATTCTTGGGGTCAATATCAATGGCTTTGTTCAGAGTTTCCAATGCATGGTCAGACTTTTTTAATGCATGCTGTACCTAGAAAGGAGGCAGATGTCATTGCAAATACAAAAATCTCCAACTCTGTTGAACTTGGATATTTTCAATGCGATGCAAATTTACATCAAATTGAAGGAAGAGTCTCGGGGAGTTTCAAGAAATTACTTTATAAAATCTTGTAAACCCACAGCCCTAAAGTTCAACTCCTAGCATTTCTTATGAATTTACTATTTTACTTTTTGTTGCACTGCCCGGGGAAATGGTTATGGGTGGCTCATCATTTACTTACTACACCAATGTGACAGAGGAGGACAGAACTCTGGGGGTTGATACTGAGGGCTTTTTTGAAGTGGATTTCCGCTAAGTTGAACTTCTCCTGTTTGTAATAGATCATTCCCAATCCATACCTAGGAGATCAGAAATCATAGGGGGATGATGAAGTTTAGCCAGCTCCATACTTACTACCCGCTTTAATAAATGAGTAATGGGAACTCCACACATTAAAGCCCCCTACCACGCATTGTAGTGACGGGTGTTGACACGGATGGCGTTCCTGAAACAAGCAAGTGCCTTCTCCAGCTCTTCTGTTAATACAAATTCGTGGCCCAGCAGCGTGTATGCATAGGCAAAGCTGGGGTCTACTTGGATGGCCCTCTGAAAGAATTTTATGGCGATATCATGCTCCCGCTGAAGGCTGAAGCAGTTTCCGGCGACGCACCAGGCCTGTAAACACCAGTAGACAAATTGCATCACTAGGAATTCATCTTGTACGTACTGCATGAACAAATACTTCTGGGACTATTGTGTGGCATAAAACTAAACCATTTTCAAAACATATCAAAAGTCCCCAGGAAGGGGGCTTCTTGTGTAGTGTTGAAGAGGACCAATATAAACATTACTCATTCTCATGGACAAATGAAATGGCACAGGATAAAAAATATAAATGTTTGAAACTTCAGAACCATGGAGCTTAAACACCTCTCAACCAACTCAGATGTTGAACAGGTCTGTTGAATTTTTCCCCCCCCAACTTGTATCTAGACTGAAATCTTGGAACTTGACTGTTCTTGCTAATACTTGTGTGTGTCGAGATGCATTCAGCTCTACCAATATAGACCTAGAATAGGTCCATCAAGAAAAATCTAACCGCAACTTGCCCGAAAACTTGTAAGATCGAGACATGTCTCTTACGGGCTGAAACGAAGGCAAACGGACCTATGGGATGCCGATGCCTATAAATTGCTGTCCGTGTCACTGTACCTCACCACTGAGTTCACCATATGAAAGCTGCATTTCTGTTCAGTGTGAATTTTTGGTTCTTTATCTACAAAAATTTACCAATACAGTAACTATGACCCGTGACAAAGTGAGAAGTGATAGCGTCAAATCAAAGAGTAAAAGGTACAGTAACTGTAGAACTTGAAAAGGAAATTATAGTGAGACTTGAAAGTGGTGCATGTGTCTCTGCTCTTGCTTCGGAGTATGGGATTGTCATTGATTTTCTGTTTAATGCTTTAGTATGTTATATAATGATTGTTAATGCTTTTCATCATTAGGTAGGCAGTTAAGTTTAAATAGGCAATCATTTGGGGATATGGAATGGATCAAGTTAAATTATATTATTTCTTAAGGGGAAATTTGACTTGGACTTTGACCAAAATCGCAACTTGACCAGCCATCTGGAACAAATTAATGTTCCAAGGCACCACTGTATATTAAACCACATGTATGTTTCATAATCCTGTTGGTTGGCCTGAACCTAGACCAAGATTCATAGCCACCTACACAAACGAGAACGGGGCTAGGCACATACTTCTGGTGAGTTCTTGTCCATATCTGTGAGCTCTTTCGATAAGGCTGATAACGCCACATCTTTCTGGAGATGCCAAAGCGTGGTAGAGTAAATCTCCATCCCTTCCACCTGATAGCTCTCGATACGCCGGACCTCAGAAAATATCCTTTCAGCCTGCAAAGAGAGGATACAGATTAAAGCCTTTTAAATTTCACAAACCTCATAAAATTTCACAACTTATGTCCAACTGTACATGTTCACATCACACAGTGTACACACAGATTTATGTAGGGGTGAGTGATGTGACAAAAATAAGATTTGAGTTAATTTTAAGACTATTTTGCAAGTTATTGAACAGTAAAATCAAACTAATTCTATTAAAAATGTTGTATGAATATTTTTGAACATCATGGAAATATGTTTGTATGAGGGGCTAAATATCTGTCCAGGCACCAGCCTTTTGGTACAATATGGACATTTACTTACACCCACAATTCAATATGCAGGTTAGTAGTGAGCCAAAAATAGTAATCTGTATAAATTCGGGATATCCTTGTTTCATAAATGTGGTGAACTGCAAGAAGTACTGCCACTATCTTTTTTACCTTGTTAATCCACGCCATCTCCTCTTGCAGAAGATGTTGTGGCTGCTGAGCTGTCCCTTTCTTCACTGTCACTTCAGTGTTTATCACTTCCAAGATTTACCAAAACAGCAGCATGCTCCACTAACAGAATTCCATAAGCATAAGGATATGACGAACTTATACAGGTTACTAAACTTTTGGGCAGCAAAATACACATTCTGTTAATGTGTTTTAGGTGTACTGGCAGTCAGACAAATGTTTTACCGACTGTCTAGAGCCCTGGTGATTATTACTCCACATAACCACATGTACATTGTGAGGTGATATCATGCAGCCCTACAATAAGGCAATACAACCTAAAACACAAAAACACCACAACCTTTTCCGCATTTTCTTTTGAGATAGCTAAAAAGGCTTGTCTTGTTACTATCCAACAATTTCCAAAATTTACAAAAATAAATCGCTTGTGTAGTGTCAGTTTTGGGAAAACCTAACAAGTTTCATATTATCAATGTCAAATTCTTTAAGGACCAACCCCTCCATGCCCTGTACAACATTTCTTTGTCAAACGGGGAATGTGTTGCATGCTGGAATGAGGGCAGAAAAGGGAGAAAGAAAGAAATCCAAAGCAGTATGGGCTATAGAACTGAAAGTGATAGTACCATGTGGTGGGCAAACTAACAAACTTGCTCACGATTCAATATCACCAACTCTCCCACCCATAAATAGAAGTATACACCACAACTAACTTATGCTAAAAAACCAACCAGATATGCTGTCTGGCATTAGTATACCTTAACCTTTCCTATAATACATAAGGAAACTTAAATATGTCTTCAGCAATTATAGAAGCAAGAGTGTTTTTGTGGGTTTAATCCATTAACTTTAATATTATGCAAGTCCGTTATGTTGGTGTTGTACAGGTACACAGGGCAGAGTTATTAATCCAAAGAAAATAACGCAATAACAGTTTATACTGAACATCTGCCAATAAGATCACTGGTTTACATTTCCTGCCATGAGTACAGAAGCAGACAGCAGCTGCTTACCTGCATGTATTCAGCCAGCTCAAAGTGCGCTCGTCCTATCTGGCCCAGAACCCAGCCTGTGTTATAATGATGAGAGGGAAGCTGGCTCAGGATGTTGATGGCCTCTTTGCAGTTGTAGGTACAAAGTGCTAAGTATCCCTTCCCCATCTCGCGCATCAGGGTCATCAGCCCATCTGCGGGGAAAAACAAAAAAAAAAAAAAAAAAAGCTCAATTTCCTTAAAATCTTGTAGATTAACTGTCAATTATTGATGCTTAACTGACGGTGAGGCCAGAGATGTCACAATTACTTGATTAACCTTAATTACTTGATTATGACAAAGTATAAAGTTATTCTAATCAATTACTCAGCAATATAGTAGAAAAAAGATGGGACACAGAGGATGAAGGTCCCAATAAAGACAGAAAGCATCATGTGTGGAAACACTAAAGTGAATGGAAATGCAGTTGGCTGTCAGTATTGCAAAGAAACATACATAATCAACACAGCAAGACTTCAATGCAAATATCTGTAAAGTAGACATTCAAGTTTGACAGACTCAGTAATGTGAGATTTACCACAGATATGTGCCCTTTAGCCTCTGAGTATTTTCTACAATTCCAATGTGTCAAAACGATTGCTTCTAAAACTAAGATTAGTCCCGTCGCTTAGCTGTATCATTTTACACAATACAGGTTGATCGATAGGGTTGGAAAACAATTTTAGGTCACAGTAAAAGACATATTGATATTAAGATTTCTCAAATACTCAAATCAGCACATGGTCAGACTGAATTATGGTTTTATTTATTCACATCAATGGTTTCCAAGAGGAAAATAAAAAATGTCTGTCTCCGCTGAATGAAATATCACGTCCCCAAAAAACACTTTTGAGCAAGTGTACAATGCATTACATTTTCTGGCACTGCCTGTGTGTACCTCGTGCCCTAGTTGAGACCTGTCATTATAATTACACATAATTTGTGTGTATATTCTAAAATCTGAAGCACCTAAGACCAGGAGGCTGTTCAGGATAACAGCTAGATAACTTCTTGGATTTAAGGTAGTATGGGCTAAACAAAATATAAAGACCATTTAACCCAGAGTACCTTAAATCAAACAAGATATCCTGCAAGAAACCCTGCTTTGTGAAACACCCCCAGGTCTGAAAGAGATAGGCGAATGATCCAGAATGTTTGATAAATAAACATAAAATTAAAAAAAATTAAAATTGAATGAGCCATTTCAATTATCTGGCAGCAACATAAATAGTTGATTAAATCCAGTCTAATGTTTGCACTATATTTGTTTTTAAATTTGTGAGAGCTCTGCACACACTCCCTGAGCCAAACAATCATTTTTGTCCTAATTCAGTCATATTGTGACACATTTGTGAAAACTTTTATAAAAATGAGGCGAAGAACTGATAAGCATCTCACATCATGGAAATATTTTCAATTCCATTAATGGTACTGAGAAAAAGGAAGTTGTTTGTTAGCACGACTCATAGCAACAAATGCAAGAGCAGACTATGCTGCTGCTTCTAGTTTCAGATGGACATTTTAATACTACTTTTAATGTTTTAAGTTGTCCTCTTGTGGCAAGGTGTGATGTCTCATTGCGTGTGGGAAATAAATGGAAGAGCTTACAAGCCGGAAAAGTATCATTAGATCAGGTTTGAGGGAAAAAAGGAAAAATTCACCATAACTTCTCAAGTAACATGCTCAACATTACTGCATGCTACTGCATTTCAGCTCTTTAGTTGTTTCAATTTCATTTATTCAAGCTACTTTTTCAATTTGTTATCCGTTTGCAATAGCAAATATTATCACATATTGGATGCAGAGCAAAATATTTTGATCCATGCTCCATACACATTTCTCCATGGGCATGGTGGAGGCGAGATTAATTGAATATAATATGAAGAAAGACTAGCAAAACTCAAATGTCAATTCTGCATGAAATGCCCATCTGTAGTAAGAAACACTCATTACAAAAGGAATACATGACCATATTAAACATCCAATTACCTAGGAAACACACAGGCCAGGGACAAGAGCATTTAAATAGCAGCACCTACCCGCAGCTGCTTTCTGAAGAGTGAATGCCTGTAACTGTGGCGTGACTATGTTGGCCTTCCCTTCAGACAGGATGGACGAGTCAAGCTTCAGTATCTCTATGCTGTCATTCATGTTAGATGGAGTTATGCCCCCTTTGCTTGTTTTAGATTTTGTTTTGCGGTTGGGGATTTTGGTGGGAAACTTCATTTTCAGCTTCTTGCTGTTCTCCTGCAATTGAAGACCGTCTTGATATGCATAGACACTTCCATTTCACTGCATCATTTTTCACTTTAACAAGGAAGATTCAAAGCATTAAAGAATATTTTTGTTTCAGTCATACTACAATAAATAAGGTAGAGACTTTTTTGATCGACCGAATATCAGCTACACGTGACAGATCCACATACAATACTTACTCATTTCGATTTTTGGCAGTCTCTAAATCTATTTGTACAATCGCACGGCAGCGCAGCACATTTCACATGTTTTTTTGCGGTATACAAATCGTACGCTGACACTGCCACTCCGCTTTTTGTGCTACTCAATGACTCCGCCTACTGTGACATCATCATCACGTCTTATCTTGCGAGGAGGGCAAGACGTGACAATCTGGGAGTATTTTACACTTAACAGCAACTAGTAGCACAGCGATTTGCAATCTTTGTAAAAACAAGGGCGGGAGTAGCGTTTAGTGGAAAATCAAGTGGAAAAGCACATTATGCATGTTACTGGTAGTTTAAATTAGTTATTTACGTAAAAAGATCTCTTGTATCGGAATCTGTATCGGCAGTTGAGTATCGGAACTGAAAAAAATCTGGATCGGCCCATCCCTAGTATAAAGTATAGGTACCTTGGCAGTAGAACTGGCACTAGTAAACAATCTGGAGCTCCTCCGTGGCTGCACGTTCGGTGGCGCAGCGATGGTCGGACTCAGCACTTGGGGAGTTGCACTTCCAAAAACAACAGGAAATGAAGGGGAGGGTGGGAGGGAACTATCAATTAATGAATTTCCCAGAAGTTCACATTTAAAATACATAGATTAAACGTAACCTCTACAGCAGGTAGCAGGGTAGAAAATTTTACAGAGAAAACACTGAATCCAAATCTTCAGACATGAAAAGAAACTAAACCCAGAGTAATTAAGGATCACACACAAATAAAATTTGAGCACTAAAATACGCAAGTCACAATCCCCTCAATGCCCATTTTGCACAGGAGGGCCACATACCCACCTGGTTTGTGGGGCAGTGGTTTGCGTCTGATTAAAAGGTACTGGTATAACATCTCTGCTGTTTCCACTTTGTGCAAACACTGATTTTGTTCCGGTTTGGCCAATTCGGGCAACAGACTGCATTTCAAGAAATGATGAAGTTGGAGAGGAAGGGTAATTATATAAAATACAAATACATACAATGCCTTACATTAATATGACATTTACCTTGTCATTGCTATTATTAGAGCTTGACATCATTAGCTGCTTGGCATGCAGAACACCTGGACTAAATTCCTAGCTTATACCATTTAAAAGTAGTGTAGCAGCTAACAGACTTTTTGCTAATAAATTACAACTGAAGACCCAAGCAATACCTTGCTGCTCTGAAATTAAATTGGTTAAAAATAAATAAATAAATAAATAAAAATTAAAAACTCAACTGCAACCACAGAGGGGAAAAAAAAAAAAAACTCCTGGCCCATCTCTGTCTGCTATGGTGGTCACTGAATGACATGTAACAAGTGGCGTATCTACCTTCTTTTGTGGGGCTCCAGATGGGGGTGGTTCCATGACAGAACCAGTGTTGGTGAAGTTCTGCAAGTATGAAGGGTCTCCTGGACTAGGCTCCAGTGGTAGAATTCCAAAACTACAATGATAGACCCAGAATGGGTTTGATTAGTTTTTCATAAATCTTTAATGAAATAATGTGCTGTGGGAAGAGCTTGAGAATGAATTGCAGATTGTCTGAGCAAACTGCCTAAAAACTAGTCATCTAACAGCTTTTTAGGTTACATTTTATACATGCTGCACAGGCATTAACGCTTCAGTCATTTTGAAGGGGAGGGGGGCTTTTTGCTTCTTCCTATGGCAAACAGGACAAAAGCAAGCACACTAAAACACCGGCATGTGGCTGTGAAGGTGTGAGATATTGCCCAACATGACAGAGATACATATATCCAATATTAAACACAAAGCTCTTTAGACATGTAAAATTTGAAATGCCTTAAGCCAGGAAAACTACCTAGCCAGCAGGTCTATGGCTAAGCCATTTTAACGCTCTGATTTTCTCTCAAGATTGAGCAGTATATTTCTCTATTATTAATAGCATTCATTTATGAATAGAAAAAAAAAATACCATTACTGAAATGAGACTGTTACAGGCATTTTACAGGACCTACATTTTTAAACATTTCCAACTGCCAGGAAAACCAAAACTTACATGTTTTACAATTAGTAGTGGGTGAGGTTTATTTTGGAAATATCACAACAAATTTGTTGAGAGAGAGAAGAGAAAAGAAAGAGCATTAACGATGCATTATACTATGGTAGTTCAAACTAACCAACATCTGAACAACAACTTTCTCGAAACCATCGTACCACAGTAGTTTGAACCACGTTAGTTAGTTAGGACTTTCGTAATTTGATCTACGGTGGTTCCAGCGCTGATTGATCAGACTCACAACAAGTGGTGTGGTCACACTACGACCACTTACAAATTCCTGGTCCGACGTTACAGAATGTTAGTGGCTGACTGTAATATACAGGTGCGTGTAATATCCAAACATTAGACGTAATTTCCCCAAGTACAAAGGCATGGATTCGTATCTGACCGCAGTAGTGTCATTCAACTCGTCCTTTATGGATATGACAGCTATCAGTGAATAAGGAGTACTTCATCAAAATGCGGTACTCTTTTCTAAGGCGACTGTTGTCCCTCAAGTTATTTGTATGAGGAAGAAACTGCACAACACCCAATGGTCTGCATAGGGCTACAAATACACACATGTACACATACAAGGGACAATGATTATAATTATTTTTGGGTTTTATTATTTTATTAATGATTCTTTTTAATTATTTTTTCCCCCTATATATGACGAAGTGTACTATATGGCACATAATATCCTTTACCAACCAATACACACTAACTGCATATGCCACTACTGGGGTAGGTAACCATATCCAGAAAGGACTGGTGTGTTTGCAGGTTTTGTTGTTATAACCGTTCAATCAGTTGCTCAAACCCAGTTGTGCAATCTCTTCAGTTGATCGGTCCTCTACGTTTTACTCTAAGCACAGAGTTGCAGAGAAAAGCTGTGTGCTTAATGGCCCTTTCTGGATAAAATTACCCACCCTTGCGCTAATTTGCAGTCTGAGATTTGTCTCTATTGCTCACTAGACAGTTACCGTACTTATGACCAGAGACCCACACAACAATTACATTTCAAACTACATTTTCAGACAACTTTACATCATGTGTGATCGTAGAGCTAAATTATTCTTTGTATTAAACATTATGTTTCTTACTTACACGGTGACTATACCCTTATTAGACTGCATTTTCCATCATCGCTGACATATTTACCTGGAACTACACTTCAAACTACAGCGTTTGTGAACATTCGTTCAAACTATGGTTTCGAGAAACACCTGCGTCGTTGAACGATGCATCGTACAACGCAGGTCAGTAGTATCATTACCTCTGTAGTTTTAACTATGGTTTTCAGAAACAACTGCGTCGTATTTGCATAGTTCGAATGACGGAAGTTGCTGATGTAGTGAACAACAATGGTTTCGAGAAACGCACCCGAGAATGGTCTTTGAGTTGGAATCATATTGTTGTTTCTCTCACTTTCCTAAACATTAGATGCATTTTCAAATCTGCCACCACTTCTTGTGTAGTTTGTCAGGTGGTATAAGGCAGTACTGTCATTTGTTGGTGCAGCTTATGGGGGGGGGGGCTGAGCGCTTGGGTGGATGCAACAAATCTCCCTGATAATGTCAACACTGCAGAAACATTGTCATGTAAAAATGGTACTTCAATCAATATTTCACTTCGAAAATGATTAATTGTGCAGCCCAAATCCTCAAAATGGTGAGAGCCAGACTACATCAGGTATGTGCACGCAATTCCACAACAGCAAACTAAAAAATGCTGTGTGTAAATATGCAACGCCAAAATGAGGGCAATGCTCAGCAAGGTTCGAAAAACATCACTGGCCCTACATTTTCTGAAAACAAAATCGCTATGTAAATCAACACAATACTCACATTTAAAAACCCACAATAATATTTTAAAAATTCAGTCTTCACAAAAAAAAAAGAATCAAGCAGTCAAATCTAGCTTTATTATAGCGCTAGGAAAACCAGGGTAAAAACAGCAACCTTGATATATGGTCAGTATGGAAGTGAACATTTTGTATTACCCAGTTTTACTATGCCTACCAGCTGTGCTGCATTAAATGGCCCTATTTCAGCATCCCAAATAGCTGCTAATCTGCTTGGAATGATTACATTTTTCAGAGACATAATTATGACAGCTTGGGCCAGAATTAACGACAAAGCATGAATCTGGTTCACAAAATTTGAAGACACTTGATGGGATAAAATCCCTACCTGGGAGTAAGTGGACTGAGAGCAGCTGGTCCGCCTAGCAAACTGCGCCCACTCTTTGGTTTGTTCTGCACCTGCTTGGACAGCAGGGAGCTACCGGTCCCAAGCGGCACAGAGTCAGGGGATATTACAGAGGCATCGATATAGGACATAGAGGAGTCCATATTAAGTGATGAATACTTTGAATTTGAAGATTCTAAGTTGAGTCTATTCAGCTCCTTTAAAAGAAAAACAAAATATTACAGAACAATGTTTATAAAGGTTTAACATGGCACTGCTCAAAGCTCTAAATTCTTACATTTATTATAAATGTAAATGGCCTCTTACTCTAACATTACAAATATGAATCCAACATTTGTCATTACATATGACTCAATTTGTTGTTGAAATGGAGTAATAAGTACAAAAAAATAAATAAAATTTGCTGACAGTCATAAGGAAAGAGTAATGGCACCTACTAAAGTGTCTTGTGGGGTCTCCATCAGTACAGTTTCCACTTGTCTGTGGGAAACATTGTGACTAGGAGTATGGACCAACCCAACTGGGGGTTGGCTAATGCTGCTGCTGAAATTTTGCAGGGAGGTCAGTTTGAACAATTGATCAGGGTCGGGCTTTTCACCTGCATAAGAAAAACAGCTTTAAAAAGATAAGCAATAAGGCATTTCTTTACACATTTGTTTATTCTTGCACATGGAAATTTCCTACAAATGTTCCTGAGACAGAAGCAATCGTTTCAATATTTTGAGCTTTTAGTTACAGCCCTGCATTTACTGCTTAGTAAAGTATGGATGATATTGAACAAAGTCCATTACTCACCAATCTGACACAGGGACTCAAAGGGGGACCAAAGAAAAGGATTCAAACTCAGGCTCTTTTGGTAACATTCGGAACCTTTGGCTAAACGATCTGTTTTGCTGAAAAAAGAAATGCAGGAGGATATAGTTTCACACACATATTCCCTTGTCCACAGTTTCCAATGAAACTACCTTGATAAGCAGTCAAGTCACAGTAGCAGGAGAGCAAGTAATATAAGGCACAAGAGAAACTGATATGAGACCATTAGAATAACTATTACTTATGATTTAACTATTACTTGGTTTGCATGAATTAATGCAAACCAAGACTTAATCCCACTTGGATAGCTTGTCGACGATCAAACTGCAGCAATGTACCACAATAGTTATCCCATCATATTAAACAATAATTGCGCAGAAGATGTAAGCGGGGATTGTTTGCAATTAAGAAGAGAAGGGGAGTATGTTCATCCTACAGCTGAATTCAGTAGATCTCCTACCAGTATATCTGCCCCATGAGAGCCAGTGTGTAACATGCCAGATCTCCAAATTCTGCAACAATATCATCCTGGCTCTTTTGTTTGTTCAGGACACCTCCAGTTAAGACCTGTTCTCCTTCTGCTAGCCTAAAAACAGAATTATACATACATGCTTTATTTGTTCTGTAGGTTCACTTTTTTACTCAGTGACAAAACAAATCACTCCCCCATTTCTTGTATGTGTCATTTATTCACCAGGAGACTTGCTAGAGGAATTAAATACGAGTTCCAAACTCAAGGGTAAAACTGCAAAGATTTTAAAGCACTTCTAACAGAAAAGCAGTTATTGAGAAGACCCATATAAACAACAGCATGAAAAGACTTCATAAAGACAAGGTATCAGTAACTGGCACCAGCTAAGGGTGTGTATGTTATGTTGCTTTGTGCAGAACAATAAATAAACAAAAGCTAGATGTGAAGAGCACAAGAGAAATGAGACTCCGAAACCCAAGATGGATAAGATTATTGAGCATAACTGCCAGGTGGTTCAGCCCATTATATCCAAAACAACCCTAATTAGTAAAAGACAACACTCAAGTACTTATTAAGGAGAGAGGCAACATTAAAAAGCTTAAGATACATAATATTAAAACAACCAACTGTGCATCCTCAGAAATAAGAACACAAAAATAGAAGCAAAAATTGCAAAAATTAATGATCGTACTTGCTTAGGTCTACACAGCACTTGGCAAGGAGATATTTGCATTGTGGTGTTGTGCAGCTGTGCCCTTTGAGAAGGCGATATGCTTTGTAAGCCTTCCCTGAGCGATAGTAGCATGTCGCTAACAGGAAAAGTGCCTCTTCTGAATGCACTGTTGAAACAGAAAAAATATTGGGGAAAAAAGCCAAGTTATAACCAATTACATGTATATCAGAAACTAAAATCAGGTAACAACAGTACTTAAATATGGACAAACATTTAAATGTGGGGTTCTTAGGTCTACATCTTTTTGTGTAAATGGCTTGATGACAAATTGCTTCTGTGCCACTTCTTGACTTGATAAGGCCATGCTGGCAGATGACAACACTCCACTTAAAACATATGATCCGAGTGACTGACGTCATTACCTTCAGCATATAGTCTCTCAGCTAAAAAAGCAGCATCCCGATAGGCATAGTGGTTAAGTGCATGCCAAACTGCAGCCTGGAAAGGAGGGGGAAAAACAGCGTTTAAGTCTTTCACAGAAATACATGTATGTCTGTAGGTGACGGTGTGCTCTTATGATAAGCATACCTCATGCAGACTGCGGTCATGCTACCAAAACTGATATAAAAACAATTTACATCATGTACACTACACTTGAGTTAACGTAGTTAATGCTTGTGTTCATAATCAAAACACACACTGCCTGGCATACATAAATTCTGACAGTCAAATTCATTCATTTAGAAGTACAGCGTAGACTTCCATCTAGACATCCACTGCTTGTTCACCGACCGACACACACACACCTTACGAATTTTCAAAGGATCTTATAAAATACAAACCGGGTCAGGGTACTAGCTAGTCATTTAGTAACGCGTCGTATTCAGAGGTTCAAAAATAACACTTTACACTATAACTTAAAAATTGTCGTTAATGTATTAAGTAATACCAAAACAAACCGTTTTAAATACGTTTAAGTAGCAGAAGTCTGAACAAATTGTCAGCTACCTCAAGGATTCGCAACAACATCTACGCTAAGTAGCTAGATGACATCGCTTGATTTGAGCCCAAATAGACGTTCCTGCTATGATATACATCCATTACACCAAACATTTTCATCGTGACAAAATGTACAAACGACAGAAATGTAATCCTTCAAATTAAGTTAGCCGGGTGGCGAGCTAGCTGGCCGCAATAACCATTTACCTCCAGCGAATCACACAGCTAACTAGATTGCTAGCTACAATGACAAACATTAGCAGCTGTAGCGCTAATGCATCTTGCTAATCTAGCCGATGTAGCATATGCTACAGTAACCGTCCAGGCTTTATAGAATGCTTCAAGCAAGAGAAATCACCACACACGTTTTAAAAAAAAATACAGTTACTGACAAAAGAACCTGGGACCGACAACTTGTAATTTTCACGATTATGTTCGCCCCCTGAAAGGCTGGCCGGATAAACAGGCCTCTTTCGTTGCCAGACCGCGGTCTAGGATTGTCACTAGCCGCCAAGGGATAGAGTTTCGGACTGGCGGCTTCAAACTAAATACCATATAACACATTCCCTGTATGGAAAATGCGTTTTCCTACCTGAACAGGTTCCTGCAGCACCGTCATTCCGTATTCACACTCCTTCTCTCTACCTATCTCGCCCGCGTCTTTCTGAGTTTAGCGTCTCTTGGTTTTTTTTAAGGCCCGAAGGGATCTCCGAAGATTTAAACACATCGACCGTTACCGATAACGTCGAAGCCTTCCGGAAACACACGAAATCTACACGAGATGCAACGAGGATAAACGACAATTCCCGAGCTCGGAGTAGTATACTGTAAGCGAGAAGCTAGGTGTTTACTAGGTCTAGTTGTCGGTTCGAATCCCATTTTGGGACATTCTACCAATAAAATACATTTCCAGCGAGGGCATTGCAGAGATAAATTTGTGTTTAGGCACCATTTCAAAACCATACACAAGACATAAAAATACACATACAAAGAAAAAAATATTTAAACTTTATGTAAACAATTTTATGTAATATGAAGTAAGCAGTGACAGTGTTACATTTCGCTAGATGACTAGTTAGTCAACGTCAGCTGGGAGTTTAAAATAATTCAAATAATGCGACACATGTTACAGTCTGTGTTGGGTTGGTGTTTGGGGGCAACGAGAGAATTTAAAGGCCAGTAACTTGGGTTCACCTTGCGTTCATTGGATTTTCGACTCGAAAACCAAAATCATAAAAGGGATTTCAAGACACTATAGGGCAGGGGTCATCAACTATATTTGTCAGAGGGCCAGAGGTTCACCCCCAAGAAGAAAATCTAATAAAAATCTAACTTTGGCTTAACATTATGTTTAAAATGTCTAAATATAGTCATAAA
>JABFDZ020000097.1:14456227-14466488 GCA_019775955.2 Pollimyrus isidori
TAAAATGCTATTTTTGCCATATATTTAAACATTGAGGATTTCTTTAAAAAATGTCTAAAAGTCTCGTCTCGTCTCGTACTCGTGAACCCAGTATCTCGTCTCGTTTCGTCTCGTGGGAAAAGCATCTCGTCACACCCCTAATTTTAGCAAATGGCTGCAATTTAACAATGAGTGAAAAATTGAAGGGGGTCTGAATACTTTCCGTACCTACATTTAATTTCTTTCACTTTCAATTTATTTCAACTAATAAATTATTTTTATTATTTTTACATCCAATGTTAACTTTTTATTTCACATGGTGATCTAAGAGTAGGTTGACGAAAACACAAACTGATTGAATAATCCTCCAACTGCCCTTGCAGTCGATCATACTAACCTATATGCAAGAGAAGACCAGGCTGGTGTCGGAGATGAAGGAGTCTCCCGACCAGGTTGTGAGGGCTGCCAATGTCCAAATCCGTACTGGCCGTAGGTGGGAAGCCCAGGTGGGAGTCAACAAGGCAATAAGCAGGCTGCAGCAGAAAGAAACCATCGGCAGAGGGCAGGCAGGAAGAGCTGGCCTTGGGTACGGAGAGGCCCCAACACGGAGAGGCAACCAGAGAGGAGAAGAAGGTAAGCGATGTTAGTAAGCATTTTAAGAGAAGAAGGAATTGGTTGTTGCAGAGGTGGTGAATAGGGAGAACGAGAGTCTCAAGATCAAGGCTGTTGCTCAGGGGCACCTGGGGGATTGGATGACATGGGAGGGTGTGATCGTCAACACCATCAGCATGGCAGACCATGAGGCTCAGCTTTCTGGTAAGAGCCACTTACGACTCTCTCCCCTGACTTCGCAATCTAGAACTGTGGCTGGGCAAGGAGGAACGTTGCCCTCTTTGTGATGCCAGGAGCACAAGACTCCACCGCGTCTTGTCAGGCTGCAAGACCACACTCTCCCAAGGCTGCTACAGATGGCAACACAGCCAGGTCCTGAGAAAGCTGGCAGAGGTCTTAGAGGGGAAGAGGCAGGAAGCAAGCAGAGGGCACTCTCCTCCATTGAACCGACACATGAGGTTCATTCCAGAAGGGGAGGGCAGTGCAAAAGCTGCTCTGGGAGCTCTATGGAGATCTCCTCGGACATCACCTCTTGTGACCCAGGACTGCAATATGAGAGTCGACCTGGGAAGGAAGCTTCAGTTCCCCACTGAGATCACTAGCACAAGCCTGCCCCCACACATTGTGCTGTGGTCCAGCAGTACTAAGTCAGTTCTCCCCATCGAGATAACCATTCTGTGGGAAGCAGGCGTGGAGGCCGCTTGGGAGTGGAAGAGGCTGAAGTACTCAGACTTTGTGTAAGAGTTCAGGGAGGGGATGGAGAACCACTATTTACCCAGTAGTAGTTGGCTGCTGTGGTTTTGTGGGGACATCAGCTGTCCACCTCCTGAGAGATTTGGGCGTGTGTGGGGCAAGCCTTCAGAAAGCACCCAACGATCTGGCCAGGGAGGCAGAGAAGAGTAGCTTCTGGCTGTGGATGTAGAGGAGGGATACACACTGGGGCACAACCTAGCTCAAGGGCAGGTTGCAGGGGGCGATTGGGAGACGTCCCTCTCGCTGCCCCGCCACCAGGAGACGTTCTGGGTTCAAAGGGGCGAAACGTCAAGGAATCGTGGTACCTGGCTGATGACCCTGCAGTGAGCCAACCTGTAGGGACCAGGGGAGGTGCTTCAGGCAGTAATGGCTTAGCAGGCGAACATCTACCTGTGTTTGTACACTATATCCTACAGTAGAAGTTAAAATGTATTTGATTGGAAGAGTGACTGAAAGATGGGTTGATGTTTCTATTGAACTATTCAACCCACTACAGTTATAAATATGCATGTATGAATATTTATTGTAATTGTATATTCTGTGGTGTTCAGGCTTAAGTACTATTAAGTTGAATGCATGTTGCATAAAAAATTGTGAGGTACCAAACAGCAGATGGAGACAAAACACTACGTATGCTGCACATGTTTAGGTTAAAATTTTTTAAGAGCCCCTGCATTGAACATGTGATTTGGATTCACAACAGTAACATTTTTGTTATTATTATTAATAATGATAACAACAACAACATCAATAATAATAATAATATAATACTAACAATAACAATAATAATAATGTGATCTAAATAAACAAAATTCAATGTAGCTGCAGATTCTTCCTACAAAAATATGCAGTTGCTCCTTCAGTGTATGTGGCCTATCTGGGATCCTGTCTCCTGAATCTTGCTGTGCATTTCTTTTGATATGCTGAAGCTTCATGGTGATCCTGTAATGGATATGTGACATGAAGGGTTGGTGGATGAATGGGTGTATGAATATCTTATGGGTATACATATATAGTAATTATTTGTGTAAAACCTTATATACTACTATGATTAGGGTTGAACTGGTCATCTGGTATAGCAAGCAATTTCCCAGGGGACTCATGGAAATGTGGGCCAACAAAATTTGGGGGAACCTAAAAGTCCAGGGCCAATTTTTAATCCCAGTTTACCCATGAATATGATCATTATTTAAGCCTACTTTATTTCTTGATAGGTGCAGAACAGGGAGATCTCTGGTTGGGAAAATTAGAGCAACACTTCTATAAGTGTATAAGAAAGTGTTATATTTCATCATTCTGATCATCGTGACATGAAGTCCAAGCAATTTTTTAGGTTTGCCCAAATGTGTTTGTTGGTGTGAACTACTAATCAAAAGCCGTTAAATGCGTGAGAAAGGATGGCGAAGGTCATCCCGTGGGACCTTCCTTAGAATAGCTGCAGTTTTGACAATGACAGTCTGAAATAATTAGGATGTAAATCAGTTTCAGAGAACTAGAGCCTTTAGCTATTCATTAGTACAGTGTTAAAGTAATTTTAGGCAAAGAATTATACAGATGGAATAAGGTAAATTGAAAGCTAGAAATAATCTCTTCTTGGCAGTGACCTTTATTTCTTCGTTATCCGAAGCCTTCAGAGCAGGAGTTAGAATGGTTTAGAGGGATTGTTGCTGCCATTTTTAATTTGTCACATATAGTAAACGTCCTACTCAACAGAGCCAGTTGGATTTTAGTATTAGGGGTCCAATCAGGCAGTGCTAGAACCATAATGTTTTTGGCAGGATTTTTCTTTTTTTTAAGAATCCAAGCAGCATTAGCCACTGGATCCCTATTGTCTTCTTCTTATTATTATTATTATTCTGCACTAAAACAATACGAGGAACATATAGGAAGCTATGTCTACTTAAATGGTTTTCTAATTTGCATAATGTCACGTCCCGTTCCGAACGATCCTCGTGTGTGCCACCCACCTCATTACCCCGTGTTTTTACCTGATTGTTCTCACCTGTTGCCTGTTTCTGCCAGCGTGTCCTGTGTATTTAGTCCTTGTCTGAGTCAGTCTACCCCAGATCTTGCATTAATGTCCGTGGATGTTCCGTGCTGTAGCAGTGTTTCTTGTCTCGATCTGCCCTGAAACCCTGAATAAACACCCCTTTTCTTGCACTGCCGGCTGGACTTGCCTGATTCCCCGCATGCCCGCCACCGGAGCGTGACAGAATGCAAGATCTCCAAGGAAACATGGAGCAGCAGGCTGAGCACCAGCGGCTCGGCCTACTGCAAGACTTCATGTATTGGCGGTCCCAACCCGAAGTCACGGAGGATCCGACATCCCTGGAGATGGCAAACCCGGGCCGCGGACCTCTCGGAAGGGATCGCCCGGTGGGCCAGCAATCCCCGCTCCAGTGAGCCAGGAAACTCCTCAGCCGTCTCCACCGCCGGCTCACGGAGTGATGGAAGGAGTGTGTCGCTCTGAGTCAGGAAGATGCAGCGGGGCCGGCTCCATCTTCCACCGCCCACAGTCCGGAAAACAAGCGGCGGACAACGCAAGAGGAGCAGGAGAAAGTTACCCACTTCCTGGGTAGACAGGCGGTGGACGAGGGAGCTCCCCACTGGCCTGGGTAGACACCGCCACTGCCCGCAAGGTGCACGCCGCCGAGGACAAGCCGCCTCCGCTTGAGGCATACCACTTCTGACCTGAGCGCATCGCGGGCAAGTGGATCAGCCCGGTGAGAAACGTTACCCCTCGGATCCTCAAAACTTTTAAAGGGGCAGTACCCGATCGGCCAGTGCCAGACCTGCCGGCGCCTGCCCTGCCTGAGCCGGACTATGGGGCGCCTGCTCGGGACCCGCCTGCAGCCGAGGCGCCTGCTCCAGACCCGCCTTCGCCCGCAGCTGCACCCGAGGCGCCTGCTCCAGACCCGCCTTCGCCCGCAGCCACACCCGAGGCGCCTGCTCCAGACCCGCCTTCGCCTGCAGCCAACCCCGAGGCGCCTGCTCCAGACCCGCCTTCGCCCACAGCCAACCCCGAGGCGCCTGCTCCAGACCCGCCTTCGCCCGCAGCCACACCCGAGGCGCCTTCTCCCGACCCGCCTCCGCCTGCAACTGCAGCCGCACCCGAGGCCGCCATGCCCACGTCTCCACCCGCAGTTGCTCAGCTTGAGGCCGCCACGCCTGCGCCTTCGCCCGCAACTGCTCAGCCTGAGGCCGCCACACCCCATCTCTCCCAGGGCACGCCCAGAGTGCACACCTTTGGGGGCGTTATAGCCTGTTCCCGCTCCGGCCTCGGCTCTGCCGGTGGCCCTGCCTATTCTTGCTCCGTTTGTGGCTCCTTCCATGACCCCACCCGTGGCCCCCCCTGTTCCTGCCCTGCCCGCGGCCCTGTCTGTTCTGGCTCCACCTGCCCCACAAGAATCTGTGACTCCTGTCCCCGAGGAAGTCCTGGACAGTGCCATCCTTGCTCCTCCCCTAGTGGAAGACTTGGAGGAGGAGCTCAAGTGGGACCCCTCGGGGATCCGGTTACTGGGTCCCCCTGACCCAGGTGGACACTCAACTCAACTGCCAGTGCCCCAGAGACGAGGAGCTCAACAGGGTCCCCGCCTCTCCGTGTCTCAGAAGAGGAGGGGACACAAACGGAGGGTCGGGGTCCCTCCCATCCCGCCCCCTGGTGCGCCAGTGCGGCCCCTGGCCGTGGTCAGGTGGCTGCCTGTGGGTGTTCCAGCTCCAGGTCGGCGGTCGCCGCCAGGTTACCCTCCGGTACCTCGGGGCCTCCGGCTCTGCATCGGCCACCTCCGGGTCCCCCTGCTCCAGCTGGGCGCCGGACGGCACCTTTGCGGGCTCCGGTTTTTGTCATCGCTGGAAGCGGCTTCAGCCTGCCTATACCGGTGGTCTCTCCGGCTCCCTCCGGGTCCCCTCGGCCTGTCTCCTTGGCCCCTGCAGGGCCCCCTCCTGCTCCTGCGTCCTCCTTGTCTGCGGCCCCTCCCACTGCTGCCCGTCCCGAACCTGGGTGTCTTCAGGCGCCCTGGTGTCCTCAGTCTGTGGCTGTCTCGTCTGCTCCTCCTCCTTTTGTCCCGCCTGTTTTGGTCCCTGTGTGGCGTTGCCGCACGCCTGTCCTGTGCCTGTCTAATCTATTTAGGTCTGCGTCTGTGTCTCTTCTGGCAGACGCAGCATTGACGTTGTTCAATGTTCTGGTGTGTTGTGCGAATAAACCCTTGCCTGCCTGGATCTCCCTCCTTCTTCGCCCTGCACTAACCGTGCACACAACAGCTTAATGTTTCCACTAATAAGTGATCAAAAGCTAATGTTTTGTTCTTTAGTTATACGGCCTCTTGCTATTGTAATGCGTAAAAATGGCATTACAATAGCATTACTGAACACTCGGTCCATCCATCATCCATCCATCCATCCATCCATCCATCCAACTAATCAACAATCCTCCAACTGTTTACCTAATACAATTATTTAGACATGTAATTGCTGCATTTGTATGAATTCAGCTTAGTTCTTTCCCTATGGTACAACAGCATACATCCCCTCATGTACCTAGTTAAATACTTAATTAACTCTAACCTGCGGAAAGGATATTCATAAGAAATAGTTTTTAGTCTTTTTTCAGGAACGCAAAATATAAAATGACAGACTATGTACCATACAACTCTTTGTTTGGCTATTCAAATGTTATTAGTGCTACTGTTTTTCCATTGCTGGAGTTTGCAGTATAAGTTAAATGTTATGAAATAAGCATTGCTACAGTAACAGACATTAGGTTGTCATCAGTAATGGACCAATAATAAGAATCAGGCTTGTCGTGTGTTTCCTGGAGTCATCCGGCTACCTGAGATGTAAATAAAATGCAGCATATGGTAGGCCTGGGGCTCCGCATCAGTTCAGTTACTGAATTACACAAAGAACAGCATAAAAAGGTTGATTCTGCCAACAGTAATATCAAAAAGGAACTGATATATACGATTGGGTGTGAAAGCAGGTTGCCACATATTAAGTTTAAAATATATTGTTACGCTTCTTTGAAGAATCTGTCTTGGCGCAAAGCATTAATGGATGTGACTCTTCAGGGGTAATTTGTATCTAAAAGCTCCAATCGACCTCTTTGCTCATTTGCTGGGAGAGGTGACACCCAGCCCTTTGATTCAGTTGGACATCAAATGACATTTCAGGCTCATATTTGGTATGCAAGGTTCTGGCCCAATAATGTCAGAATTAGATACTTTGTTTGGACGCAAATGACTCCCCCTTGAGGGATCCTCTTCAGAGGCAATGGTGCCCTTTCTGTATGTCATTCCAGATGAGAAGCAAGAAGCAGACACAGCATGAAGATGATTGGTCTTTTCCTTTGGGAGCTGACCCATCAGGCATTCTCAGAAAAGATGTGAGGCATGCATTGATGCCAGGCAGTTTATTTCACTTTGTTCTCCAATCTGTGGGAAAAGATCGACTTAGCAGGAAAATATTACCTGAAGTTCTGGCGTAAGGAAGCTAAGACACATAATAAGCACTGTAATGAAACTAGTTGCAGAGTCTTGCATGATTAACTGAACAGAAATTATAACATAATACAGTGTAGACATACACCGGGAATTGAAAGGCAGATTAAATACAATTTAAGGACAATTCTTAATGCCTTTTATAATTCTTAATGTCTTTTATACCTCAAAAAATGTTGTGAGTGAATTTGCATAAAGGGTGACCACCTAGGCAGGGATGAGGCAGGACAGGGTAGGGACTTTCCCAGATGGACAAATGATAACATTCAATTACCCAGTACACGCCAGTATATTTACATGCACAGCTAAGCTGAGCTAAGTGGAACTCCATTCTAATCCTAACTTCTACATAATCAGAGTTTGCTGTCTCTATTCAAATTACCAACCAAGAACACTGGGGCATCCCTATCAATTTTCCTTACACCTACACTTACTGCATTTCATAGAAATATCATTCTCAACAAGCGGGCAAAGCAGTTGTGTTGGTCATTGCAATGTAAACTATGACATTATATTCTTAAAAGAATGAACAAGGTAAATCTAATTAATTTCTAATTTAGACTAATATAAATGACATAGGGAACATATATGAAAAAAAAGTAAAATAACTATTCACTATCTATCCACCATAACAATCCACTAGTTTTCTTGGCATGATCACCACATTACAAACTTGGTTTAAAAACTCACATCCTGACAGAAACACACAGAGAATGGTGTGTGTGTGTGTGTGTGTGTGTGTGCACCCTGTGGCGTGTTGCTGACTGCCTAGGGTCATTTCCTACCTGTGCCTCTTGTTTCTAGGATAGGCTCCAGTGACCCCAGTTGGGATTAAGTGGTTACGGTGATGGATGGATATTAAGAATGTATATTGATCCTAAGTAAATATTATACATATTAAGCCAATGTAACAAATTCAACTTGTCAGAAGGAAGATCATTTTATTTTGTGTCTAGGAATCAATACAGGACGGGGGTTGTACACATTATTTATATATTTCTTGTTTCATAATTCAGTCAAAAAAAAATTAGCTGAATTGGAATGCCTGAGAGAATATCTCCTAGGTAGTAACTTGGAGTGCACAACATTGGAAAAATTTCAAATATTGTGTCATGAATTTTTATGATAAAAATTGCAGTACATACAAAGCAAAACACTTGAAGATTTAAGCAAAATAAACTATAGTCGGTTTGGCTGCACTCAGTGAATATTATCACTAAGATTTAAGAGTACCATTGCTTTTGGAAAAAAAAAAAATCTGTCATTTAATGTCTGGCGGTTATAACCCCCAAGTCTTATCTCAGCCCAGCTTGTGATGTGACAATTGCAATTGTCAATATTGTGACCATGTTACAGTCGCTGAATTTTGGCCTTTCAGACAGTCAGATGCAGGGATGTGCTGGGTGGTTGGGGGATATGGTGGCTGAGCCCCTGCCACTTTCCTTGCACTGACGGATGATGCCTCCCTTCTGAGTGCCCCTTTACCATCACCTTGTGGACTTTTTAATATCAACTCATCATTGATTGGACACTGAGGCAGTGAGCAAATGCAGACGAGATGAGGAACATCAAGTATGGCGATATGAGTCCTGCCTACAGGGATGGTGAAAGGAGATGGACCAGCAGAGACACATCAATGGTGAAGCTGTACATCGTGCAATATCAGCAAATGCTATCTAGTGTTTAGTGTAGAGTAGACTCTTTTCACGGGTAGAACGGCCTTTTACAATTTTTCTCATTTGCTTAAATGCAGTTCCCGGAGCACTAACCTCATTCCCTTAACATAGCCTCAAGACTCCACAACCTTAACAGCATTGGCCAACAGCATTGTTTCATTTGTTAATGTGTATGCGCTAAGTGGTAATTAGTAAAGCACATTTTGCAAATCACACAGTACATGCGTGATTGCGTAGACCAACTTGCACTGTATAGACACAATTTTCTATTAGCTCTGATAAACCAATCAGAACAGATTATCCTTTTATTATTTAGGAGTATACATTTCTCATTCATATCAGCAGAATGGGCCATTGCGTGTCCATCTCCTGCAGTGTGTTGGTTCCCACTTGCGCTTGTTGTTCCCAGGATAGGCTCTGTTCCCTTCTGTGACCCCAGCTGGGATTAAACGGTTACAGTGATGGATGTTTGGGTATAAACATTGTGGGTTTGGGGACAAGAATTATACAGACAGGTTACAAATGTGATCCATTTCCCAAGTCTGTGTTTGAGTTGAATTTGCAGGTAAGTCAGAAAAAAAACAATCATAACAACACAGTAATAATTAAAGCAACTACACACAGCGCTGTATTGTACCTCGAGCCAGCGAAACACCGAAGCCGCGCAGTGTTTTTACTAGTGTCCCAATATAGTTTGCGCATTTCTTATTATGACCCATTGCATTTAACTATTTTTTTAATATGATAGGATTTAAGGCATTCTGTTGGTCAGCACAACATGTCCATGCCTGTAATGCATCAGCTACCAAACGCTAGTGCTCTGCTCCCAGGAAGGGAACCTGTTTGCGTGCCCTTAAAGAAAACTCATAATTTGAGTGGCTTCATTAAATAAATTTCCAGCATTATGAACTGAATGTAATGGGTGTGAGGTGTCCGGTGTGAAATGTGCCGGGATTTATTGGATGTGTCACACTGGAGCTTTAAACAGCAAGCCTGTCAATTACACACTGTGCTTATGGTTACCTACCACAGACAAAGCCAAATGCTGACCTGAGGCAACCCACAAACAAGAGAGCCCAGTGCTTTGCTTTTTATTTACTAAGGTCCTTCTCAAGACTTAACAGGTTTTGACACTCAGACCATTGTATTCCCAAGCAGGGTTTAATGTTTTGAATCCCTTGGGTAAATCTGGCAGTATAGAACAGACTGCATCAACAGTAAAAAGATGTACAGATGAATAAACTGTAAATATGCATAAGAAAAACAATTGCAGAACTTATAACTTCAATAAACTATTACGCTGAATAAGTAGACACACTCAATATAGCTAATCTATGAAAAATAATTACACATATTAGGAATACCTTATGAAAAAACAATGTAAAAGTGTGATTTAAAAGAAACTGAAATTCAGTTATTCTTATAGGTTAACACTAATAAAAAAGCTCCTTATTACTCCTTATTCAATGTCAGATTGAAGCCATATTGCAAATGAGATTTGAGTAGTGGAATATGATATGAATGGAATATGATAAGAAAGTGAACAAGCACAAGGTAGTGGAAACTAAACTGTTCTAAAGACTGAATTTAGGTTATGTTTTTAAAGGTACTAATTCAACATCAGGCAGATTTAATTTTATTTTCTCTATGACTATTACATGCATGGAGATACATCCATCCATCCATCCATCCATCTTCTTCCGCTTATCCGAGGTCGGGTCGCGGGGGCAGCAGTCTCAGCAGGGA
>JABFDZ020000097.1:14472466-14482949 GCA_019775955.2 Pollimyrus isidori
TGTTCCCTGCCTCGTGCCCGTTGCTTCCGGGATAGGCTCCGGACCCCCCGCGACCCAGTAGGATAAGCGGTTTGGAATATGAATGGATGGAACTGTACGATATTGTACTTTGGTAATGTTGTTGGAAATGAAGTGCGTTCAATTCTTGCAAATGTCATGGTATGGTACTTTGGTAACATTGGTGGAAAGGAAGTGTGTTGAATTCTTGTGAAGGTCCTGGCTAGTCAGCAGTATCCGCCCCCTGCTACAAAGAGAGATCTGCGTCGATTTTTGGGATTGCTGGGTTTTATCGCTGTTTCTGCCAAAATTTCTCAATGGTTGTGGCCCCTTTGACCACTCCTTTAAGAGATGGGGAGAAATATGTATGGACATTGGATTGTCAGAGGGCCTTTGAAAATGTGAAGTCCATTCTTTATTCTGTTCCTATTTTGGCTGCTCTGCGGTTTGATAAATCTTTCTCATTACAGGTTGACGCCAGTAACAATGGAGCTGGCGCTGTTCTAATTCAAGCTGATGATCAAGGAGATTTTCCATCCCATTTTTTTCTTTTATAAGAAATTTTGTTCATATCAACGTCACTATTCAGTTGTGGAAAAGGAGGCTTTTGCTTTGATTCAGGCTTTACAACTCTTTGCAGTGAACATTAATTCTGGGGTCTCATTGACTGTCTTTACTGATCATAATCCTTTAACCTTTTCGAATTCTTTGAAATGTCCAAATCAGCGTTTAGTCCATTGGTCTTTATTTTTACGGTCTTATTGCTTGGACATTAGACATATTAAGGGATGTGATAATATCGTGGTTGATGTCCCATGTATGATTGTGTCATGTGGTGGGTTTTTGTTTTTCCTCCTTGGCCTCAGTTCTTCTCCATCTTTAGTTTGATTTTAGGTGACATGGCTGCTGGTGGATGGGGAAGTGGCGAGATGCAGAGAGGACGACATGACGTCACACTGGATGGGCTTGTTTTGATCTATGTGTCGGATGGTTTGTGTGCCAGTGCCGCACAAACCCAGTGAGACTATGATTGTATGTTATTCCTGAAGTAGTGTTTGCCAAAATGAGTAGAAATATGTTATTATTAAGAGGTCATAAAGTCATCTGCAAAAGAACGACAACCGCTCCTCTAGTGCTGCAAATGGGCTTAATCAGTCAACCCAAAACAGCAGAACTGCCCACCTGAGGCTCCGCAACAGAACAGTATACTGATGTTTTATTGATCCCCATGGAGAAACTCTCTACCCCAACTTGCTCTCTATGAGACACAGACACATATACAGGTGAGAGCAAACCTGGGGGTCAGAGTCCAGGGTCAGCCAGCATGCAGCCCCCTGGGGGCTGGGGGTTAAGCATCATGCTTAGGGGCCAGACGGTGGTATCAGTCTGCCAGCTCCTGCGTTCACTGGTACTTGTATAGATGGTTTGGGGCCATTGAGGTAGAAGGGATTCTGAATATTAAACCTCTAGACTGTGTATCTTTCAGTGTGGTGGGGATTGATCCTGTCACACTAAATGTCCTGCTTTTGGGTTGGCATGATAGTTTCTTACCACGGGTTGTATAATGTGCCACACAGATGCAGCAGAGATGTAAGACCAGTAGAAGCTGATGGTAAACGTTGACACTACACATAATTTATCATGTCTCATTCCCCTGCCAGAAACCCTGGGTGAGAATAATACAGATGTTAATTCCCTTACATGGTTTCTATATTTTGATATGCATTGCCAATCACATACCATCAAATCCAGTGATATTTTCATCATAGAGATTTTCTTGGCTCCTGCCAAAAAGTTCAAAAAGTTCAATCGTAATTATTTACCTGTATTAGCTACATTGACTGCTTTATCCATTCCTATTTGGATTTTGGGTGTAAAATGAAATAAATCAAAATACCACACACCCAGTCCACAAGCCCTGTTTTTATACTGTGCTGCCTCCTTTTCAACCTGGATCCAATCTGGAAGAGATCAGTAAATCAGTTTGTCTGAAGTCCTATTCAGTTCAATTTTTACTCTATAGCAAATGTTATGTATGTATTATGTAGGTGGATTACAGTATTACTGAAAAAACAAATATGCTATCTTGGAAAGTACTATGACGTTTTAGGTCAATGATAATTTATTTGTCTTATCCAGGTTTTATAAACTGTGATCTTCTAAATCCATTATCTTTCCCCAAATAAAGCTGAAATAAATCGAGTTTCACTGAGTTTAGGATTTGTATGGCACACAAGGAACTACTGGCCCAGTCAATGTCTCAGAGGCTTAAGCATGATATATTTTTTAACTGAAACTGTGTTTCATCCAACTTGTCCCATCTCATGAGTCAATTTATTGAAAAAAAGCTCAATAAAAACCATGGGATTCACATATCAAGTAAAAAAATCTATTCATCTATTTCCTAACTAGTTATCCTGGTTAGGGTCATGAAGGAACTTGGAATATATCCCTGGCAGCATCGGGCACCAGGCTGGGGTGAACCATGGATGAGATGAGAAAATAATAAATTGAAATAAAAACAAAGATACACAGATCTGTCAATAAAAAGATTTTTTTCCCAAATTAAAACTTACTTTATCCTTTAATTCATATTTGTAGGTAACAAGAGACTTGTGTCAGGTGGGACGAAGGAGGTGAGGGTAGGCATAGTTGCAAAACAAAAGGGGTTTAATAAAGTCACAGAACATAAAACGGGAAAAAAACAGACTGCAAGACCTCAAAATAGGAGTGGAATAAGAGAACATTATGTTCTCCAGCAGGTATTGAAGCAGATGTCTGTGTTATTATTTATTTATTTATTTATTTATTTATTTTTTCTTTCTGTACCACCCCCTCTATCCTCCTCCTCCGTTCTCCCTTTTTTTTTTTTTCTCTTCTTCTTTTCTGTTCTCTATTCCCTTTCTCCCCTCCTCCTTCTGATGAGGAAAATGAGATATATATATAAAAATTAGTAAATAAAAGATAAAGTAGTCCTCTGCAGAGGGGGGGTGGTGGAGGGCCAAAAAAAAAAAAAAGGAGTGGAATAAGAGGCAGAGACAGAGTCAGACTACCCTCCTTCGACTGCCTTTTCCCCCATCACTGAGAGCTGTAGATCAACTACGACTGTGATTGCAAGCGCTCATTCGACTTATGGTTTCAGGATGCAAGTTGCTAAAGCTTTTAGGAAACGGAACCCAGAGCAGCTGTATGACTAAACTCATAAAATATAAATAAGCTGCTGATACCATTGCACTCCAATGTTATTATTATTTTGATGTTTCTAAGTTTTTATGTTTATTTTCAATTTTCATTTGAAATTCAGTTTCATTTTAGTTAATTTTCAGTGCAGTTTCATTCGTTTTTGTTTTAAAGACACAGTTCTATTAAGCTTGTATATATTTTAGTTATAAATGTGCAGGCAGATGTACAGGTACATGATACAATATTTTTCATTGTAAATGTGTAACAGGAGCCTATACTGTATTTCTTCCTTCATCCTTTGAGGGATACAAATGATATTAAGTTCTCCGTCATCCCCAATACATATCTTTTCACTGCTATTTTGTCCTTTAAGAATTATGCTAGAATGGCAGAATCAGGGTTCGAAGTGCGTGGCAGCGCAGTGAATAACAGGGTTACTGAACTAATAAGGCTTAAAATGCTCACTAGTAGCACTAGTGTAGGCCAAAATGTCCACTAGTTGCACTAGTGAGACTCTATTTGCCCTTAGTAGTTAAACTAGTGAAGGAAAAAATGAACACTAGATAACTAGTTTTTTGCCCAGCTAGAGTTAACTAGTGAGGTTAACAGTGTTTGCTAGTAGTACTACAGAAAATACGTTGAAGGTGATCAGAATATTATTGAGAACACTTTGGAGGCTTGAACTGTGGTGAGCTATTATCCGCATAACGGTTTCATAAGTCCACAATTTTTCGCAGTTTCTTTGGTTCCAGTTACGTCCATTTAATCATTATTGCACTTATTTCTGATTGAGATTTAATTTAGTATGGGCACATGGCATCGCTCTGTTTTTATCCAGTTTGGTGTCTCATATTTGCAGAAAGTAAATAAAGCAATAAAGCAAGAAGTGAATTTGCACAAAGATTAAAATGATTTCATGTCTTTTAAATTGATTTGCATGCTTTATTCTGCATGGATTGTAAGTTAGGGACTAACAGCTAATGTCAGTAAAAGCTCACCAGGCTTTATCGGGTTACATTTTAGCTGGTTGGAGCTTTTGCTGGGGAACCAATAGGAAGCTTCAATTTTTGCCCCTTTCCCACCTGCTGATTAGAATTTTGTGCAACTAGTGGACATTTTGGCCTTTATTAGTGTCACTAGTGGACATTTTTGCCTACACTAGTGCTACTCATGAGCATTTTAAGCCTTACTAGTTCACTAGTGCAGCAAATTTCAGGCCCACAAGTTAATTAGTTGAGGAAAAAGCTTGACTAGTAATCATTTTTGCAATACTAATATGACGTGGTCGTGAACCCCAGAATATCTAACTAGTACAGCTAAAGTCAGAACTAGTGCAGTGAAGCAGGTTTGCTATCAAGGATATCAGAATAAATGCTCAAATGACTTTCTATACTGCTACAAAATTACACTTAAGATATATATAAGGTAATGTTTGGTTTTAGACGAGAAACAAAAGGTGGAAGAAGCCAAACTCCAATGAAAGAAACTTAAGCTGCAGAGCAATAGAAAAGAATGGATAAACTGAGAATCCAGTGAGAATATTAACTGTCACACTTGTGGTGCAAAATACACTCTAAGCCTCTCCACTATTATTTAATAAACACAAGATTAAACTTATTCTATCCATCTTCCAGCCACAGGGTATCACCCTGAACCACACAATGCTTCATCACAGGTCACATGTGCATGCACACACGCACGCACGGACGCACACACACACATTTTTGAGTGCATTCACAGATTTTTTAAAATTAAGTTTCCCCATGTAGGGGAATGAAAAGGTGGTCTCTAGACAATCAGAATAACAGGCTTTTTTTTAATCACATTTGGTCTCCACAATATAAGATATACCTGGGACACACATACACATAGAGTGCAATTTCACAATTTACTTCTTTAACAATAGTCTCAGGTTCCTGCAACAGACTGGAACCCATCCAGGGTTCTGCTCTATGCTAATAAGCACCAGGCTAAACCTCAAACATGTACAGAATAAGCAGATAAGGAAAATGGATGCATTGATGAAATGAATCTTTATTCATCGGAATTCCTTTTTAATTTACCCTTACAGAAATGTAACAATATTGTTGATATCTAGTATCTCAATGTTGTACTTTTCTGTGTTATATTTGTATAAGTAATGGTTAATAATAAGCTGTGTATTACATGTTTTAAATCTAGTAACATCGGTGCACCACTACACTTTTAGAATAACGGCAGTGGAGTACAATGTATCTTCGCAAAATTGTTTTATTGTTGATGAAAAATATACTAATAAATGTGTTTTCGGCACAAGTGTTTAAGCCAGGTTTGTGGACGTAGCGGTATACGCAGGTTAATGCACTCCAAGCTACAAAGATATGTAAATATATACATTCAGCTATTTTTTTTATAAATTCAGATTTATGTACAGCTTGATACTCAGCTATATTATGAGTAAAAACAAGTTATTTACTATTCACCATAAATTAGTACCAGATTTACATACCATCACATTTCAGCAGGATACATAAATCATTTTGGCATTAAATCACTGACCACAGGTTCTTCATCCTCATCCTAGGGACTGTTGCTGTCACCTTGATTTGTAGCCATTTCATTGTTTTTATAGTTTCCGTTAAGTAACCTCAGTTACATCTGAAGATTATAATAGCACACTGATTTACTGCCATGATTTACCTTGTTGACACTATATGTGTGGCTGTAGAAAATTAATCGATACCTTTCAGACAAGTCAGATTTAAGAATCTGTTATAATTTATTTTAAGTAGCATCAGTAATTTCTATCTAAAATAATTTTTCATTACTCAGCTCAAATTACCGCTACACTACATGGTCAAAAATTTGTGGACAACCATATTAAGTTCATGATGTAATAGGTGACAGCAGAATTGGAGGTTAGTTGCTTTTTTCAAAAGATGCCATCTTTCCAGTTAGTCCATTTGCAAAATTTCTACCCTGCTTCTGAATGGCAGGAAGTCCCATAACCAATGCTCTATCACATAAAGGATTGCCATTCTAGAAGGCATGTGGCACTTATAGCAAGAATGGGTGAATCAACTTCAAATAAATGCCCTCGGTTTTGGAATGCATGGGGTAGCACAATGACACAGTGTTTTGCACTGGTCCCTTATACATCCGGGACCAGAGTGTCCGTCGTGACTGCATGGGTGTGGAGTTTGCATGTTCTGCCTGTAGGTTTTCTGCCTGGTATTCCAGTTTCCCCCCACAGCCTAAAAATATGCTAAGGTGAGTTGGCATTACCAAACTGGAAAACGGTGTATGAGTGTGCTATATAATGGGTTAGCATCTTGTCCTGCCTTACACCTGTAGTTTCCGGGATGAACTCTGGACCCCTTGTGACTCTGAATAGGACAAGCCATTGTGTAAAATGGATGGTTTCAGAATTCAATGTTGGACACGTTGGTGTTGATGTTGCTCTTGGATATATATATATATATAGTGTGTTTTGTAGCGATGCTCAGATCAATTGGCAGCTGAAAGCGGGAAAATATCAGTCTTAATTACTCAATTAGTGGCCTTTAATTAATCATTTAATTTTAAAACTTAGGCTATAGAGCCAGAAATGCAATTAAGCATAGAAAAGCTACTATTAAACACAGATAAAGCATTTAATTATACAGTGGTACCTCGAACTTAATGAGTTCCGGACTCCGGATCAAATCCTAAAAAGTTCAAGTTCTGATAAGTAATGTAAAACCAATTCATTGGTTCCCAACCCCCCAAAATAAAACATAAATATGTTTTTTTTATAGCATTTAAACATTAATTAACTGGATAAAACAAGAAGAGCATTTTTTTCTTAATGGTTTCCTAAACAATAAAGATCTTATCCCAACATTACTCCTGTTCTGCCCTGATAGTCTGCTCCTTCCGTGTGCCACGCCCCCTCGTTAACCTCATGTGGGATCCCCATGTGATCAGCTGTTTCTGGTTGTTGTCATTAGTCCTCTGTCCTCTTAAGTCCGTGTTTCAGTTTGTTTTCCCATTGGGTGCATTGGACTTGCTTACAGTGCTGGCTTAAAGCAATGCATTCTGATCCTGATGCAATGCATTATGGTTCGATGCATTGTGACCTCTCACCCGGCTGCACAAACTGGAACCGCCTCCGTGACGACACATCTTTGCCCTTATTGGCTGAAGAGTTTAGTTACATGCATGACGTCTGTATCCCAGGCAGTTCCAATGCGTAATCTATTTCTCCCGAATATCACGTAAAGCAGTGAGAACTGGTTTTCAGTTAATTTACCTGGTAAAATAAAGTTTAAATAAATTACATAAATGCTCTAATAGTACACGTAAGTTAGTGGTTTATTTATTGTTAGTTACTGTAATGTTATACTGCTTTAATTGGTTAATCGTCCTGTCTGTGAAGAAATCATTCATGTAAGAATTGCATTGTAGTACGACTCATTTCCTGGCGCGTACGATTTATATTAGGTCAGCGTTCACAGTTCGACTTTTGATATTCAGGTCGAGTTCTAGATCAAACTGGTTTGTTCGACTTTCAAGATTCGAGTCCTAGTGAGTTCGAGAACCGAGGTACCACTGTACTTACTTTTATTTGGTTATTTTCAAGAACCATCAGTCACTGAACTGATGCAAGTTTTATATTGCTTGTTGCTAAGGTGTAGAGTAATGGTTCTCAAAATTTTTTCCACCACAACCCAATTTTTACCATGCCAGCTCAGTTCCCACCCTGTATGACGTGTAGGTTTAAAGAACACAATGATCAACCGCGCAGTGCACTCGGCAATTTATGCCAATCAATGCCTACTGCACAAATCGTATTGGACGTGCCAGTGAATTTTAACTTAAGCATCTCCCGTTTTACTAATTTTGCATTAAGCATTTGCAGACCCAAGATCTGTTTGTATAGGTTATTTCCATGATTGGGATTGTGCAAGTGCACAGGACCAACTTTCATTTAGATTTCCAGCGACTCTGTATATGGTGGATGCACCATGAGAACCTGGGTAGGCTTCTGAATGCACACCCTGTCCCCCACTTTAAAAACAGGTACGCAAGCTTCATGTTGGGAGTCAGCGTATATGCTTTCATTTTGTTCTGTTGAGAGGACACTCTGCAACAAAGTGCACCAGAGTTTTTGCTGGACAATGGTAGAGAGGATGTTAAGACGAGTGCCCATTTTCCTGTTGTGTAATAATTCAAACAGTGAAAGTCTGCTTGCGTGTGGAGTAGTGTAGTAGACTTGAAGGAATTCTGTGACTGTGGCTTCCTATGGCTTCCTGTGCAGAATGGTGGACTAGATGCAAGGACAGGGTGGAAATATTCTACAGCTCCCTTTGCTATTGGGTGGTACACTGAGGTATATTTGTGCTGTATGTCAGACACATAGCCTTGTACAGGGGTCACCAAATGTACTAAAGACTGATGTTAAGAAACAAATTACATTCCCAGGGGTAGCAGAGGTCGTGAAGGCTACTTCAAGCCACTTGTTGTAATAATCTGTTAGTGTCAGGGCAAATTGACAATGCCAAGCAGTAGTTTCGAAGTGGCTAACCACATCAATACTTAATTTCTCCCATTGTTCTATAGGTAACTGCACAGGTGGTAGTGATGCCGTAGGGTTTTATCTGAAGACTGCCACTATTTCCAACTCACCTGAGCTTTCACTAGGTCAGGGGTGTCAAACTGCAGTCCTGGGGGGCCGGAGCCCTGCGTAGTTTAGTTCTTTCCTAGTTTCACCACAAATGATTCAGCTCACCGTCTATGTGGTAATTAGCACAAAAAGTTGAATCTGGTGTGTTAAACGAGGGGAAACCCAAAAACGGGCTCCGGCCCCCCAGGACTGGAGTCTGACACCTGTGCACTAGGTCATCCATACCTGACCAGATGCCACCAATAGGTTTCATGGAGATGTTGTTTCATTCTCACTTTACCTTGGTGGCCTTCACGAGTCAGTCCAACCAAGGTGTGGATGGGAGTGATAAGTTGTAAAAGCCTCTGAACGCATATTTGCCTCGCACAGTCGGTTCCTCGCAAAGTCAGAGGTATGGGTGTAAGACAACAGTGACAGCTGCAGAGGAAGGGGGCCAACCCTCTGAGATTTGTGTATGCAACACTTGCAGCTGAGTGCAGGAAGCAGATGCAGAAGCGAACTCATCTGTAGAGAGAGCAGACAAAGCAGGTAACAACACAGCGACAAACTCTGGTTAAGCTCCTACCTTCTCATTGGCAACAGCAGGCAAAGGCAGGTGGGAAAGTCCACAATCTTATTTTCTGACCCAGGTAAGTAGGCAATGTCATACTGAAAGGAGAGCATTTGCACGGCCCAGCATGCAATATGCATGCCAGTGCAATCAACTCCCTTAGCCAACAGGAGGGTGAGCAAGGCTTGGTGATCAGTACGAAGTGTAAATCTCTGTCCCCACAGGTAAGTCCTCCACTATTCAACTGCCCACACACATCCAAGTGCCTCTTTCTCTACTGTTGAATATTTGCGTGAATCTCCTGAATCTGAGTAAGGACACCAGCTAGACCATAATCAGTGTTGGTCGAGGCCACAGTAGGAAGATGCTGGTCGAACAATGCCAGAATTGGACTGTTTAACAGTGAGTTTTTCACCTTATGTAAGAGGATGCTGCACTGCCCCTGACTCAGTGTGAAGCCTGCAGTGGCTCCAGAACTGCAGAAAAATGAGGAATGAACTTGTTGTACCATGGTAAAAGTCTTAAGGATTATTTTAACTTGACTGCATCAACTGTAATATGGGGGATTCCATTAGCTGTTACTGTATGTTTGCAAGCCAGACCTGTTAAAGTGGCATTTAGGTGTATTCAGCAGTTAGCCCTGCCTCTTGTAAGTGTTGTAGAACAGCTTCCAGGGTCTCATCATGTTCAGATCGTGTGCATCCCCAGATGACAACATCATCAGAATAGTTGGCAGACCCTTCAGAATTGTGGACAACATCTTCTGGAAGGCGGAATGAACAGAGGTGCCCCAGATGGGCCACAACAAAATCTGAGCAGTCTATCTGAGTGATGACAGCCGCCAAATCACGACTGTCCTCATGAAGTGGTAACTGGTAGTAAACTCTTTCCAGATCAATGGTGGAGAAAACAGTCGCTCCATGCAGCAGAGGGAGCTTCTCGTCAATGTGAAGGAGCGGATAGCTGTCTCTAAGAGTGTACTCACACTAGGAAATTCGAACCGCGCCCGAGTGCGTTTGACCACCAAAGCGTGGTTCGTTTCACTAGTGTGAGTGCTCCGAATCGCGCCCGGGCGCGGTTCGTTTGGCCGTCCCTGGCCCGCTTGGAAG
>JABFDZ020000097.1:14494548-14513452 GCA_019775955.2 Pollimyrus isidori
ATTTATTTAAACTTTATTTTATCAGGTAAATTAACTGAAAACCAGTTCTCACTGCTTTACGTGATATTCGGGAGAAACAGCAGATTATGCATCGGAACTGCCTGGGATACAAATGTCATGCATGTAACTAAACTTTTCAGCCAATAAGGGCAAAGATGTGTCATCACGGAGGTGGTTCCAGTTTGTGCATCTGGGTGAGAGGTCGCAATGCATCGAACCGTAATGCATTGCGTCAGGATCAGAATGCATTGCCTTAAGCCAGCGCTGTAAGCAAGTCCAATGCACCCAATGACCGGACTGGGGAAACAAACTGAAACGTGGACTTAATACAGAGGACTAATGAGAACAACCATAATTGCTGATCACATGCAGATCCCATACGAGGTTAACGAGGGGGCGTGGCACACGGAAGCAGCGGACGATCAGGGCAGGACAGGGGTAATGTTGGGATAAGATCTTTATCGTTTTGGAAGCCGTTAAGAAAAAAAATACTCATCTTGTTTTACCTGGTTCATTTTGTGTGTAAATACTAAAAAAAACATATGTAGGTGTAATTTTGGGGGGCTGGCAACCAATTAATTGGTTTTCCATTATTTTGATCAGAATTCTAACTTTTTAGGATTCGATCTGGAGTCTAGAACAGAATAAGTCGAGAACCGAGGCACCGCTGTATATATATATTCATATATGCAAACCGAACAGTAATTTTACAACTATTTATCTCACCTGAACTATAGAATAATAGAAAATAAAATGTTTACAATATGTATCGTATACTTTTTTTGTGCCACTACACTGCAAATCGAAAAACTGAAACTGACACTATGTTATCTTTGGACATTACATTAACAAATAAGTCACATTTTGGTTAGATAATATCCAGATCCACCCAAAAAGGAAAGCTCATGACACCAATATTGATTTTTCATCATTTCTCCACAGTAAGATCACCAATGTATGCATATATTCCAGTTTTCAGTCCAATTAGATCAATGGGAAAACAGATAAGCGGAAGAACTTTGTAAGTTCTTAGCCATTTTAGAAAGAGTTGCATCACAACAGTAAAACAATTGCATCTACACGTTTGTATTGTATATCCCATTTGTCTGCACATTGATCCTTCTAATTTTCTTCATCTACAGTATAATGGTATTTGCCTGGGAATATATACATACCTGCATGCACATCAAAATGTGTGATTTACTATTCAAACACTGCCTGTGTCTTGACGCATATTTTGATGTTCATATGTAACCTTGCAAAATATGCATTTATTACGCCACTGGGAACATTTTATTTAATAATAAAAAGAATGTGTATTTATGGGTAATTAAACCAATTGTTTTTCTTCAGTTATTTCTTGGTAAGAAATGCATCAGGTTTCTATTAATCGTGTATTTGTTCTGCCTACACGGTGTGCAAGGTAAAAGATCATTTATCATGTTTGATCTGAAAATTATCTAGAAAGCCATAATACCACACTGAAAAAAGCCTTGGTGGCATCAAACATATATGATGGTGCAAATATCTCCAGATTTCATGTGTCCCTCTGAATGTTACTTAAACAGCCATGAAGTACAATGGCGGTGGAATGCATGACAATGAGTGATGCAGCACATAGAGATGGAGCCACGGTCCATGGGCTTCCCCAACAGGACAGCAGCAGGGTGACCGCCTTCTGCGCGGCTGACCGATGAATTGTGGAGAAAGACCTGAGCAAGATTCTTGTGACCAGCCGCATTTAACAGCTGAGTTGTTCTTCTGACAATAAATTGCATGTATAAATTCACTGTGGTTTTGAAGATAAACATAAACATAATCTCATCCACTATGAGTAAAATACAGGGGTGATGGTTTCATGAATAAAACATGTTTAGGCCTCAATTTGGCTGCCAATTAAGAAATGTTGGCATACATTGGGCTCATCTGTTTTCTGTACACTGCAGAAACCTTTTCATTCTCAGTAACCTTATTTATCTTCTTATGTTGTGTTTGGTAATGACTTGTATATTCACCATCAGAGAATTGTAAAAAGTAGGAGGCAATTTCTAAGGACATTGTGTGAATAGTTGTATTTGGGGTTTATTTTTTCGTTTTCTTGACCCTAGCTTTATTTCTTGATACTTTTGCTACAGATCGGTGCAACAGGATGCACCGGCATTTGCGTCTCTGCACTTGAGCTCTGCCTGTACCCGGTTCCGAGCAGCATGCGTGTTCCCTGGTGAGTGGGCTGGAGGGACTGGGACGCTCCGCCATCAGACCCCCGTTGACTGCTTGATGCTGTGGAAGCTGACCCGGGTGGGGGAGGTGGGGATGGACATGGCTCTTGCCACTCTGGCACGGATGGAGTGCTTGTCCTGCCACCGGTGCCACCGTTTACGGACTGCGGAACGTACCTGTGTAACATACAGAGATTTGGCCCTGTGACTCACATTGTTTCCATGCCTATTTGAGACACATGCTTCCAGTAACAACAACAACTGCAATAATGCTAATTGGTTTAGGGTTCTCAACATTTCCTCACATACCCAGTGACCTAATGCAATGATTGCAGGTTTTTTTTTTTTTCAAACCCGAGAACACAAAATTTAATTTTATTTTTATTCCATCTGGAAATTGAACATAATGGTATTACTACTTTGATTACTTGCTTAACTTGCCACTTCAAAGTATGAAATGGAGAATTAACAAATAACTGATCTGAAGTGGAAAAAACATGGTACAGCATATTATAAACTCTGCTAATAAACATCTTCTAAAACCTTGGCAGCCATCTGGGTGATAAGACATAATCCTGAGAACTGAACTACATGTTAAACTAATCATAGTAGGTTTCATTGTCATGAGAAATGCATGGGCAGGGGTGCCACTAGTGATTACGGGTCCCAGAAATGCATATAATACTGGGCTCCCTACCCAGACCAACCCAATTATATTCCAAATATTTGAGGGCCCCTGTCACCCAGAATCAGGCAAATCTCAATGGCACTACAATGCTGAAGAAATGTAGATGAAACATCTGTAAACATCTATCAATTAAGGATTAAGTCAGTTTCTAGAAAATCCACCTAATTGGCTCATTAAAAACAAACCTCTGCATTATAGGAAGTGACAGTGGAGTGCCCTCCAGTTTCTCAATAAGAGGTGTCAAAGTCACATTTTTCATTAAACTAGGGATGGTTGGGTACTAATTAAGGAGGAGAGGTCTTGCATGCTGTTGTACCAGCTAGCTACAGACCTACTAGGCATTTAAAACCATAACACTACTTGTAATAAATAATGTGACTTTAATATCATCAAAGCAGCACATTTAAGTTGCACACATAAAACACTAGTTTTAAAGCCAGAAAGAACAATTTGGAAACACAATGGCTCAACTATGAAAGCCACTCAGGTTTTCAGAGGAAATATTTTCTATTTTCTTAATTCTTTCAAGTGAGTGTGTTTCATTTGGAAAATAGGAGACTACTAAAAATCTATATAAAATATTAATATCTCCATTATTGAAACCTTACTATGACTCAGTTTTCTGCAAGTTCTATACTTCTATCTTGGAAAAAGTTACTGCTGACCAAATAAATAATGCAATAACCTATAATATCAGCTAGCATTAAATATAAATGCAACATCCCCTTATTTCCAAATGAGGAACTGTAGGGGCTTAGAACACCACAAAACACGTGGAAGCTGAGATAATTTAGGGAGGCTGCACCCATTTGCACCTGAATTGCTAATAAGTCAGCTGTCTGAGTCAGCATTATGCAGCTTAGGGGCCTCCTAACTGCATTATCCAGATCATCACTCTCACAGATGTCACCATATGCAAAACAGTTGAACAGGGTAGGTCACAGGGCTCGCTTTCAGATGCTTAATAGATGTTTACTTATGTAAAGCGGAAAAGCAAATGCCTGTTTTTAAAAAGCATTGCTCCTCATGATACAAACACCATAAAATTAAACTCTTTTTGTGGTGTACCGAGGTATACTGACAAGGTTCACAAGCTAAGACAACAATCTACATCTAAGGGTGCTAAGTATGGGCTTGCATTTTAACCAAACATTAGCTCTGGCAAAATAAAAACTGACCTTAACAAACATTTGAATTACAAAGCATTAGTCACACTAAGCAATATACCCACTAAAATCCAACTACATTCGCTTTTGGGCTTTCTCAATCACTGCATATTATTTACTATGGACCTTGTGTGTTACTGTCTATCTCCAGATAAGATTGTATTTAGTGACAATGACATATTATTTCTTTGGCCATGGACCTCATATGACCTTGGAATAAGTTCTTGTCATGAGCATGACCTGTCTGTGCATAATTTTGTGTGAAGATACAGATCATTCTATTTGTCAATAGGGGGAGTCTGTCCGTATCCTAAATACCAATTGGTCTGTTGCTAGGGGTTTGGGCATAGATATAGTTGGGATTCTTCATAAATATACACACATTTATATATATAGAGAAAGAAATCATTAAATACTATTGTATGAGTAAAAATGTGCGTGTGGCTGGTTTATGCTCAAAACTGTTTGTACACGAAGTTGATAAATGAGATCCCTGGTTCCAATAAACCTGTTAATTAGTAGTCCTGCCTGTTACTTTGTGTTTCCTATACAACTGAAAATGGATTGGTGTGGAATGGATCTGAAGCATCTTCACTGTAGAATTAACAGGATTGCATGGGACGGGATCTAGCTAAGAGGACTTGGACTTGCTTACCTCGCTATTCAAGAAGCAATAAAACACTGACACAAAGAAGCCCTTAACAGCAGGAGAAAGGAAAAAACAAAATTAAGCTTGACAAATCTGTAAGCATGGATGTACATTAACATGCTAAAATGTGGATGGAGATTTGTATTATAAACACCAAAGACATGTTGGGTATTACGTATTAATTTCATTACATGTTCATTTCATTAATATACTGCAAATATTCTTATTCACACATGCACATGTTTATTGGCTCTACCAGTAAATTGCATTATTATACTTTCTTATGTGAAGTACCTTACTGAGTCAAGTTCCTCCCATGACTAGAGACCACCAACTCTAGATTATAAACCCATGTCCTTAATTGCCATGCTCTTATGTTTCCAACAAAATCACGGAAAATGCCAGCAATCAAGAGCAATTTCAATATAATTCCACCAATGAACCTGGCTAATAGAGAATTTTGGTTTAAATTTTGAATTTCAGTATACCTGTATGTCCACTTTACATCCAAACTCAGGAATATGTTTTAAGATCCAAAAATTCAACAAAGGACTTTGGTTTTGTCTGATTTATTTCAGTCGCTTTAGATTGCTACTTTCTTCATAGTTTCATTTTTTTACTTTCTATCATAAGCAGCACCACATTCATATTTATTATATTTCATTACCAAGGGGGCAGGATTAAGAATTTGATTTTAAGAAGATGCTATGTTTTTGTAACTCTAATAAACTGCGCAAAACTTAATCAGATAACAGCTAATTTGCAAATTTACAAAGGAAGACTTCAGAAGAATAACAGAAACTTTTTTTCTGTAATATCAATAATTTCATTAAGAGTTCAGAAAAAGTAACATACTTGAAATGACTCCAAAAACGAGTTGAAATATATAAATACAATCTGTGATATTTCATCTTCTCCAGGGTTGACGAAGAACAACATGTATGTGATTCCAAGCAGTGGAAGCAGAACCAGAGTAGCTTTCACAGCTTTTCTGAAGAAAGTCAGAGTTGGAAAACTCAGCTTACATCCATTAGTGGTTAGTTTATGAGCTATAATCCTTGTTACTAGAAATTTTATTATTCAACTTACTGAAAGACAGAGTAAAGTTTGAAATCTGTATGCAATTAATGCAATTTATTTATATAATGAAAGCAGTGCCATACAGAAAATATTGCATTCATTAAAGTTGACCAATCGACAAATTCAACACAAGAAAGTAATGTAATAAATTAACCTTGATTAATAATAAAGACATAGTTTCTGTGAACTCTGTACACACAAGGCTTGGTTTTTCCAAGGGTCCCCACTAAACTGGTGAAGATGCTAATTTAAAACAATTTTTCAGGAATGACCTTTTTATGCAAACAAAGCATGTACATGCTGCCATAAAATAGAGGGAACCAATTTACCTGTACTGTATGGTTTCTGACGTGGTGGAAGCTCTGAGCTTTGTCATGAGAATCCGAACAATGTTAAACAGAAAAATGAAATTGATCTGAAATATAAAAATGAACCATATATAAGCATTATGGCAATAATGCTATAAAAACTCTCAAAACTCTCAATCACTCAGTCTATGCTTCAGAGCATATCGTAAAACAACATATTATGCAATATAAAATGCACATAATAAAATCACCAATGATGCAACTTAGATTTAAATATCCTGGTTGATCTTTGGCATTCTTATGCATTTCATCTGAACAAAAGTTGTACATTCGTTGCACACGGTTGCTGTGAAAACACCAAAAAAGCAAACAAACTCTCTCTGGTATTAGTAAAATAAACGCATTAATAAAGTTTCTAAGGTGGAAAAACACATTAAACAAACATGTGCACTTACCAGCAGAACTAGTATCATTGGGCCCTGGTAGATGTAGTCTGTGTATACGCCTGCCCGCTTCCCAAACCAGCATCTACGGTTGTAAACAACAGCAGTCAATTATCATCATTTAGCAGGCTATTTTTTTTAATTCTCAAACTTATCATAAAACCTTAGACTCTGGGCTAATTGACTCTAATAACTAATGAAAAGCATCTTTCCAACTTGATGCTTGTAACCCAAATGGAATGCAAAATGAAGAGCACTGTTAAAGAAAATAAAAACAATAAAAATACTTTACTTTATGTACTCATAACACAGACAGTTGTAAATTCAAACTCACTTTTCATTGTCGTAGTACAGCTTACCAATTGCCCATGCAACAATGATCGGGAAAGGAATGCCTTTAAAAAAGGAAAAGAAGGAAAAGCCATAAATTCATATTATTGCCGCTAAATATCAGAAAAAAATATTTATTATAATGCTCAGTGTCACAACCTATAGTGTTTCTCTCACCCTTTTATTCAAAGGAACATTATCGCTCTGTCAAGCTGTCAAAATTTGCCAGTGAATCTGCCTTATGTATTATTTATAAATGGCACCAAGTAAATCTGAGTTTTTGTATTTTGCAGATATGGATAAAAATAATACTACTTATCCAAAGGCATTCTAATGCTCAAGTAAATGAACTGATTAACAGTGGTTCTACAGAGGGCCTACGAGTCTTCTTTGGGTAAATAAATGGCTAAAATACATAATTAATACGTATTTCTCCTACAGTCATCACAACAACAAAATTGAGAGACTACAGTTTGGCTACAGAGAAGCCTGACTTTTCTTTTTAATAATTCCAGGATGCGCCCACTCACACCAGCCGATGCAGATGAACATCCACTTCCTTAGCTTGTCTGTGGAGTACGTGAGGACAATGGCTGTGTGCAAGTAGCAGCCCTCACCAAACATCCAGAAGAAGTTTGTGACATGGAAATAATTATATGCAGCTGTGACCAGGCGACACCAAATCTTAGGGGCGAGAGGGAAGAACATACAGAAATCTATAATGAACAGGGAGCACACACGGATAACCCTAAGCCCAACCCTAAACTGGCAGCAGACAGGATGGAAATAGCCTGCTTTCACCATGTTTCATTGCAGTCTGTAGTCATAGTCTGTACCATAGAGTTCAGCTATGCTGAAGCCTCTGCTTCCAAAATGCAGCTCTTTATCACTTTAAGGACTATGCTGAAGTCTACCTAATGGCTTAGAACTGTAGCTAAGTACCTCAATATTAAGTTATGGGGAACTAAGGAGGCAATAAATGCCATACTAGATCCCACAGCAGCACTTACCACGAAATGCTTCCAGGTCTGTGGCATCTCAAACCTATCGGCAGTATATTTTCTGTTTTTTTTCTCCTGCTTTACAAAACATTGCGTTATTTTTGGGTTCGTAGGTTAGGGGCTTGAATGGCACACCTCTTACCAAGCGGACTGTACATTTACAGAATATCAGAACAAGAGCATTCATTTATCCAGCTTTTATTTCTGAAGAATATCCGCTTTCTGTCATGTCACATGGCAGCAGTCCCAAAGAGAACCGCGTGTTCTTCTTGCGAGGAAGCTATTTATCAATCAGCAGGCAGGGGATGTTTGAGGGGCTATACTACCCTTTAATGATATGTTTGGGATGCACATCTCTGCAGGGTGTCACAGAGATTGGCTCCTACTGATGGTGTGAAAAAGGAGCCAGAACTAGCTCCTCTATTTCAATTTGACAGTGGCTGAAATACAATTAAAATATATACTTTAACTTTAAGTTTTAAATAATCTATCCAACGAATGTTTGTTCGACATATTTGCCTCTTTAGAGATGTTTCTTTGTACAATTTATATAACTGATCCTTCATTCTTTTACTTTCTTGATTTTTCGTAATGAGATGGAGATGTGGCTCAGTGGGATGCCCTCACACCTCTTGGGTTAGAGATCATGTTTGCATGTGGGCTTCCTCCCACAGTCCAGGAACATGTGATTAGCTGAGCTGATCCCTGCCAATTGTTCCCTGCAAAGGCTTATTGCCTAAATTGAAGTGACAAGTGTCTTGTACTTTCTGAGACAGGCTCCCAGCTCCCTATATTTAGGGACGCAGCTTTCCCGTTTTCATAGATGTATGGTACATCTCACTGTTAAAGAAGAAAGTTATTACAGTATCTTGTGTTTGTAAGAACATTTGAAACACACTGTTTGGTGAGTCATGAGCAAACTCACCACGTTGCTCTGGTGCACTTCTGGATTCATGGTCAGCTGCACCACAAACCAGGTGGCGTTTCGCAGGATGAAGGCGGTAATCAGATTCCAGTGAATAATGTTCCTTAGGCATCGGATGCTCCTGCCATGGGACAGAGAACGAGCAAGGTGGATATTGATCCAGGACGGAGATTCATTGGATGCTGACAACAAATGACAATATTTGTGTTTGGAGCTTGACCTAGAATGGGAATAGGTCACTGGAATATTTTGAAGCATAGAAACCAATTTGCTGCATTTCCATTTTTCCGATGCGCATCCTATACTCCATTGATCTGATTTTACATTGTACACCCTGGGCTACTGGTCCAATAGAAGGCAAAGTTTAATTTTTTTGTATATATGTATTTTTTTGTTCCCTGCCTTATGCCCGTTGCTTCTGGGATAGGCTCCGGACCCCCGTGACCCAGCAGCTTAAGTGGGTTGGAAAATGGATGGGTGGATATATTTTTTTTTCTTCCTTCCTTCCTTCCTTCCTTCCTTCCATCCATCCATCCATCCATCCATCCATTGTTTGTGTCATAGTTTTAATTAAAGCATTACACAACCCACAGTTGTTTTTGGAAAACTATTGTTTGAAAACTATTGTTTGAAAATGATAGTTCTCTGCTGATGGATGTCCTGAAATATTATCAGGATACACAGTTCTGTGAATAAATGGTAATGGTTTACTGCACACAGGTTGGTAAGAACAGTGTGGGTAATCAGCCTAAATGAACTCAACACAAGACAATATCCTTTACATTTTAGTCAACATGAATAAGAAAATATTACATATTTCTTGGTAATAACACCTACCGGTACACTCCTTGCATATGATCATTTTATCACAATATCCTTAAGATATGTGCTAATTTGCTTATGTGTTTCTAGGTATTTGAATACACAATGATCAGCAATACATATCTATTTTTATCATGGATTGCGGGTTATCTTTGAGTACACATAATTGTTTCAGTAATTAATATGATTTAGACTAGATCTTCCTTGGCTTGTGGGACTGTGTCTGTCAAGAGTCACCTGTAATGAGAAATGTCATATCTAAAGATGTTCCTGGTTGCTGGTGTACAAACAAAAAGAAGTGGTGAAAGAGCCATGATGGAGATCTCTGAGTTTTATGAGTTTTTTTTAATTTTATTTTGTGCGAATGAAGGGACCTGGGTGTCCCTAGAGCTGCCGCACATATTTGAGCTTAATATATTGTAATTTATTGCATAGTGATGCAAAGCAATGATTAAGAGAAAGATTCCAAATAACATACACTACCGTTCAAAAGTTTGGGGTCACTTAGAAATTTCCTTGTTTTCCATGAAAGCATACATGAAATGAGTTTGAATAGTAAATATAGCCAAATAAATAGGAAATAGTAATTGACAAAGTTAGAAATAATATTTCTTTTATTAAAATAATAATAGCGTTCTTCAAGTTTGTACTTTTTATGTACCATTTGGTCAAACCGCCCCCAGTTCAACGGAGTTGATATCCAGTGACTGCGCTGGTCACTCCGTTGTACACAGAATACCAGCTGACTGCTCCTTCCCTAATTATTTCTTGCATAGTTTGGAGCTGTGTTTGTGTCATTGTCCTTTTGGAGGATGAAACTGGCTCCAATTAAGCGCCATCCACAGGGTATGGCATGGCTTTGCGAAATATGATAAACTACCTTCTTGGAGATCGGTTTTACCTGTACAAATCTCTCACTTTACCATAAGCAGAAGCAGCCCAGGACCATCTGATTGCCTCCACCTCTAGCATCTTTTCATTTGATCTGCATCTCATAAATATTCTTCTGAACACGCCAAACTTAGATTTGTCCGTCCATAAGCACTTTTTTCCGGATCTTCTTTGTCCAGTGTCGCTGTTCATTAGCCCATCTCAGTCTTTTCTTTTTATTGGCCATTCTGAGATACAGCTTTTTCTTTCTTCCTTTGTAATCCTGCATAGAAGGCCAGCATCCCAGAGTTGCCTCTTCACTGTTGACATTGAGACTGGTCTTTACTTAATGAAGCTGCCAGTTGAAGACCTATGAGGCGTCGTTTCTCAAACTACAGACTGTAATATATTTGTCCTCCCGCTCAGTTGTGCACCAAGGCCTCCCTCCCCTCTTTCTGTTGTTGTTACAGCCGGTTTGTGCTGCTCTGTGAAGGGAGAAGTACACAGCACTGTACCAGATCTTCAGTTTCCTGGCAATCTCTCGCATGAAATACCCTTCATGTCTCAGAACAAGAATAGACTGATGCGTTTCAGAAGAACGTTCTTTGTTTCTGACCATTTCGAGCTTCGGACCCACAATGCTTAAGGTACTCAACTCGTCCAAAGAAGGTCAGTTTTATTGCTTCTTCTGCACGACAATTTCCACCTGTGCTAACATAATCATAAAAGGATTTTCTAATGATCAATTAACCTTTTAAAATGATAAACTTGCATTAGCAAATACAACATGCCACTACAATACAGGACTAATTGCTGCTGATAATGGGCCTGGATACACCTGTAGATATTCCATTAAAAAACAGCTTTTTCCAGCTATGATAGTCATTTACAATATTAACAATATCTAAGCAGAATTTCTGATCAATCTGATGTTATTTTAATGGACAAAAAAACTTACTGTTTTTCAAAAGCAAAGGAATCCCGAAGTCATCCCTAACTTTTGAACAGTATATGGGATGACCTTTGTCAAGCATTCCTTCAGTCAAGCAGAACGGTCAGTAACAGGAGGCACCCTAACAGGACACAGCTGTTGCATATTACCATATCTTCTGCACAATTTAAAGACATACCAGACAGTATCGGGCTGATTCCGGGAAAGGAAGCAGAAAGCTCTAAGATACCCTTTTTAAAATTGTGGTGTAAGGGTAGTGGCAGTGATGAGAGTTGTTTCTGAGACATGGCAAGGGTATGCAAATGCTCCAAAGCAATGCTTTCCAACCCGGTCCTCGGGGACCCCCAGACATCCCATATTTTTGGTCAGACTGGGTGCTGGGGGAGAGAAAAATTTGAACTGTTTGGCAAGGAACTGAGAGGAAGCAAAAATGTGGACTGCCCTGGGGTCCCAATGTATTGGGGTGGGAAACATTGTCCTAAGAGATGGATTGATAAGAGGGGAAGGAAATACACCTGAATTATTTTCTTTTTGTTTCTGTATTCAGGGTTCCTGGAACTTAATTTGACCTGTGACCAACTCCTTAGTAAATAAAACCAAGGGTTGGCAACACTTCAAAATGGCAATACCTGTATATTTAGCCCAGATGTGCATTAATTTGATTCAGAACCCATCCATTAATTTTCTGTAACCACATATCCTATTTAGGGTCGCGGGGGGTCTGGAGCCTATCCCGGAGGCTATGGGCAAAAGGCAGGGAACAACCCAGGATGGGGCGCCAACCCATCACAGGGCACACTCACACACCAGTCACTCACACACGCATGCCTATGGGCAATTTGGTAACTGCAAACAACCCCAGCATGTTTTTGGACAGTGGGGAAACTGGAGTGCCCAGTGAAAACCCCAGCATGACACGGGAAGAACATGAAAACTGCAAGCACTTAAAAAAAAAAAAACGATATCCATCTGTTTTCTGAAACCACTTGTCCTATTTTGGGTCACAAGGGGTCCAGAGCAAATGAACACAGGGTATGGAACAACCCAGGATGGGGCATCAACCCATCACAATCACACACTAGTCACTCTCACAAGGACACCTACCGGAAATTTGGGTGAAGCCATGGCAGAGACTAAGGCAACAGCGCTAACTACTGCACCACTGTGCTACTTATGTTTCACTATGGCATTTATATATTTATCATAATGAATAATATAAAATTTGTACAGTAAAATCCAGTTATTCTACATTACATTGCTGGCAGCCAGATATTTTAGTATCTGCATTCAGGTATGTAGAGGCGTCATGGTGGTGCAGTGGTTAGCACTTCTGCCTCACGCCTCTGGGGCCCGGGTTCAGGTCTCTGCCTGGGTTTCATGTGTGTGGAGTTTGCATGTTCTCCCTGTGGGGTTTCCCCCCTACAGTCCAAGAAACATGCTGAGGCTGATTGGAGTTGCCAAATTGCCTGTAGGTATGCATGTGTGAGTGACTAGTGTGTGAGTGTGCCCTGCGATGGGCTGGCCCCCCATCCAGGGTTGTTCCCTGCCTTGTGCCCGTTGCTTCCGGGATAGGCTCCGGAGCCCTCGCAACGCAGTAGGATAAGCGGTTTGGAAAATGGATGGATTCAGGTGTACCTTTTGGAGGGAATAATTCAAAATCTGGGATGATGCATGCCTTATCTCAATTGTCATTTGTTTTCAAATATAAAAGTTGTTTCAACTAAGTCCGCAATTAGTAATATTTTATAATATGTAATTTTTTGTGGATTTAACACAGTGGCAGCTTGTGCTGTCCGCTACTACAATGGCATATTTGTCATTGTTTAATTAGTTCATAGGGAGTACTCATGGTTGGCAGTAGTTACATGTATAATGTATATTTCAGGGGATCTGGAATTTGTAATTACTTTTAATCACACTTGGGTTATGACTCAATAAAACATTTACTGTGATTGGCTCAACTAGAACATTAAAGCCATATAGTAATAATAAATGCCCTTCAGTCTTTGTTGTTTCTAGCTTCAAACTATGCCCAGTACATCACTGTGTTATTTCTCCATCAGGCATTATCATTCGCAGTTCACACATGTCCCTTATGAATTGACTTCAATTAATTTTAAAACTCAGTGACATTTTCTATTAATTAAAGTCCACTTTAGCATAAAAGAGTCTATTCCAGCTCTCTAAGGAATGGAAGATGAGTTTTTTTCCTGACTCGAGGAAATGCTTGTCCTGTCCCCTTATTTCTGAGAAACCGAACACTTGGCATTTCATCCAAAGCTTGAGGAGATAACAGTGGCCCACTAAGGGAGCAGAAGCAGTGTGTACACGCCATCTCCTGAGTCTTTCTTACTGCCAACAAGTTCATAGCTAGTGGCAAATATTCCAATGAGAAATGGCACAGTCAAATTCAAACTTAATTTTCAGTGATTGCGAGTGAAAAACGTCCAGCTGCCAGAAAGACAATGTTTTCAAATAAGCCAAAGATCATGTTTTAGGAACATCTGCATTTGTGTCTCCTTTTTTTCTAAAGTGAATTGCATAATTATGCAGCAAAGTACGAGTACAAAACAGTGTAAACTGCTATTACAGCAGTTCTGAAAAAGAATGACTACAACTGGTATATGTTCCATTATGTGGTCAAAACATTATGGATTCTTTCCTAATACCGATGAGAGTTGTCAGAAACAACTCTCATTACTGCCACTATCCTTTCACCACAATTTTAAAAAGGGTATCTTAGAGCTTTCTGCTTCCCCTTTGTCCTGATTTTGGCATCAGTTTGTCATGGTATGAACTCGGCAAGGTGTTCAAAGTGCTTCACAGAGCTACTGGCTCATGCTGACTCTAAGACATCCAAAAGGCTATTTTGAAATTGTTGATAGAGCAACTCACCATCCCATGGATATTCATTTAGACGCCTGGGTAGTTTCCTGTATTAGGCTAACCTCATTGTCTTTTTCATGGAAACATTCAACAGAAGAACATACAAAATTTACAAAAGCGAGGAGGCCATTTGGCACATCAAACTTGCTTGGACAATCTTAGTCTTATTGAAAAAAAATCCATTCACAGATGCTCTACTGATAATGAAAAGGGGCACCTGGAAATGATATTTGGATATCCTGCAGCACTCAAAAACTCCTCCGCATTCATCAAGGGAAGCAGTGTGTACCATAAAAACATTCTCCATACCAAGATGCCACCACCACCAGCCTGCTGGAGTGTTGATCACCACATGATGTATGTGCGATAGCAGGAACTGAGACACATGTGAGGGGGTAGTATTTTTCCAGTCGTCCATTGCCCAATGTTTTCATTTCTTTAGTGAACCATAATTTTTGACTCTTACAGAGGTTGACCTCTGTAAGGGTACAAGCTGCCATACCCAATTTATGTCAAGAAATATCAGTCTGTGCATTCTTTTACGAGTCTTATGGCATTAGTGGTATTCCAAGTTGTCAGTTAACTAAATGTAGACCATCTGTTAATCTACACAATCAAATCAATGTGCCAGTTCTGACCAGGGTTTACCATTTGCTGCCTGTCTTCTGGGTGGTGCACAGCACATACACAAGAGATAACGCTGAGCTTAAAAAGCAGCGCTGCAGTTGTAGAGACCAAGGCAGCACAACAGACATCTACTTTCATACTCGTTTTTTCCTTGCCCATTCTACCCAGCATACACATCAAGCTGTGAAATCCTTCCTTAATCCTGCTCTGCTCCTTAATGTGTATTCACCAAAGTGAATTTAACATGTTAAATAGAGAACATTGGAGAACATGGTTTTTCTTCTCAGTATCTTTCAAAGAAAGATCTTACGTCCCTAATGATTTGTGCCAACCATTGCAGGTATAGCTTTAACTAATTGTGACTGGTATCTTAAAATATGTCTGTACTTGCTATCATGGCCGAAAGACACAATAAAGAAAAAACAAAAAAACAAAATCAGGAGCACAGACACCGGCCCTGAACTGCTTACAAACATGGTTCCTGGACTTTTGGTCTTCGGTCTTGGCTGGATGGGGTTTAAGTGCTGGGTTGAAACAGGCACTCAAAAACAGGATCTAAGCAGGACCTAACCTTAACCAGAAATTAGTCTACTAGTCAAAACCAAAACAGACAGAAAAAATATAAACTGTTCATGCAAAAAGAAACAGGAACAGAAACAAGATACAACAGAATCCCTAAATCATGTAACTGAATGTGACCAAAATTCCACTGTCAAATAATGCATCGGCAGGTAATGTGCTCCTGCCTTCCTCATGGCCTCCTGCTGATCAGTTTCTTGTAGCATGACAGGCATCCCTCAAGTGCCAGCAACATGGCACTAATCAAGACAATGTTTATTACATGCAAGTAACAGAGCAGGACTGTCACACAACTCTTCCACTCAGGAGTAGCTGTTCAGGTACAAGTTTGCCACAGCAAAAGCCTCATTTTCTGGTTCAGGATGACAAAAGCCTGATCTATCTTCTGGACTTGGTGCTTGATTCTGTTTTCTAAAGTCCTTTTTCTGATGTTGTTCACTGGACTTCTGTCTTCTGGTCTACTTCTTTTCTATGCCATTAATAGGATGTCAGTTCCATTAACCAGAACTGCAGTGAATTGGAAAACTGCCTGCTGTTGTATCACAATGGCTGACTGGTGCTTTCTTATTGGAGAGAAGAAAAAATGCTCCAGCATCCTGAGCAAAGCATGCATGGCTGACATTGGCTCTCCTCAGTCCAGCATGTCCAACCTCTCCTACGATCTTGCCCTCTTGAAAGGAGTCTTGTCCTTTGTCTTGATGGAAATCACTTCCTCTACATGAGTGAAGAATACATACCAGATTTCTTTGCTCTGCTAATTAACAATACATGTCAGACCGTATCATGTTCTTTCTCTAACTGTGAAAGCATTAATAAGCAAATTTACATTTTCCAACCATAAATCCTCTTCCAACACCTGCCAAAACAATTAAGGTTTTTGCTGGTATTATTGTTTTTGTTCATTTTTTTACAACATAGTAATTACCTAATCTACCTATACACTGGTTTTGTGTGACACAGAAATGGTAAAACTAGATTGTCGGGTCCTTAAGAAGTGCTCTGACAGCAACCAATAAAGTGAATAAGGCCATCTTGAGGTAAACACTTCCACACTCTAATTATTATTAATGAGGGCGCTGCAAGCTCCTTCTCCCAGAAGAGGCGTTTTTCATCCCATTTGATTTCCCAGTATGAGCAAATAGACAACAAAACAAGGCAGAAAAGAGGAGTGTTGACAGGAATCTCAGAAAAAGTCACTAATCCCCACAGGTCTGTTTCCTATTTTGCCTTCATTGTTTTCCTCATGCCTGGGAGGCAATGAGGCAGAACTGGCAAATTTTTTTAAATTTTGTTTTATATTTTTTAGCTAGAGTCTCTTACAGTGGTACTCATAAATATGGCCACCCCATGGATTTAAACAGCTCCCTCATGTCCTCCATTTGATCATTGCCACAACAAGAGACTGGGCTAACCCCCAAGTATAAAAACAAAAAATACATTTAGAATGTAGAAAGGAATCTTCAGATTCTCAGAAACAATACAAAGGACTTTTCATGGGTCTCAAAAACGCTATCATTAGTAAGACGGAGAAAAAGTAATGGTATTAGATACTACTAGTGTTCCTGAAACACATCTCTGGTCTGAAATAACTAATTTCAGTTTCGGGTGAATTTGGATTCAGAACAGTTTACCTAGTTTGGGTGGTAGGATACATTTTACTGAAAACGTTTCAATATACTTTTTTACTAGATATGTCGGAATAAGTTACGTGATTGTCACTGCTAAAATGCCACACTTGTCAACTTTAATTCAGAGGACAGTCAAAATGAAAGTAACTAGAAAATCACACAAAATTAGTTTCACAAGGCAAAGACAGGCCCAATACTTTAAACATGACCAGTCAGCGTCCGTCTGTCTCCAAGGGGGAAGCTGAAAAGTACGCTGACAAGTCCATCGTTTGACATTGTTGTACAGCATTGTTTTCACTTCTTCTTGACTAATACACACCAGATATTATAATGCTTGCACAGTCGCCTCTCTGTATCCCTGAGTTCCACACCAGCAGATTCAATCAGCCACGGATCAGAAATAGAAAAGGAAAACTCTAAAATGTTCCAAAAAGCAAAACTTCAATTTGCCTCACGCTGAACACTACACCGAATCCAAACAAATTAAATAATGTGCGGATCGAGAGGGAGAATGGATGATATTTTCGCTATTTTTATCTTCTATATATGCTAGACTGGTTACCTCTGTCTTCAACCTGCACAAACTTATTTCTTGACATTATTCCTTAAACAATACAGTATAACAACAATTTACATGGGATTTACACTGTATTAAGTCTTACAATTAATCTAGACATCATTTAAAGTATACGCGAGGATACGCGTGGGATACATGCAAATACTACACCATTTCATATAAGGGACTTTATCCATGGATACTGAGGGTATTTGGACTTGTTTACCGCTGAGGTAAGGCATGACTGAGCTCTCTGATCCTGTATTGCCGCTCAAGCTTCCTCCTGAAAACTGTCGGAAGATCATTTAGTCTAATTACCAGAATTACTTAGCCGGCCTAGGAATTATCTCTTTGCCAGGTTTTGATGATTCAGTTCATGCTCCCAGCCCTTTCGCGACCTGTTTTTTCTGGACTGTCTGCGTCTCTTCTCCTGTGTTTTTGTGAGTCTGCTCTCCCTATTCGTCAATTCTGTGAGTCTGTGTCCCGAGCCATTTCCTGCTGTGGGTGAGTGTCCCCAGTGTCTGCACACGTTTGCTCTGGCCTGCGAAATTCTACCCCAGGGCAGATCTTTTGGTTCCCTGACTTTATTTCTGGCTCCCAACGACAATATCAGTTTAGCTTCTTTGGTTTTGCTCTTGGATCCTCCATGAGGTGTTACTGCATGCTTGTGTGTCTGTTTTGGGATGGACTGGCATAGGATGAACCCCAGTCTTCCTGGAATGGGCTCCAGGCCACTCTGCAACCGCTAGAAGAACAAACAGATAGAAGGTGGGGGGATGGAGGGAAGGATGGACGGATGGAAGGCTTGCTGTTTCTGAGAAACAATCAATAGTTACTCGGAAGGAAATTAGTGCCCATGTTTTTCATTCTGCAGCCATCAAAATGATGGATTTTAACCATGATTATGTCAACTCAGATGAGTGAAAGCAGATAATGCATACAGCTATTGATGCTTGAATCAGGACAAGAATTATGTGACAGAACCATTAAATAAAATCAGAATCTGAGCTGACTCGTGGCACGTGAAAAAAATGGTGTCTTTGCATTCCAAAATTGCCTTTCCAGTCCAAAGTCCATCGATCCATCCATTTTCAAAAACGCTTATCCTTACTGGGTCGCGGGGGGTCCGGAGCCTATCCCGGAAGCAACGGGCATGAGGCAGGGAACAACCCTGG
>JABFDZ020000097.1:14522564-14552818 GCA_019775955.2 Pollimyrus isidori
TGCAAGATGCTATCCTATCAATATGGGTCAACATTTCTAAAGAATGCTTTCAGCACCTTGTTGAATCAATGCCACGTTGAATTAAGGTAGCTCTGAAGGTGAAAGGGGGTCAAACACCGTATTAGTATGGTGTTTCTAATAATCCTTTAGGTGAGAGTATTTCTTAAATAATGTGGCAAACCTGAAGGAACACAAATTATAGATGCTACGCATGCATTTAAAAGCAAAGTACTATTTTTAATTTATTAAATTAACATTAAATGGACACCTTTGTGGTAATGCAAACTCGCAGCTTCTCCATTTAAGCAATTCCATTCCCAGATTAAATGCTTTATCGAGCAAGGGGAGCGGAACCATGGCGGGCCCACCTGTGCTCACGCAGATGTAACTCAGGCCCAGCTGTGCCCACGCAGATGTAACTGAGGCCCACCTGTGCCCACGCAGATGTAACTCAGGCACAGCTGTGCCCACGCAGATGTAACTCAGGCCCAGCTGTGCCCACGTAGATGTAACTCAGGCACACCTGTGCACATGCAGATGTAACTCAGGCTCAGCTGTGCCCACACAGATGTAACTCAGGCTCAGCTGTGCCCACACAGATGTAACTCAGGCTCACCTGTGCCACACAGATGTAACTCAGGCCCACCTGTGCCCACGCAGATGTAACTCAGGCCCAGATGTGCCCACGCAGATGTAACTCAGGCCCACCTGTGCCCACGCAGATGTAACTCAGGCCCAGCTGTGCCCATGCAGATGTAACTCAGGCCCACCTGTGCCCACGCAGATGTAACTCAGGCCCACCTGCGCCCATGCAGAGGTAATTCAGGCCCTCCCCTTCAGCATTTATAACATAAAAATCATGTGACCTGTATGTTTGTGCGTCGTTCTTTCTCTGTATTCACTTGGTCTTAGTAATGCCACGGATAATTTAAAAACAGACTGAGTCTGCAATGTGAATTGTTTTGGGACTGGCCCACCTGATTGTATGCCGTCCCACCCGTGCTATTATACCTGGCTCTGGAGGGTAATCATTTGTTAGAAATGAATGCAGATGGATATTTCACTACAGTAAATGTGTTACTACAGCAGTAGTCCCCAAGTTACAAACGCCTGCTGATTTTCAGGTGAACACATTTGAATTGGTTTTTAAAATGACTATTTACATGTAAAAGGTGTGTAAAAGAAACCTAATGTAACAAACTGCTTATCAACTGCAGTTACATACCGCAGGCATGAAGGGCAATCCAATAGCAAATGTTGCCTCAGTTCCTGACATCTCTCATTTGTGAAGTGCTTTGCCACGTCTTTGAGGGCAAATACAGTATGTGTCAAATGTCACTTGCCGGCTGCTCTGTAGCCTGAGAAGTTTGACTTTGATCAGGAGGAGACGCTGAGATACGTATTAGCAGCAGAGTAATTTTATCCCAATGGGGGTATTTTCAGCTTTGCAGCCCTCCTGTAATGTACTTGGCACAATTCCCATGAATTATGTGGCTATTAAAATGGACAACATGAAGCTGTGATCTTGAAAGGACTCCCAGCACACCGGTGCCCCTTGGGAATCGAGCACGACCAGCATCCTTAACCTGTCCTCAAACATCATGGAAACATTGACTGCACTGTTCATAAAGGAAAATCGTGCAATTTAATAAACAGCATTATCACGATACAGCTGCTCTGTTGAAGACAAACTTAGCAGGGAATGTCCTAATTCATATTATTATTATAAGCACTGTAACAAATATACTTTATGTTTTATTGATTATATGTGCCAAGTTATGCAGCAGGTCTGTGGGTTTCATGCTGCCAGGACGTGGAAGACATGTCAGCCAGCAGTAGCTGTTCTGTAAGGACTGAGCAGTGTCACAGCCTAACGAGGGCAGCACCCAGAATGCAACTGCAAAGAAATGAAAACAAACAGAAATAAAGAAATACAGTCAGTTCTGGGGTGGAATTTAGGTTTTCACAATTATACAGCATGATTAAAAATGAGAATTTAGAATAGAATTGACATATAAGTTGAAGTTAAGTAATCTAATTTAGCTTTTAGGAATCTGTTGCAAATGCACAAGATATTAGCAGTATTTTAGCCCGAGCCACTGTAATATGCTATATCGTGAGGACTGCAGCAAGACATTGGTACATCTTCAGGAAAAAATGTTGGCAGCACTGATCAACATATGTCTGTCAGCGGTTTATATTATGAAGGATATTTATAGACTGGTGTCAAATTATGTTGGTTATTAAACACCCTTTGGAAAATTATCTAATTATATTAAGAACACCATGTCACCCTTTCAAAATCAAATTAGAGCATCATGCCAGTTTAACAGGAATGAGGGAATAGGGATGGCGTTGGTGCATGAAGCACTATGGAAGCCTACCAGCTGAAAGGCACATGGCAGACAGGAAGTCTCCCCCATGCATCTCCATCTCCCAGTAAAGATGCATTCTGTGTCCTCGCTTTGCGAAGGCCGCCCTGTTGGGTCTGGCTAAATGTCAATCCTTCGATACATCTTCATGGACTTATGTCTGGCTTCTAAATGCAAACACCTGGACTGATATGTACTCACAGTTCATCATATACTGTCAATTGTACAAGTCAACAAATGCATTTATCCAATAATAATTATTTCATGCAGGGTCAAGGTGAGCATGGAACCTATGCCGGGAAGCACACAGCACAGCTTAGGAGCTGGGAGGAAGCAAAAATGTGGATTCTCCGGCAGGGAGTTGGGAGGGAGCAAAAACATTGACTGTCTGGTTGTCCTTGACGACTGGGATGGGAAGCACTGCACTATTAGTCTAATGTCTTTGGACTGCAGAATGAAACTGGAGAATGTGGAGGAAAATCTTGCAGAGAACATGCAGATTCCACCATCACAGAAATGGTGGTTAAATCAAATCCCTTAGCTTGGCCCAGGCTTATTAAATTCTGTTCAATATACACAAGGAAATGATTGATAAACTATAAACTCTAACAATAAAAACAATACAAATTTAAAGTGTGCTTTAGTGGACCAGCCTCCCATCTAGGGTCTGCACTGCCTTTTGCTTTGTGTATCCTGGGATGGCTTCCAGGCTCCCAGCCAGCTGTGGTCATGGAAAATAGCGGAAAATTAAACATTACTTTTATAGCTTTTTTTAATACTTTTATAGTATTCTTGTGTGTCGGAAGGTTTCTTAAAAAAAAACTGTTCGACCTCCATACAATTTGGGATGGAAATGCATGAATGCATATTATCCCATGTGCGCTAGACATTTATAGACACGTGGTCCAGCGGCACCACATCATGAGTGGAGTTTTATTTTTGCACTTAAATTGTTGTGAACAGCAGAAGACAGTAAAAGCTGCTGTGAGCCTTGCGTCATCAGTCGCCAGGGGCTGCAGAGAACTGTGGGACCTTTTTACGGGTGATTCGTGCCTGAGCTGTTTGCTGTGATTCGTGCAAGTCAGCATCACTCTTACATCACCCTTAGTCCGGCATGCTTCAGTATTGCTTACTCCTTATCTGGTATTAAACTGTTTCCTTCTAAGGAAGTAATCCTTAACATTTTGGATGCAATGTTGAAAACTTTGACTAATTAGAATTAGTACACCCTGACCTTGTCGTGCCCAGTAGCCAGGATTATATATAGTCTAGGTGCTGCAGTGCATTTGCAGAGCCGTTCCCAACTGTGCTGCATCTCCTTCAGCTTGGATAAGAGCCACAAAGCTGTCTGCACCAGCAAAACAAAACAGACAGTGTCTGTCGGCACAGCTTAAGGTCCTACGAGATGGGGAGCAGCCGGTGGAACCTCACTCGGCCACCACTGCTGATTTTCCCAGCCCACTTTGAGCGGCTTGCTCTTTCAGGCACTAAGAGCTCTGTAATGAATCATTATCTTATTACATTAGTTTCTCCCATTCCTGTTCGCTTCCGCAAGCAGCGACGGTGATTGATCTTGACAGAGCTTGTCAAATCAGGTATGGAAAAAGTAAACGTGAACGCTTTAAGAAGTCTAATTCAACCCAGTCAGCTCGAGACTGAATGTTGGAGGAAGAGAAATGCTTTATATATGGTAAATGCTTATAAGGGCTAATGGGCTATTGTTTCTATTGTATCTTGTTGCAACAAATTTGTTGGAAGAATAACTGCAATTTTCACTTTACTCACAAAGCTGGGCAGTGATGCAACTGGTTTATTGATTGTTGCATTTTCCACTAAAACGTAAAAAAATAAGATGAATGCCTTTCAGCCTGATAATTTTAGCTGGTTTCCTTCAACGTAAGAACAATATTAAGCATATACAAGCATAGGGAGATACACAAAAGCTGAAATGAGCAACGGGTCTTGGACAGACTACAAACAAAGACTGGGTTATATGTCTGGGTCCAGCTCCATTTGCTCAAGGATAACAGAAGAATAAATTTCTGACATATCACATGTCAATCATGCTTTGCGTGATTGCTGGGGTTTCCCTCAGAATTCCTCTACAATACTGTAATACATCAAAACGGGCATCATTCTACAGCCATGAGGAAACAAGATAACAGGAAAAAATGTGTAGATCTGTCACACCTGCTGCCTAGACCTCGGGCTCTGTGTGGGCAGAACATAGCTGACACAACAAGATCTGTTTTTCTTTCTCCTGGAAAAGCTGATTCAGTCGTAAAGTTAGAACTGAAAGACTGGCCATGCTTCACATATGCTAGAGTTGGATTTTCACCAGCTTTGGACGCTACCCAAGATATATTTTATGCAGCATGAGAGAACTGATCATAGCAGCTGAGAGGAGTGAATTCATCCTCATTCAGACCTGAGATCCTGAGACTGGCTCTGCCCTGCAAAAATGCAGACTCTGATGTCTTCAACCTTATAGCGCCTTTTTGTCTAACACACTGTGGTATGTGTAAGGTTGCAAATGGCTGGAATATTTTCAGTACTAGGGATCTTAAACACTTTACATATAAAAATTCCATAAAGTATTAGTGAACCGTAGGGGGGGCTGTGGCACTGGAGGTTTGTTGGCATCCCTCAGAAGATGCTGTGCTGAACAACTGCTCATCTTGCCTTTTCCAAGAAGCAACTATATGGCTCCACGTGGGTAACAACTGATGTTAAACAACAATACAGATACATTTCATTTTGCTCTCCGTTCAATCAGTTACAATATTTTGTATCGGTAACTCAAGTATGTAAAAACTTGCATTTGTCCATTGTCAACTATCCCTCAAATAATCCATCCAACAGGATATAATAGATAGATTGTACTTCATTAATCCCTCGGGAAGGTTCCTCTAGAAAATTTAGGTTTTTTTTTTGGATAATCGATAACCTAAAATTTTTTACTTAACTAGTCTTGCAAGCAAATTGATGCAACTCATCTTTTAGTTTATTCTGTGACTGCAAGGGCCTGAGCCAAAGTTCTGTTACCGATTGCAGCAATAATCTTACAACAATAATCTCCCAACATCAGCTGCCTCTATGCGATCCTGGTCTCTCATTGACAATATCCACACAAAAGTTCACAACGGCCTCACAAATGTGCAGGTGGAGAAACTGGTGTCAATTCGGACAAACCTGAGGCTCTTTGACATTGACACCTCCACTCTTCAAACTCCACCGCTGTGGATTCTGACTGATTGACTGAGCATTTATGACCTTGTTCACATTCTCTAGATTTAGAAGACTTTGACTTTCATCATCAAACCTCATAGCATGTGCTCGCAGTCAATAAGGTTAGCAATAACTTTGGGTAAGGTACCACGTCACAGTCACATATCCTTGGAATCGAGAGAACTTACTCAATCGGATGTCTAAGTTGAAATGTCATGTGCTAAAATAATCCTGTAGACAATGAGGCATGTATTTTAGATATGTTCCACCAAAAGTTACCCCTAATAATCATAAAAATCATAAAACATTGAATTTCTGCAATGATTGACGTACTACCCACCTGGGGAAAAACATTGTTATTGTTATAATTTATTTCCTATAAGCCTACAAATAAAAGAATAGAAAAACACTCAAAAATTGGTTGGAGTTAAACTAGAAAGAACAACAAAATACAACATGCTATTTATTAAGAAGACAATTACTTGATATTTTCACAATATTTATTCACAAAAGTATGTATATGTATGCTTGAGGTCAAGCTCCGTGAAAACAGTTTAAAGAGAAGGTGCCCATGGTGTAATTGGAACACCTCTCACATGTAAACACAAGCTATAACATTTGTTTATTGTTTGAGGGTAAAATGTTGACTTAAAATTTCATTCTCAAATTTCACTTTAATCATTCATAGTGTACAAAGGCAGAAAAATGATAGCGATAAGCATTCAGCATTAGAGTCTAAAATGTCTGTTATGCCTGTTAACAATGCTTTTCTGTGTGTGTGTGTGTGTGTTGCTGTCTATCAAATAACTTCAACAACTTACCAAATAGATGCGAAATCAACACTACCTTCCACTTCGCACTAACCATGTATTCAGTCACACTATTAAGCCACTGAAACATCCCAAAAAGAAGGCCCTGCACTCCCACATCAGAGACTCTAATCTCAACATTTATAAGTGCCTGAAAATTTTTATATTAGATGAGACTAAAAATTGAAAAATGTAAACAGGCACAAGTAGTTTTTCCTTGATAAAAATTATGATACCAAGACATGTGTCAGCATTTAAACATTAAATTATTATATATCGCAGTAGCCCAGAATGTCCTGAAAACAAACTCATACGGCATATGTGGCTAACTCATACAATGTAATAAGCCCAGGGAAAGAGAAAAGCTCAGAAAAGGATAGAGATCAAAGGGTTAATACTGAGGCTTAATACGGCCTTGGCTCTGCAGGGCAGATCTGATTACAGTTCAATTATTGCACTCAGCATTTTATACTAAATAGGTCTTGAGAACACTGTGTTGGATGGAGATACTTTGTTGAGGTATTTTGCATTTCCTAATGACTGAACAGCAAAGTAAACTTCCAGACATGAAAAGATTATACATTAACCACCTCCTGTGGGCTAATCCTTCCAAGTGTCAGGTGGCTATCGGGTATCGGCTATCAAGCAGCAAGGTGGGGATGAACCCACTTAAAGTGTGGAATAAGATGTAAAGGGCAAACAATTGTTGATGTGCTCCTGTTCAGTATTTTACACTCGGCCAAGCGATAAATACAACACTCTCAAAATGAACAGTGGATGATGGTGAGACCCTCACAAATGCAGGTTCACCATCTCTACCATCTTCCTGTTGACCTTAAACTTACTTCCTTGTATATCTAGCATAAAGGCCAACAGTAGAAATGTATAAAGGCCTATTCTCCAAAGCTAAGAAACCTTACAAGAGGAGGGACTTCATTTCTGACGAGTACTTTGCATAGTGAGATAACCCCTCCCCCCCGGGGTGGCTGTAGTTCCCCATTTGCCTTACCTCTTCATTAAGAATAGCCTGGCATTGAGAGTAGTTTCCCTTCATCGCCCAGGTCCCATTCGAGAGGCATTCTCTGTACACGTTATCTGCATGGACAAAAGACGTGGGGTTTATAACTTACTATTTACCCAGATGGAGCCACCTGTAAGTACCATGACATCCCAGCTTTGACTGCAGCATCCATATCTATCAGCTAAAACCTAGGTGTCTGCTGCAAAATCCATCCTGTCACTGGTTATTTCATCATTTAGATACTTAAATAGTTGATAAATACATGTTGTGTTTAAGAAAGTGCTTTAGACTGAGTGGCATGATGTGCGCGTGGAACTTGCATGTTTTGCTTGCGTCACATGGTCTCTGCCTACAATTCCAAGACACATGGGTAGGCTAATTGCTGTTCTTAAATTGCCCATAGTGTGTTTGTATGACAATCATGCCCATATCTTTCATTGAGGACACTGAGGTCAAGTTCACACAATTTTTTTCTGCAACGCCAATAACCATGATCCATTATAGGGCACACCTAGGATGGGTTAACATTTTTAACCTTGGTACTTTAAAAATCCTGGCTACGGCCCTGACTACAATGGGGTGGTATCTCAGCCTTATGCACTATGCTGTCAAGGGATAGGCTCTGGACTATATTGATGGAGCAGTATAACCTTATTTCAGTATAACCTTATATTGTCTTATTGCAAAGCGCCTCGCAAAAATTCATTAAACCCTAACAGAATAACTAAGACAAAATACAAATAAGAAGACGAAATACATTTCCTGTTGAAATAGGACATTTCCACAATTTGTGCAATTTTGTTTAATCGTTTGTGAGAGAATGAATGAGGGTGTGGCATAAATTTGAATTGCAAATTAAGAATCGAGCTGTGTGAATGATAAATACATGTCACAAACTAACACAGGAAATTAAGATATTGTCATAATGTTGTCCAGTATTGACATAATGCTGTCCAATCATTTGCAAGTATAGACAAGTCACGGACTCCCATTAGTTAGCGCAGACATCCCTGGAAAAAAAATATAGCACAAGCACTTATCCCTAAATCTATTGTCAATAAGTTAGTGTATGAGAAAAATTGTTTCACTGCATCAAATGCAGTTTTGATTGTTTCAATTCCACCTCTGCTCCCTGTGAGTGTGTGTGTGTGTGTGTGTGTGTGGGGGGCTGGGGGGTCATGTATATATTGCATGACTAATTGTCCCCACAATATCATTAAAAACCTGTTATTTTCCCCTTGTGGAGACCAGTTTTATTTAACTTCTAATTTACAACAACTACATGCTTACATGTATATAAGGGCAGAGAAACCGTGCAATGTAAAATATAATTGTAAAGAAGTAAGTGTTGAAAAGGTCTTTGTTACCAAAACACCCCAGAAGAAAATGTATGGGTTTTTTTTATTCAAAACAGGAGTGGGGTGCTATGATCTGAACTGAGCCAACAGGCATGAAAAGCAAACAAAAACACATTTTTCCAACAAGATACTCCTTCAGTTGATTAGCAAAGTCCTAATAATAACCTAGAATCTACATAAAACATATTCAGCCTAATTTGCCAATAACACATTTTTTATTAGAATGATCATTTTGTGGCATCTGTACAGGTTTGCAGGGAGTCTGGAGCCTATCCTGAACAGAATGGATGAGGTGAGGCACAGGCTATGGCCAAAATACAAGAAACATGCATATTTTCTACTTTAGTGAATATTTTAGTATATAGTGGCTAAAGCAGCGAACCCTACAATCCCACAATGAAAAGCCTGAAACCTCTATTCTCTATTAGCAGCATTTAATGTAAATATGTGCTCTGTAATATTCTAGATGAGCACAACTGAATTTGCCCATGTCTACACACATATTCTTGAGGCAAATCAGTTCATTGATATATTTCCAGGCAGCCACTCAGGTACCAAATCCAGTGATAATACATGGAACCAATAGGGACAATCCCTTGGGTTTCAGGTACATCCCCCTTCTTGCGCCACTGAGCATGACTGCTTCCATTTCCTCACGACATACAGGATCCAATTCACACTCTAGTACTCCAGCAGGCTTCTCTCCTAGGGGGTGCAAAGTGAGACTTTCCAAGGCGCGGGGTCTCGACCAATGGGGGGAGGGGGGTGGTTTCCCTCACACACGTGTGTTCATAGGACAACTGTCAGTCAGACACCAGGGCAGTAATGACCTGCTGCTCAGCTCATCGGGATGCCTCACCACTGAAGTAAGGCAGACAAGGGCTGACACGGAGTCACTCAGATATCTGGATTGTCCTGCCATCATTCTACACAGCTGGTCATTGTGTAGACACTGCCACGGTGTAGGATTACTTATAAAACAAAGGACGCCTCAGAATCTTGGCAGGGTATCGGGGTGCCCTCCAGGCAGATGGGGGCAGAGGTGCCCCATTCCGTGCATGTGTGGATCGCGGCTCCCCCCGACCTTGAACAAAACCCTCTGTCCCAGGAATGCCATCCTCTCTCTCTGGCTCCAAGTCCTTCTCCCTATCCCAGGCCCATATTGATTTCATACCCATTACTACAATAAACAAGTCCCTGCTGCGGATCAGGTGGGGTCAGCGGCAATAAACAAGTCCGAAAAAAGAAGGCGGGGAAAGCCTGCCGGTGCTGACGGCGCAGCAGCGTGGCTAATCTCCGGGAGCATTGTGAGCAGAAGCATCCAGCCCGCCGGTGCTGGGGCCAGAGAAAGCAGGTGGATATCAAGGTATAATTCTATTCCCATAAATCACTGCATATTCCAAGCAATCACTTTTATAGACAAATCTGCGGAATTTTGGGGCGTTTAAAAAGATAGCTGCAGTGCTTTCAAGTCCACTAGGATGATTTATTACCCTATGTCTTGCAGTGTGCTGACAAGCCATTAAAAGTTTATATGTTAAATATTTTGTTATAAGGGAGAGGTGTACTGTTATGTAGTGTTAATCAAAATATGCTTAATTAACTTAAGGGATTTTGATATTATTTTGTTGGCAACACCTGCCCAAGGTACTCCACTTAAAATTTTATATATTTATACAGCTGGACAGTAACTGGAGTAATGTGGTTGAATTACCTAATAAAGTGTAAAGAGCCGATTCGCAAATGATGATTTGAATAGGCAACGAATTTGGTACAGGTCCTTAACCGTTACAGAACCAAGCATGCATGTTGTGTTGTGTTACACTTTCCTGATCTCAGATGTTTCTGGGACTCCTTTATCCTTTCCGGTTTTCTAAATACTGCTAGAATTTTAAAAGGCACTGTTAATTCAGATGGTCAAGTCTGCTGAGCTTCCAGTCTGGCTAGATTACTGTCAGTTCCATAGAAAGCACATGCCGGCCAGTTCTGCACACTCCACTGTCAGCAACTGAAGTGTTACACACAGCTGTGGCATTTGGGGTCAACTGAATGCCGGGTTGCGGGATGCTCCAGATATTCAGAGGGGAAGGAGACCTAGCACACCCACTGAAGCCATGCTGCCTGTGTGTACGTGGCGGGGCGTTCTGACACACAGGTTTCCATTAGGGAAAAGAGGAACGTTAATGGGGCGACATTAACGTGAAAACCCGGTGTGTGGTTTTCCCAGGTCAGGCTGCAGGTTTTGAGGTTGTAAATCCCCCGACGTGAGACGTGCATGGTTTATTCCAAGAGTCCCTCTTAGTGACTTACCAGCTGGTCACATGCCCCCCTGGAGAATATCGGTCACTGTGCTCCTAACCAGGACATGACAACAGGCAGCTGATTTTGAGGTCTTAGGCCAAGGATGCCAGTTAGTCAGTGGCTAATGCCAATATGACGACACTATGAATCTATTTTCCTATAATAACAATGACAGCAGCAGGAAACAGAGCGAGGTGGGACCGAGAAAAATCATTATAAATCAGTCTTCCATCAACTGTAATCCTTTGGATTTGTATGATAATTTCACTTACTTTAAATTGTATTTGAAGTTCAGAGCTCATAATATCTAGGCTTCTAATATAAGACATGCAGGAATTCACATTATCCACATGGTTTTTGAATGAGCGTAAAGATTGGAATACCATTGTGACTCTTGCTAAATCGAACTTGCATGAACATGGAATTTTGCACGGCTATTCCTGGCATATCCAAGCATTTATGACTTGGAACACTGGCAAGATTACAAGATATTTCATCCTCTCTTCCCATCCGTGTCCCTTTCCAACCCCTGTCTCTTGCTTTTTTTAAAATTGATTTATAAGAATATGAATCACATACATGAAACCCCATGGATGAACTTGGTATGCAGTGACAATTCCACTGTGAAGACGGCGGCAATTAATAATATCTGAGTGACTGATTCATCCTCTGCCCAGTGTAACTGGCCCCCGGAGGGAGGGACTGGACTCGCGAAGGTCTTGCAGCGATTGGGTCACATCATAGTAAAGCAAACTCCCATTGAAGTCACTGAGTTCCAGAACCTGAATGACCATTAAGATAATGTTTTTCAGATGTGCTGGATTATTCAAAGCACTGAGGTCATGGTTCAGAGAAATTTGGCTAGTCTGGAATAGAGCTAATATCTAACAGAAAGAATTATACACTTATATTGTTTACATAAAATACAGAGAAATAATATTTTTAAATATTTAAAATTAGGATTTCAATCAATCTCTTCTCATGCAATTTACTTCAATCATACTGTATATCATGTTCTTTGGCATTTGGAATAAGATCAAGCTATATAAACATTGGATTCACTTCATAATTATCCTGTGGTTATTGTCAGTACCTTAAGAAACATCATGCGTAGTGTGGAGCAGGACAGAAGACACAGGAACAGGAGGAGGCACAAAGAAAGGGGTTTTTAATTAAACAAATGAAACCAGGACAAGAAAACAAAGAGTCACAGGGGACCAAAAGTAAGACAGGGAAAAGGTTTGTGGCAAAAGAGCAGGAGGGAGCAACATGAATGACTGAACTGGGGAACATGACCCTGGAGAGAGCGGTTATTTTCTGGGTTAACGAGAGAATAAACAAGATGCAGCTGGATTGAGTTAATAAGGGGGCAGTAACGAGAGGAGAGACAAACAAAAATCAGGCGTGGCTCATTACAGCCAAGCTAAGGAGAAGGTATGCATGGATGTATCGTGTTTCCCTCCCTACAGCTATAGGTTACAAAAATTATCTAGCAGTTTCTCAGTACCTATACATCCCTGCATCTGAAAGGAAGTTGAAGCTTTCATGACCAGACATGTGCCACTCCTCTGTTGAGAAGAGATGGGGGCCTGGATTTCTTTTAACCCACACTGTTTAAAAAAGGGGACCATTGAGCCGAAGTGCATCACACATACAGGTCAAGGATGTCATCTGGTCTCCGTGTTGCAAGGAGTAGTTAAAAACTTTTCAAGGTAATACAAAACCCATTGCCATTTATATATGTATATCACACATATCAATGAATATTAAACTATTTACTATTGACTAAAGCAGCTTCTATATTTATGTGTAGATCATAGGTATTCATCTGTACTGTTTGGTGACCTGAGCAATCGGTTTCAAGGTTTGAATCATATCTCACAATTCCAGGCTTGTCATAAATTAAAAAGAAGATACCAAATAGCTGTGTGTATAAAATACAGTTAATATGACATAGTGTAGTCCATAGTGTATGTCACAGATTAAATTAAAATGAATAATAAAACTGCACCAGTACACAACCCACAAAAAGAAATAAATAAAATGGCACCTCTGGCACTAATTGCTGCATCCTGCAGTTATAGATCATGTTGTGTATAATTTAGTGAGCTACTATGCCCCCAGTCCTAGGGCTATGGGTTAAAATCCAGCTCCAGTTCTGTGGGTGTTTTGTGTGAGGTCTGTCTCCAGAATCCCTGGTGTCTCCTGCCATAGTCCAGACTTGCAGTTTTTATGAACTGCTGATGCTCTATTTGCCATCTGCCTCTACCGGTGTCCAGAACTTATTCTGATTCCATTCTGTCCTCTCTGTAAAATCATGTCTAACTATAACTGATTAGGAACAGGTACAATTGGACATTGTGCTTTCTAAATTAAGTAGATCTGCTTTCCATCAATTATGTATCTATTTAAAATGTATTCTTAAATTTTAAAATATATTTATGATACTCTTAATAGAGCAGGTGATTTCTGGGAAATCCTGACAGTATTGACCCAACTAAATAAAGGTGTGAAGGATGTTTTAAAATACCTTGCTTGCATATACAGTACAATGCTATGAGAGCAATGTACTGAATGTGGCCTCGTTGGTAAAATTAAACTTGGACATGCTTTTGCCAACCACTGGCATTACACACGGGCATTTTTACCATTGAGCCTTACAGTGAGTTGCTAATCCTTATTTTAAAACGTTAGGCACTAATGTCAAGAGACTTGGAAAGATCTCCTTAAGCGGCAGGAAGACAGACATGAGATTGTACACGTCTTATTTAACGCTGCACCAGTACAAACAACCTTTATTACCTTTGCATCAAAAATCAAAACAAAATACAGCTGTATGTTTCACACAAAACTGTAGGTCATGTTTTGCATTTGCAATAAACCTTGCATAAAAAATAAATGCTGCCATTTGATTAAGGTGAATGGTAGTGCAGTCTGTGAAGTGCCCGATAACAGTAGGTTTCTTGTAAGAATTTGATATACCAAAATTGCACTAGCTATCCGGAATAATGAAACGCGCACGCACACACACACACACGCACACACACACACACACACACACACACACACACACACACACACACACAGCCGCTTTTACTAGTGAGGGTCACAGTGAGACCCATTATATACAGTGGTACCTTGGTTCCCGACCTTAATCCGTTCCGGATTTTGGGTCGAATCCTAAAAAGTTTGAGTTCTGAAATAATGGAAAACCAATTAATTGGTTCCCAGCCCTCCAAAATTACACTTAAATATGTTTTTTTTAGCATTTAAACACAAAATAAACAGGATAAAACAAGAAGAGCATATTTTTCTTAATGGCTTCCAAAATGATAAAGATCCCAACATTACCCCTGTCCTACCCAATCGTTGGCTCCTTCTGTGTGCCACGCCCCCTCGTTAACCTTGTGTGGGATACCCATGAGATCAACTGTTTCTGTTTGTTGTCATTAGTCCTCTGTATTAAGTCCGCGTTTCAGTTTGTTTCCCCAGTGCGGTCATTGAGTGCGTTCGACTTTCTTACAGCGCAGCCTTAAGGCAACGCATTCTGATCCTGAGGCAATGCATTACGGTTAGATGAATTGCAACCTCTCACCCGGCTGCACAAACTGCAACCGCCTCCATGATGACACACCTTTGTCGTTATTGGCTGAAGACTTTAGTTACATGCATAACATTTGTATCCCAGGCAGTTCCGATGCGTAATCTGCTATTTCTCTCAAATATCATATAAAGCAGTGGGAACTGGTTTTCAGTTAAATTACCAGGTAAAACAAAGCTTAAATAAATAACATTAATGCTCTTATAGTACACGTAAGTTAGTGGTTTATTTATTGTTTCTTACTGAAATGTTCCGCTGCTTTATTTGGTTAATCGTCCAGTCTGTGAAGAAGGCATTCAAGTAAGAAATGCATTGTAGTGTGACGCATTTGGCGTATACAATTTATATTAGGTCAGCATTCCAGGTTCGACTTCTGATTTTAATATCGAGTTCTAGGTCAAACTGGTTTGTTCGACTTTCAAGAAATTCGAGTTCTAGTGAGTTCGAGAACTGAGGTACCACTGTATACAGTATATAGTTTGAACCACTTACTGTTACATTATGATTTAGAATGTCAGTTTACTTGATTTTTTGTATTTGTTTTAAATGAATGACTCTTGTGATTTGTACTGTTGTTGTGATGCAAAATATAAGCACTTAAAAATACATTTGCACATTGTCCTTTCTGGTTGGAGGGCTTTAAAAGCCTCTTGTAGCACAAGTATTAATGCTATTAGCTCTCTGAGAAATAAACACACATGCGCAAAGATGCTAACCACAGCTAATTCAGCAGGATAACTATTTTAGATTCAATAAGGGAGAAAGATGCACATCTCTCCAAATTCCAGTGACTCCTGCTTGTTCCCTTCAAATAGCCTCCCAGATCAATTTTCCCTACAGAGGTTGCCTGGATTGCTCATTTGTTCAGTGAGTCAGAATGGAGGATTTTCCCCAGGGGCTCAGATCACAACTTATTCCTTTAGCAAGACCAACATGCCCTGCTGTTGTCATCTGAGGTGCATAATGGAACTGTCATGTTAGCGATGTCCATGTCTCTATAGTGTGGTCCTGTGGGTGTGTATTTATGGTAGAAAAACTATCACACTGGACTGTACAGAACTATTCTTTAATCCAATGATCTGGCTGAGTTGACAGAGATTATTCTGATAAAAATGCATCGTCAGCTTCAGGGACGATATGGTACCAAACAGTTGCTTCAGCTGCAAGTAACTGGGGACCGGAATGAGATGGATACAGTTAAACCACTAATTCAGAGTTGTTTCTCTCATATTTCGATGCTTTACTGTATTCTTCTATAGCTAGGTGGTTCAGGGATGTTTGTGAACACTTTAAGTTCAAAGGCCTACAGGCAGGCTTAGTTACTTACTAGTGGTGTTGTATCTGACGCCGTAGAAGAACTCTGGGCAGGGCCGTGACACCATCTCTCCAGCACTGCTCTTGGGCCAGCAGGTGCCTATTCCATCTATTGATGTGTTGCAGAACAATCCTGTGCACAGTATGGGGACAATAAATTGAAATATTACCATGGTAATATTTGAATGAGGTGCTGTTACCTAAAACATAGTCCATTTGTGTAAAACATGGGAATTAGAGTTGTTGTCCTTCAGTAAATATTAGCTTCAATGCTTTTCTACTGTACACTGGGCACTCACCTACGCAGTTAACTAATGTCCTGCCAAGTCAGAAATTACTTGATTTGAGTACATAAACCATAAATATACCAAATACTGCAAATCATAGATAACTGAGGTGGCTTGCATGACATAAAATTTCTATGGACATCTGGAAAGGAAACACAAAAGGGGTTTCTCACTATGTGTAATTGACCGTACTTGTGTTTGTGTACCCATTTTACACCATTTTCCACTACTGACGACCACTCCCAATACTCAAGAATAGAAGTACAGAAGTAAAGTCCCTGTATGTCGTTCTTGCCCCGCCCCAAATATCAAGGATACATCAGTTGCATATTCACCAAACGCACAATCCCATGATTCATTGCTCTTCAAGCTCAGTCTTGAGAGGGACACAAACGAGCAAGGCTGGTCTTGCCAAGGCCAGAAATACGATCTTCACGTTCTTGGTATCGAGAAACACCCAAAGCCAGTTACATGCCCAATGCTAATGAACTCAGTTTGTTGAGAAGCACACTGGCCTAGTGTCCAGCCAAAATTTTTTATTCATAGTAATGCAATGACAGCTATGAACATAGCTAGCAAGAGTCTTGAATAATAATTATTGTAGTGCGTTATTAATCTCTGTGTCTGAAACTCCAGAGAGAGATTCAGTCAGTATTCAGCATCCATGGACTAGCTTTTGCATAGACTGGGGACAGCTAATGAACAGGGTGATTTTAGGTATCCAGTTTTGGATATCGTGATACCCTCCAGACATTATACAACAGCACATTGTATTTTGATGCAATTTTTCAAAAGCAGTGCTATTCTGGTATAAAATTTAAGCCATAATATGCTCACAGCACCTCTATTTCTGAAAAGGAATACAGTGGTACCTTAGTTCTCCAACTTAATCCGTTCCAGACTCCAGATCAAATCCTAAAAAGTTTGAGTTCTGATCGAAATTTTCTCATAAGAAATAATGGAAAACCAATTAATTTGTTCCCGGCCCTACAAAATTACACCTAAATTTTTTTTTTTTTTAGCATTTAAACACAAAATAAATAGGATAAAACTAAAAGAGCATTGTTTTCTTAATGGCTATCAAAACGATAAAGATCTTATCCCAGCATTACCCCTGTCCTGCCCCTATTGTCTGCTCCTTCCGTGTGCCTCGTATTGGATCCCCATGTGATTGGCAATTTATGTTTGTTCTCATTAGTCCTCTGTATTAAGTCCACATTTCAGTTTTTTTCCCCAGTCCGGTCATTGGGTGCGTTCAACTTGCTTACATGCTGGCTTAAAGCAACGCATTCTGATCCTGACGCAATACATTACGGTTAGATGGATTGTGATGACACATCTTTGCCATTATTGGCTGAAGAGTTTAGTTACACGCATGACGTTTGTATCCCAGGCAGTTCCGATGTGTAATCTGCTATTTCTCCCAAATATCACGTATAGCAGTGAGAACTGGTTTTTAGTTAATCTACCTGGTAAAATAAAGTTTAATAAATGACATAAATGATCTAATAGTACACGTAAGTTAATGGTTTATTTGTTGTTGTTAGTTACTGTATTTGGTTAATCGTCCAGTCTGTGAAGAAGGCATTCGAGTAAGAATTGCATTGTAGTGTGACTCATTACCTGGCGTGTATCATTTATATTAGGTCAGCATTCAAGGTTCGACTTCTGATATTCAAATCGAGTTCCAGGTCAAACTAGTTTCTTAGACTTTCAAGAAATTCGAGTTCTAGTGAGTTCAAAAACTGAGGTATCACTGTATACAGTATATAGTTTGAACCATTTACTATTGCATTATGACTTAGAATGTCAGTTTACTTGATTTTTTGTGTTTGTTTTAAATGAATGACTCTTGTGATTTGTACTGTTGTTGTGATGCAAAATATAAGCACTTAAAAATACATTTGCACATTGTCCTTTCTGGTTGGAGGGCTTTAAAAGCCTCTTGTACCACAAGTATTAATGCTATTAGCTCTCTGAGAAATAAACACACAGGCGCAAAGATGCTAACTACAGCTAATTCAGCAAGATAACTATTTTAGATTCAATAAGGGAGAAAGATGCACATCTCTCCAAATTTGAGAAATTTGAGTTCTAGTGAGTTGGAGAACCAAGGTACCACTTATAATATGGAGAGTCCCTACCATAACAGCTACAGTATCATACATCTAGCAGAAGGGTGTTTCTGTTACCTTTATTAGGTGAAAATGATTAGTATTTCTTTATTCTTCAACTTTTAGTTTATAAATTCAGATTCATAGTTTAGAATTGAACTTTAAGCATGAATGTTAGTTGTCCAGCCAAAATTTGTTTTTCATAGTAATCTAGTATTCTTGAATAATTTTAATTATTGACTCGTCTTCCGGAATAATTAAACATATAGAAAAAGCTCTAATAGTACAAATTTAGAAGGTGAGTCATATAGTCTAAATAATGGAATATTACAAGGCTGACAGGTTATCTTATTCAAGAGATATTAAGCAGAGTCCTTTAACATTATTTAAAGATCAGTTTCATGTGAATTATTATGTGAATTACATATAATTCAATATAGCCCCATATTAAGTTAAATCTTTTTTTTTTTATTGCGACGCATTTGGATTTCCAAGAGTAAATTTTGTTCTTTTTCAGAGCTGGTATGAATGGTCTTCACACATTTTCTCCTACTTCTCCATTTGGACATAAGTTTGTGGGTTAGTGTTAATCCTCTCTGTTGATTGACTAGCAGACTGCATTACCGTTCCGAAAACAGACACCTTTCAAAAGATTAATTTAAAGGCACCGATGGTACAAGCAAATTGCAAAGGTGAAATCAGAAGCCCTTAAACTGCTTTCTGTATCGACAAAACCATTTGCAATTTGTCTAATTTAAAATTTCCTTATTTAATTAGCATATGCAACAACAATGTTCTCAAAGCTGCATAGAGCTCATTGAAGTCATTGTTGTAGAAACAACGACATCGACGTGGAGGGGCAGCCAAGTGTGATAAACAGTCAGGTGATTAGGTCGTTTTGGTGCCAGATGGTGAGGAGCTAATGATTGTATGAGGGAGACAATGATGAGTCTCAGCCAGCTATAGGTTCACGTTTTAATGTCTTGCCTCTAGTCTCCTCTACCTTGGCTATTGCACATTTTATTTCCCCGACTCCTCCTGGAGTGTGCTGTCTGGAGACCCCAAAGATATCCTGCCCGCCCTTCAGTCTGCGACGTCTCCACTACTGGTGACATCCTTCCGGCTTGAACGCCCTTCTGCCTGTGACACCTTCTCTGTATGTCCTGCTGCCATACTACTGTTCTACTACTGTACTACTGTTCGCCCTCCCACGTGAAGCACTTGCCTGTCATCACCTCCCTGTCCCCTGCGTTGTGAATCAAATGTTAAGATTGGGACAATGTGAACTAGGATTTTGCCATCTTGATAAACTGACTTTCCCTGTCAGCCCTTGGAAGATGGGCTCCCTCTCTGAGTCTGGTTCCTCCCAAGGTTTCTTCTTTCTAGGGATCTTTTCCTTGCCATTGTTGCCTCTAGCTTGCTAACTGGAGGCTTTGGGCGGGGATGCTGTAAAGCCCTTTGAGGAAATGTAATGTGAAAACGTGCTAAACAAATTAAATTGAATCGGATTGAGTTTTGGTGGCTGACAAGGCTTTCAATCAATAAGCTATTTTTTAAATGACACTAAAGAAATGTTTCGATCATAATATGTCCCTAATAAACACAATTTTCTGTATATAATCAGTACAGATACAGAATGCTGATTAAATTTTTAGCCCTATTTTAAAACACTCACCTGTTATATTGCTTGTTGTTTGATTCCATGAAGCCAAAGAATGCACTAAAAGAAAAAAGGAAAAGCAATTAAGATCAGTAAAACAAAAGCAGTCAATAAAATATGAGGCAGACACGACATAATTTAAACTGAAAACAATCACCCAATAACATAATGGCTGATGTAATTTATTTTGCAAAATGTATATTTTAAACCACAAATGTGATACCTATTTTTTATATAGTCCAGTGTCATTATACTTAAGACAAATGTAGTACATATATTTCTGATGTATTCAGAAAAAGTATGATATCTGAATATACCTACATATTTTAAAACCTCTGCTTAAAAATATTTTAAATATGCCGCCATTCATCTTGGTCCTGTTGCTGAAATTCATCAGCAGTACATGAAGTAACCATGACCTTGACCATGCTGAAGTGATGCAGAGAGAGTTGGATGGATGTACATACACCAAAGAAACATTAGATAATATAGGCTAGTTTAGTATTCTGACTTATTCTGAAGTATAGTGACAACTTATTTAACAGTTAACATCTGAAAAACTCTGAGGGTTGACGAGCAGGAGCACAATTAACTTGCTTTGTTCCAGGACCCTAAGAAGGCTGGAGTTCATATCTCATTCCCCTGTTACCCTAAGCTATACCCTGGTTGTTGGGTTACTGCGGGCGGTACACTCTGAGTTTGCTCCCCTTTGTACATAGGACATCAGTAACATGAAGTACTTTTGACAGTAGGGCCGTTTGAGACTACAGGTCACAAAAACAGGAGGAGACACGAGACTCCAATGGCATTTCCATTAATGTTCCAGCATCTATGGCCGTTTCCTATCAGTTGTGCTCTTCCAGCATTTAGCTGACCTGCTACATTTGTAACAATAGCAGATCCCGGAGCAAAAACAACAATGACCTGCTATTTAGGAGCAGAAAAATGCAAACAAGGTAAACTGTCATAGGGTGTACAGAGATCGCCCCACAAGGGCAATGAACTGTGCTGGTTCCCCCGCCTCCTGACCTACATAAGAGACTCTCCCCCAGTTTAAGATGGCGTCCTACAATCTTAAACAGAAAGACATGAAAACAGGCGCATTCACTTTTCACTGCATGTTCAAAATGCATGTGACTGATTTGCATCTCATTATTTTAATTTTTTTATTTTTAAAATGTCTTTAAAACTGCACATTTCAAATGCTTACTGATAATCTTGTTTTGCAATTCTCCAGCAAGTAGGAAAATCTTGACTGATTTTGAAAGTACAACGGTGTACTAAACAAATGTCTTGCTGTATCCAACAAAATTCAAAATACATATTTAGTGTAAAAGTGTTGGTGTTTTTAATGTTGTGTGTATTTGTTCAGTTTCAGTAATGTATGCATAACGTATGTTTACAGGGATCAATAAACAAACTTGCAGGAAAGCAGCGTTTGTCACCATAAGGATACCAAACAAATTATATCTGGTCTGCAGTTCTACTTCATAACATTGATATGAGCTGCATGAAACAAGGTGTTAATCATAACTTACAGTAGCCTCTGCCCTCCTAAACCCATGTGCTGATGTGTTAAGTGTATTGTACATCTACAGATGGCCACAGCTACCAAATATAACTAAATAACAGGAAGAAAACTCTGGCAGGGGTGCATGGTAGATTGGGAGCAGCTGAATGAAGTTAATGCCTTTGTCAGTCTTCTTCCTGACTCACACGTCTTCATGTAGTGCTTGACAGTGAGTACTTTATCCATTGTCCTCTGAGACCCCAAAACGGTAAGCACATAAACAAACTGCATTTCTCTGAGACACTGCGCCATTTCTGGCTTAATACCAGGAAATATTTTGATCAGAGGCTAAGCATTAGTCACAATTAATTGACTTCAAATCAGGGAGAGTATTTTTTCTTATAAAGCAAGTAGATGTGCTTGCATGGACAGTGGTTATTCCCATTGTGTTTTCTGCTTACCATTTGTGCTAAGGAAAAATGCAGATTTGTCCATTTGCCTATTGCATGCTGCGAAGCTGATGGCAGATATTCAGTTCAGCACTTATCGAATGCATAATGCATATGCTTCATGGACCAAATGCTACAAATTAACTTAGACTAACATGTAAATGTATTATCCCACAGCTTTAATTTCCCTTATCCCGTTGCTTCAGAAGAGAGTAATGCACCGTAAAAATAATTTTAGTGCATTAACGAAATCTGTGTGCAATTCAGGAATAGCACTAGGTATGACTGTGTTAGACTGGCATCCCATCAAAGTTGTTACCTGCCTACACATGTTCTAGGCATATGAAACTGTAGACTGATAATGGTTAGGTGGATGGATGGATGGACGAATGGATAGTTGATATAATGGCAACATTTGCACAAACTTAGCAGAGGCTGACAAAATTTAAAAAGGCAGTCTTTGACAGATAAATTGAAATTTTTAGTTTAGCAGACTGCCTGGAACTTTCCGGTTAGTGTGTGGCACCTGGGTCATGCATTTCTGAAACAGTCTGACAATAAAATGAGCTGTGATTTTGTCTTTTTTTAAACCACGAACATAAGAAGCCACATCAGAGAAGTAGATATAGAAATCCATGGGTGGGTTAGGGTTAGGGTTAGGTCTGGATTCACTGGAACATCCCTCATCAGTTGGGGAAGATCATTTTTTTCTTAAAAAAGAAGCTACTGCAACTAAAAAAAGTTTGCAGTTGGAAGGTGCTGGATAGGGTGTGTCAGTCTTTGTAGGGAGAGAAACTTGTTATGGAAAAGGCTTTTTGTATAATTTTCTCCAGGGGAACAGTGAAGCAGTCAGGATTTTATCTGAGGACATGAGGGAAAATAGGTTTAACATATCCAATTAAAGTGAAACTGACAGCGAATAAGCCAGCAGGTGGTTTTGGAATCAAAACCCCAACCTTGCCACTCCAACTGAATACAGATTATGAAAAAAATTTAATCACAGGGCTGACTTTATGTGCACAGCGTGTAAAACTGGAGAATAGACAAAGTAAAGACAAATATTACAACTTGTTCTCCATGTATAATAAACCCCATTGCTCTTCATCTCTTCATTAATCTGAGAAATACATTCCATTCTAAAAGGAACACAATGTTGCTCCAGTTACATTTTAAAGTGACACAACAGAGCATAAAAACAACACATAAGGATACTAGACCCGATGGCTGCTATTACAACGACTGGAGGAGAGGGGAGAAGGACATTTGTTCTCCATTAATGTCAATGTACATTAACAAACAGGAAATATTTCAAAGTTCCTCATTAGAACACCAATCAGAGTAGAAGAATCTTTCAGCAGGGCCAACAACCTGATAAGGTAACCCTTCTTCTGGTATTGCTAAAGTCGATGGGCCAGTTTTTCATGTAATCATAGATGAATCATAGAGACTGTGGAGTCAAATTCATGATAAAAAAAAAATTGTCTGGTTGTTGAGTTGCAAAACCTTCTTGCTAGTATCACATTAAATATATCAACCAACCAACCAACTAACCAAACAACAAATCAATCAATAAACTGACTGACTGATAAAATCAACCAATAATTTTTTCATCCATCTCACAGCTACTTATTCAGTATAGGGTTACAGGTAGCCTTGAGCCTATCCTAGACGGCACAGGGAGGCAATGAGGACCAAATGAGATGGCCATTCAATCTATTCATGAAGAGTGTAAACCAGTCAGACAAATTCATAAAGCTATTGCTCATACAGTCTTGCCACAGTCTGCTGGGAAAGAGTATTTACTAAACAAACTGGAAAGCTGTGAGGCACTGGAGGTAATAGGCCTGATCCATATGTCCATTGTTTTACGTCAGTGCAGATGCACAAACTTGAAGGCATTGAATGGTTGACTGCACATTTACTTTGATATTCTGTTGATCAATTAAAATCTGTCCGTACCAGCAGATGCAGTGGTCTAGTGGCCTAAATTAGTGATGTATTAGATAATAAGCAGGTTTTCTAGTAAAACATGCCCACATTTTAATATATTGTGGGGACGAATTAATAACACATGACCATGATTTTGCTAAAACAAGAGAAAGAATTAGTAAAGCAAGCCCAAGATTTAACTAAAATTAGGAAACTGTCATACCCTGCTCGTTTGATTTTCCCATGTGCCGTGCCCCCTCGATACCTCGTGTGGAATCCCCATGTTACCAACTATTTCTCGTTGTTGTTAGTCCAGTGTATTTAAGTCCGCATTCAAGTATGTTTCTCCTGTCCGGTTATTGATGTTGTGATGTTTTCCAGTGTGTGGTCTTCAATTAAGCCCCTTGTTCACCTGATTTTGTGACTCCTGCAGTTCCTGTCCTGGAAGTTCCGTGGTTCCTGTCCTGAATGTTCCTGCTCCAGCCCCCATGTTTCCTGTCCTGGTGGTTCCTGCTCTATCCCCAGTGGTTCCTGTCCGAGGGATCTCTGCCCCTTGCCTCGGGCTCCTGTCCCTGTGGAGGTTCCTGATCCCCAGGACCCTGCTCGTGTCCCAGTTCCCATGGTCCCCGTCCCTGTCCCCAAGGAGGTCCCGGACCATCTGACCACCACTCCTCCCCCCTTGGAGATGGAGTAGGAGCTTAAGTGAGACCCCTTGGGGATATCCCTGATAACTGCCCCAATGAACCCCTCTGGGTTACCCCAACCACTACCCCAGCATGGCAGATCCCGGTCATGTCCCCGTCTCTCAGTGTCCCACAGAGGGAGAGGACACCTGCACTGGGTCCCATCTGCCTTGCCCCCTGGCTCACCGTTGGTTCCCCTTGCTTTGGCTCGCCGGCTGCCTGTGGTTCCTCCAGCTCCTGCTTGGTGTTTGCCTGCAGTCCCCCTGTTCTTCCTTTGTTCCCTTGTGGTCCCTTTGTTCCTCCTTTTGGGTTGTCCCCTACTGTTGTCCCTCCATTTTCCCCATCCATATTGCCCATGTTTGTGTCTGCGTTTGTTCAACTGTTGTCTGGGTTCCTTTCTTGTCTGTCCTTTGTGCAGTTGTTGTTCCCCATGCCTCGTCGAGATTGTTTTTGTTTTTCCAGGTGCTGTCCCGACCTGTGATGTGTGTGGTCTTGTCTCCTTGGTCCCTTTAGGTGTGCACGGCTTTGGGGGGGCGGGGGTTGACATGCCCTGCTCCGACCAATCCTCCCGTGTGCCACGTCCCCCTTGCTACTTTGTGTGGAATCCCCGTATTACCAGCTGTTTCTCATTGTTGTTAATTAGTCCTATGTATTTAATTCCGTGTTTCTGGTATGTTTCCCCAGTCTTGTCATTGATATTGTGATGTGTTCTTCAATTAAACCCCTTGTACGGCCAATTTCGTGACTCCTGCTCCTGTTTGCCCGTTCCATGCCGCCTATACATAACAGGAATCAATGAATACGACGTTACCATGATATCTAACTAAATAACTAAAACGAGAGACCAAATTAGTGAAGCATGCGAACGAATTAGTGAGATGTGGGAATGAATTAGTGAAACATGGCCAGGATATACTGTAGATGGTTTTTATCATTATGTCATGAGTGGAGCTCTGCAGGAGGGAGATGGAAATTAATCTTTTTAAAGTAACGCCAAAGTTGACAGCAAAGCTGCATAGTCAGCACTGTAGCTTGACTGATGGAGATGGATTAATCAACAAGCTGGTAGCAGACATAGCTGTGGTGGCCACTGACCCCTGAACCCTGTTATGTCAGCTTGTAATATGTCCCACACCTAATGTTGACAGTTAAGAATTAAGAAGGCCGATATTTACCACCGCTCTTCATTACCTGCTATCAATATTCAGCATTTCTTTTTCCCCAGTACATTTATGGTCGAAGGTCATAGTTTCCTTGGGCTGAATTCCTCCAGGAAGGATCAGGATAAAGCCTGCCAATTCTCTGCACAATCCGAACAATTTATTTCCCCAACAAGGAAAATTAGCAGCAGTACTGTGGCATACTAATGACAGGACCCTGAAATTACTTGTGTGTGTAAATTACATGACTGATTAGAAAATGACAGAAAAGGAAGTGGATGAGTCCCGTGGGCACAAATGCAGTAGTCATTCAAATGTCAAAACAGGATTATAAAAGATAATAAGTTAATACCTCATTCCATCCTCAGTGAAAAGGTTTATAACACAACTGAGCCCTCTGTCAGACAAATTGCCAAAATATGATAACAATGGGGTAGCTATAATGTAACACATGTGCTTAGTGTTGTGTAATAAAAGTTGATAGCCCTTGCAGCTATTCTGCTTTGTCACCAGTAGAGTCTCCAGTAGAGTGCCATGTGCGACTCACCTGAAATATTTCCTGACAGCAAGAGCAGGGCATCGCAGGCAATGTCTGCTGCCACTCTGGAGATGAAGGCCATCCAGAGGGTAAAAACCTGGAAACACAGCAGAAACGTAAAACAGTGAGTTATAAAAACTAAAGACATGTACATTTCAGTTTTCAACTTAAATTACCCTTCGGGAAACAGAATGGAAAGAATGAGGCGGCTTTACACTGTAAATGTAAATAGCTAGGATTTGGACTGAGGAAAACAAGGTTTAATGAAAAGAGAGAGACCCCTCGAAGGATGGAGAGGTTGTTTTCCTCCATATGACAATGCAAGGCTGATGATCAAGTGCCATTAGTATGAAGTAGCCAGGCTACAAAACGGACTATGTGGAGATGGGCTGGGCTGTGGTCCATGTTGTGACAGAGAGTCAGCTGTCTTCTGATGGGAGGTTTTCCTGCTCACCTGTCTATATTCCCTGCATAAGAATAACCTGGAGAGCTGCATGTTCAGCTCTCCATCACCCAGTCCCACAACTGGTAACAGCAAAACACCTGTTCTGGGTTCTTGGTATTTGTATTGGATTCTCTGAAAAGCTGCTCATTCATTTTAAGTGTTAAGTGTCTTCATCCGGTCCTCTCTTGGTCCCCATTTCCCAGGTCACATAGTTCTGCTTGGCAGTCATTCAAAGATACTCTCACAGTCTGTACCCCTTGCTAATTGCTATTCAAAACTACTACTAATACTACTACTATTGTTATTATTATTTTTATTATTGCAGTAATAAAAACCTATCCTAAACTCAGCTGTGATTCATATTTTCCCAACCAAACAGTAAATGTTATTTATCTTATCCCCAAATGAGCTTCTGTTTCACAGCTAATTTGTTGTTTTTTCACAATTCCATTTGGCATCAGAACATCACATGCTCACACGCATCAGTTTAAAAACACTGGAAGGTCGGTTAAAAGGAAAATTAGAAAAATAAATTCCAAAGGCAATTAATTTCAAATTTGGGTTAGATTGCACCTCAGGAATGTTTTTGTTCTCAATTTGATTTTGTTACATCAAACCAAATCAAAATAGAAAGCCTTGTGCATCAAAACCTGAAGGGGTTGATCATCTGAAACCATCTTATCTGTATTTTCCTCAACTAAAAGTAACAGATACTTTCTGCAACTCTGACCTGTTATCAATATTATATTTAGATGACAAATTAGTTGTGGGAGGTTTTTATTTCTGTTTATTTCTTTATTTTTATTTCTTATGTGGGGTATCATGAATAAGTGCTGTCAAAAGACTTCATTTAGAGACTTTTATCTTTCAAAATGTTTCTGTTTCTGGTACTCCAGAAAAAGTCTTAAAGTAAAGATGAATTCAAAGTATGCTACTGAAACACATCCTTAGCTATAAAGCTCTATACACATATTCTGTATTATGTCAGATAGAAAATCTGTAATGTTAAATGTGATTGTTTAAAAAAGGAGTAATTGATTTCTACTTCAAGGACTATTATGTAAGAAATAAAACTACGATGAGGTATTTTCTGACTATACCTTAATCCGGATTCATACATAAACAGCCTCTGACTTGTTTGGAAGGATTTTTACTCAAAGAGTGCTACAAAGAGCACATCTGACATGGTAAATCTTGAATGGGCCCCTCTGTATCTGACTGTTGTGGTCCTTAAAAAAAGTCCCAAGTACCTCAATTCGTGGGATCCTCAAGATGAAAACAATGCATTGTCCCAGAAAGCCCCATTCTGTTGTGTGCCAGCTCCGTCCGCTCCTCCTGTGTGCCACGCCCACCTCGTTATCTCTTGTGATCGCCGATTTTTCCCACCTGCTTGGCATTGCCGCATGTGCCTGTCTTGTGTATTTAGGTCTGTGTCTGAGTCTGTTCCGGCAGACGCGGCCTTAACGTTTCCATGTGTCGGTGTAGTGTCCGGAATAAACTCCCCATCTACCCGACTGGATTTCCCTTTTTTCACCGATTGCACTACCAATGCTTGTAACACATTCTATTACAGAACCATTTACTCAAATGATGATAAATAAGAAAAACTGAAAACTTGAAACGTGAAAACATCTATTCATCTTCCAAATAGTTATCCAGTGTAGGCCAGTCTATCCCATGAAGCAAAGGCCATAAGGCTTAATAATGGGATACCTTAATAGGATACCAGCCTATCACAAAGCAAACACTAATACAATAAGGGCACTTTTGAGTATAACCACATCCTTCTGGATTGAAAAGGGGAACCAAATGCTCACTACAAGCACTGAGACAACAGAAATTCAAACTCAGACTCCTCAAAATACAAGGCTACAGTGCTACAGGGTATATACATGATATTTTTGTGTAAATATTTGACTTTCATAAAGTAAACATGCCAGCATTCTAAGCACTAATCCTGTTTTTCTACTTCTTATACTGACCCCATTAGTTATAACTGTACAATGAAATAATTATAATGAAAACACAAAAATTGGTATTTTTAAACCAGACCCATGGCTGATAATCCAAAGTTCCATTTGACCTGATCACTTTTTCAAAAACATCTGGGAAAAATCCTCAGTTGATCTCCGTGGAAGCAACCAAGCCTAAAGATTATTTTGTTGTAGCTGAAGGAGGAAGACCACGCTGAGCATGTATACGTCTGAAGGCCTCACTGGACAGCGTCACAGATGACTAAGACGCTTGAGAAATTGCCGGGACAAAGAATGACAGCTTAATTCCTTGCTGTACTCCAGGATGCTTTCCATTAGCTGTGAAGTGTGAAGTTGCAAATTCTATTTACGAGACCACAGTGGACATACATGACTTATGTGCTACATGAATTACTCTACATTTCTGAGGGAAAACAAACCTACTTTTAATTACACATTTACCACTGGTCTGTTACCAAGTGCAAGTCCCTCAGCCATATATCTGGGCAGCACTGGGCACCTTGTCAAGCTAACTGTGATTCATTAAAGTACTTACCAGACATCTGCAGATGGCACTGTTCATTCTTATTTCATGCCTTTTTAATTTTTTTTTAAAACCCTTCAGAGAGAACACAGTAATAAAAATCTTTAGATGTCAATAAACCTACATTTGTTTTTTTTATATATATATATATATATATATATATATATATATTATGTATATATGTGTGTGTATATATATACACACACACACACACACACACACGTGTGTGTTTGTGTATATTCTAATATGTATATAATTTTTAAAATCTGTTTTCATGTATTTATGACCCAGAATACACATTTGTAATGAGGCAGAACTGCATTGACTTCTTTACCAGAAAAACCCTCCCAAAATCAGACAATGCTTATTTATAGTTGGGTATAGTTGGGTTTCAATTGAACTCTGATATGAAAATTGATCATTTCAGATAAACTCTTCTAACATGAGCTAATCTGAGATTTGGATCTAGATTCTTATTTGGGGAGATTATGTGCACGCTGGACTGGGAATTCACTCATTTTTCATTGGCATGGAGTTAAATATTTCCTGGCACATAGATACAGTACATGAATTGTAATGTGAAGTAGTTGGTTTTTAAATGATTGGTGCTAATAAAGTGCTAATAATACAAGGTCCGTCTATCCATTCATCCATCATCCAAATGCTTATCCTAGACTAGGTTGCTAAGGCCACCTATGCTAGGTCGTATAGGGCACAAGGTAGGTGAACATCTTGGACAGGACACCGGCTCATAACATGGTACCACGGCTACATACTAACACCCACATAAACATTTGAATATGCAAATGTGCAATTTAGGGTAAAAAAAATATCTCTAAACGGCAATTTAGGCACACCAGTTAGCTTCACTGGATTTCAAATAGGCACACCAGTTAGCTTCACTGGATTTCAAATAGGCACACCAGTTAGCTTCACTGGATTTCAAATAGGCACACCA
>JABFDZ020000097.1:14554289-14574358 GCA_019775955.2 Pollimyrus isidori
AAAATTCAGGGTAGTATCTTAAAGCACTTATGTAAGTCGCTCTGGCTAAGGGCGTCTGCCAAATGCTGTAAATGTAATGTAATGTAAATGTACCCGCTTGTCCTATTCAGACTCATGGAAGCCCAGAGCCCAGCCTACTGGGAATAATCCAGGATAGGGCTAGAGGCTTGAATTTTTCTTGTATTGTCTTTCTTATTCTTATATTGTCTTTTTCTTCTTTACTAAAATGTTAGTAAAGAACTTTGATTGAAACAGTGATATATAAATAATTACTGATTGATTGAACCCATTGTAGGGCAGGCACGTGCACGCCCAAACACACACACACACACACACACACGCACGCACACACACACACACACACACGCACACTCTTATTTAGTAATTCCAGTTCACCTCATCATGTTTTTGGACTGTGGGTTCAAATTGAAGTACTCATAGGGAACTGCACAATGACATAGGAAGAACATGCAAACTCCACACAGATATTCATCCCCTGGTACTAGAAATATGATGCAACAGCACTAACCACTGTGTTACCTAGGATGGAACCCTTGTTTTCAGTTTTTTTTTTTGCATAGCAATATTTTATTAAATTACAAAAAAAAAGCTGGTTTATGCTTTCAATTTACATAAAAGATGCAGTAAGGATTCAGTTTAGCTGATGTTGAATATTTCTGTTTGATCTGCCCAAATCTTTTTACAAACATTTGTTTTGAGTTTGACATTTCATCATAATAAGATTGCCTGCGAAAAATGTTTCACAGGATAAAACTTGTTTTGCAGAAAATCACACTGAAACACGTTCCAACATTACTTTCACTGAATATAAATTTAAACATTATCAGTAACAGATTCTGATTTTGCTTCTAGGCAGCAGAAACTGCTCCCCATTTATGCACACACTTAAGAGCTGGAGTCCACATCTGAGCCATTTACTCCCGCAGTAGAACTTGATGGAACTATTGGATTAATAACAGCAGCATCATATTGAAATATTATTCATGGCTTGGATGCCTCCTGAAATTCTACAAATTAGAAAAAGTCGACCATCTGAAGTTATTTAAAAGAATCTGAAGCTCATTTCAGGTCAGGATTAATACAACATTCCGTTGGACTGTTTTAGCAACTTGTTTATTAAGTTGCTTTGTTGACACTTTCCTGTTTTTTTTTCATTTCTCTTTCTTTTTTGTTTATTTTTGGGCACTGACTATTCATGATATTTTATATCCCTAAAAATTCTACTAATGTATCATTTGAAAGGTAGCCTTGTTACGCAACCCATTGTAAACTCAATACAAACTTTAGTACTGTATATATTTTGGCAAGCCTATAATTTCTTTATGGAGAAGAAGCCATTTACACATGCCATCAACGATACATGCTAAGCTTTTGTACTACATCCAGTTCAGCATCTCAGGTAAAACCAATTGATACCACTTGCTTGCTACATATATTGCTCAGTATAAAGGACACACTTGTACCATTCGTGTGCAGTGCTTTGAAATGACAGTCAAAGCAAAGGACTATAGACTTGCAAGCTTGTAAGAATACAACGAGGCGAGGCTTGAGAATTAGCAAATAGGCTAGACATCCGTGCAAAGTTACATGCCATGCAAATCCTCCCTTTCTGTCTCCTGGATGCTTTGCTGTTTGATTGTCCTCCAGTTTAGCCGAAACAGAATGGAGTCGGCTGCATGGAAGAAGTTGTTGGGAATGTGCACTATAGTCCTAGTGGTCAGCATCTTCCCAGGATCTGCACCCATTGCTATTAAATAATAAGAACTGGAAGACTATAGTCTTTGGGTTATTGCTTCATATTTAAATTTAATGTATGATTATTCTTAAAAGACTGAAGGTCTTATTATTTCATGATCTTGAAAGAATACACCTACCAGCTAATAAATAGAAATGATCAGCTGTGTGTTACGTCCTGCGACGTCCGCTCTGTTCCAGCCCCGTGTGTGCCACGCCCACCTTGTTACCCAGTGTTTCTACCTGTGTGATGTTGCCGCACGCCTGTCTTGTGCTTCATATCTTGAATTTAGGTCTGCGTCTGCGTCATTTCATAAATGTTCATAAATGTTGTCTATGTCGGTATGTAGAGAAATAAACCTTCGTTTGTCCCAATCTACCTGCCTGGATTCTCCCTCTCTCTCCGTCCTGCACACCGGGATCGTCACAGTATGGCGCGTCTCCCCGACGACACGCATCATCAGGAAATACGCCATCGGCGTGAACTGCTGCACGCCTGCGTGTGCTGGCTCAAACAGCCGGAGGTGCAGGAAGACCCGTTGGCCCTGGAGCTGGCTACCCGGGGCCGGGAGCTCCTGTAGGAGGAGCACCCTCCAGGTCAGCAGTATCCGCTAACGCAGGTACGTCGCTACCTCCGGAGCCTGCTCCAGCGGCTAAAAGAGTGGAGGGAAGCCGGCGAACGGAAGCCGGCTGCTCCCACGCTCGCTCTAGGCGACTGTTCGATCCTCCCGGTCAGGGAGAGCGACGCAGCGCGAGAGAGCACCCCGTTCTCCTGAACTGAGGCGGCACCCGTTGGGAATTATGTCCACGGTGAGCCTAAGCCTCTGTGGGAGATGTGCCCCTTCCGGCCAGAGTGCCTGACGAAGGGGTGGGTCAGCCCAGTGCGCGACCCGATCCCTCGGCTCCGGAGAATGCTTAAAGGGACAGTGCCTGCACGTCCTACACGGGACCTCCTGCCGCTAGGGTTGGCTACGATGCGCTTGCGTAACCCGGTCCTGCGTTGCCAGAGGCTGCCAAGCACGCAGCCGCCGCTGCCCAGCCCGCCGCTGCCAAGAGTGCAGCTGCCGCTGCCCAGCCCGCTGCTGCCAAGCACACAGCCCAGCACACAGCCGAGCCTGCTGCCCAGCGCGCAGCCGCTCCAGAGGCCGCCACGCCTGCACCCTTGCCCACTGCACCGCCGCTCCAGAGGCCGCCACGCCTGCACCCTTGCCCGCAGCCGCCGCTCCAGAGGCCGCCACGCCTGCACCCTTGCCCACTGCACCGCCGCTCCAGAGGCCGCCACGCCTGCGCCCTCGCCTGCAGCCGCCGCTCCTGAGGCCGCTACGCCTGCGCCCTCGCCCGCGGCTGCTCCTGGAGATCCCGTGGCTGCAGCGCCGTGTCCTTCTGGGGGTGCGCCCGGAGGGCACGCCTTTGGGGGGGGGGGGGGGTTTCCACGGCCCCATTAGACCCTGCTAGTCCCGCGGCCCCGCCCGCGGTCCTGCTTGCCCTTGCTTGCCCCGCGGTCCCGTTAGTCTCTACTAGTTACGCTACCCTGTTAAGCTCGGCAGATCCTGCGGCCCCGCCCGTGGTCCTGCTTGCCCCGCGGTCCCGTTAGTCTCTGCTAGTTACGCTACCCTGTTAATCTCGGCAGATTCTGCGGCCCCGCCCGCGGTCCCTGCTTGTCTCGCGGCCCCGTTGGTCCCTGCTTGTCCCGCGGCCCCATTGGTCCCTGCTTGTTCCGCGGCCCCGCCCACGGTCCCGTTGGTCCCTGCCTGTCCCACGGCCCCACCCATGGCCCTGCCGGTCCCTACCCGTCCCGCGGTCCCATTGGTCCCGGCTCGACCCGCAGCCCCACCCGCGGCCCTGCCGGTCTCTGCTTGTCCCGCGGCCCTGCCGGTCCTGGCCTGTCTCACAGCCCTGCCTGGGCCTCGTCTGCCTGAGGCTGCAGCCACGGCCGCCCAGGACTCATCCGGCCCGGGGCACTGTGGTCCCGAGGAGGTCCCGGACCACGACCTCACTCCTCCCCTCGGGACTGAAGGGGAGGAGCTCGAGTGGGACCCCTCGGGGATTCGATGGCTGGATTCTCCGGATCCTGGAGGACAATCCATGCCCCAGAGAGGCGGAGCCTTCGGGCGTCCTGGGCTCCTTTTGCCCCTGGCTATTTGCCCCTCCATTGTGTGTCTCCTTGTATTCCCTCGTTCCCTTCTGGCCCTTTCGTTCCCCCTCACACTCCCGGCCCTTTTGTTCCTCGTGGTGGTCTGAACCCTTCTGTTCCCTCTGTCTCCCCTTTCCTCATCTGTCTGTCGGCCTTCCCTGTCCTCTGTCGGGTCTTGTCATGGTTCCTGTCCCTGGGGGTGTTTTGTCTCTCTGTTCTGTGCCCATGCCTGGTTTGGCGTTCTGTCTTGTTTTTCAGGTCTAGTCTCCCTGGTCCGTCCCGCCCGTCGCCTGCCCTGAGGCTCGCTCGGAGTGCGCACCTTATGGGGGGGGGGGGGTTCTGTTACGTCCTGCGACGTCCGCTCCGTTCTAGCCCCGTGTGTGCCACGCCCACCTCGTTACCTTCTGTGATTACTCAGTGTTTCCACCTGTGTGGCGTTGCCGCACGCCTGTCTTCTGCTTCGTATCTTGTATTTAGGTCTGCGTCTGCGTCTTTTCCGGCAGACGCGGCATAAACGTTGTCTATGTCGGTGTGTAGAGAAATAAACCTTCGTTTGTCCCAATCTACCTGCCTGGATTCTCCCTCTCTCTCCATCCTGCGCACCGGGATTGTCACACTGTGGCATGAAAATAAGATTTTACCACATCATGGCACATACATCTTAATCAGCAAGACTAGACTCTTAAGGCTGGATGCTGGTAAGCAGCTTCTTTATTATCAGAGAGACTAGGAAAAATATTTTAAATGGCTCGTTTCCAGTAATGAATGCGGAAATAGTGGATTAAGTCTTCCTGGGTAGTATTAAAAATAATAATAAACTATAGATTTAAGGCAATTGTGACAACCTTGGAGTTTTATTTCACAGAAATCATTTAAAAAGGTAGTAAGAATAAGACTATTTTGTTGGGACATTTTTTTATACCTTTTCTGAAGCAATAAAGTAAAAATAGAGTTGGTTAATAAAACCAAAGGCCACTGAGTTTATTCAAGTCATGTAAAACAAATAGACAAGAGTGGGTCTCTGACAGATTATATTAAACTTTATGATTTGAGACCAACTACTGGCTATTTACCTTTTAATACTGTTTGTTAAAGTAACACATGAAAATTAACCCTCTCAGAGCAGTATGACCAAAATATGTTAACCAACCAATTACTAAAAGCATCAGTAATTCTTAAAAATGGAAAAGTTTACACGTGTGTGCGAGTGAGTGAATGTTGCGAGAGTTTTTCCTGTGTTGGGTTGGTGCCCCATCCCTGTCTTGTGCCCATAGCCTCCAGGTTTGGGTCCAAATTCCCTGCAACCCTGAATAGGACAAGCAGTTACAGAAAATGGATGGATGGATGTTTCGACAGCACAGTCACACAGGTGCAGTAGGAGCTTGGATACCCTGGCAGATTTTGGGTAACCAGAAATTTAGAGGGGCCCCTGATCAAATCAAATTATAAAATTATGAAATGTAATGGGGGGCCTCGGGAGACTTGTCAAGGGGCACAGAATTACTAGCTACACCCCTACACACAGGTAACAAGTTATAGCTGCCAACACAGGTAATGAGAACGCAAGAGATACAAGCAAGAATATGGGGCAGAAGGAAGGGGGGCACCTGGAACATGATGCTAGTCTGTCTCAAAACACACATGCACACTAACTCAGCAGCTCCCCTAAATGCATGTTTTCAGGCTGCGGGTGGAAACCTATATAGATATGAAGCAGCAGTACTACCCACTGAGTCTTCCATAAATTAGCTATAATGAATTTTATTAGTTACAGTTATAATAATTTCAACATCGGGTTTTAATGGCCTTATACACTGCTCAAAATAATTAAAGGTACACTTTTTAGTCAGAGTATAGCATCAATTTCTGGGATACTGATCTGGTCAGTTAAGTAGCAGAGGGTTTGTTAATCAGTTTTAGCTGCTTTGGTGTTAATGAAATTAACAACAGGTGCACTAGAGGGGCAACAATGAGATGACCCACAAAACAGGAATGGGTTAACACATTTATCTCCTCATGTTTTCTGACAACTTCTTTTTCCACTAGTTTTGCCTTTGGCTACAGACAGTGTCACTACTGGTATCATGAGGCGATACCTGGACCCTACAGAGGTTGCACAGGTAGTCCAACTCCTCCAGGATGGTGCATCAATATGTGCCATTGCTAGAAGGTTTACTGCGTCTCCCAGCTCAGTCTCAAGGCCATGGGGGACATTCTAGGAGATAGGAAGCTACTCTAGCAGAGATGGACAGGGCCGTAGAAGGTCCTTAACCCATTAGTGGTATTTGCATCTGTGTGCAAGGAGGAAAACGAAGATCACTGAATGACCTCCAACAGGCCACTGCTGTGAATGTCTCTGAGCAAACAATCAGAAACAGACTTCATGACGGTGGCCTGAGGTCCCAACGTCCTCTAGTGGGCCTTGTGCTCACTGCCCAGGACTGATGGGCATTTGCCATAGAATACCAGAATTAGCAGGTCCGCCACTGGCTCCCTGTGCTTTTCACAGATGAGAGCAGGTTCACCCTGAGCATGTGACAGAAGTGAAAAGGTCTGGAGAAGCCGCGGAGAACATTATGCTGCCTGTGATATTGTTCAGCAACACTGTTTTGGTGGTGGGTCAGTGATCGTCTGGGGAGACATATCCATGGAGGGACACACAGACCTCTACAGGCTAAACACTGATATCTTCACTGCCATTAGGTATTAGGATGAAATCCTTGGACCCAATGTCACACTGGTGCAGTGGGTCCTGGGTTCCTCCTGGTGCACAACAAAGCCCGGCCTCATGTGACGAGAGTATGCAGGCAGTTCCTGGTGGATGAAGGAATAGATACCGGTGACTGGTCCCCATGCTCGCCTGACCTAAATCCAATAAGACACCTCTGGGACATTATGTTTCAGTCTATCTGATGCCACCAGGTTCCACCTCAGACTGTCCAGGAGCTCAGTGATGCCCTGGTTCAGATCTGGGAGGAGATCCCCCAGGACACCATCCGTTGTGTCATTTGGAGCATGCCCCGACATCACCAGGCATGCCTACAAGCATGTGGGGGCCATACAAACTACTGAGTACTGAATTGCTGCAAAGAAATGTCGGCAAAATGGACCAGCCGACTGCATCATTTTTTTACTTTGATTTTCGAGGTGTCTTTGTATTCAGCCCTCTGTAGGTTGATCATTTTCATTTTCATCAAACGATGTGGAATCCTTTCGTTCCTAACACATTACCTAGTCCGTGTCAGTATAGATATACAGTACAGTATGATTTTTTCCCCATTGAGATCTGTTGTGTTTTATACAGTAAGCGTTCCTGAAATTTTTTTAGCAGTGTATATGTGTACTACAAACAACCATTAAAGTTGCCAAACATCTCTAACAATTTCGATGTGGAATGATCTGAATGTGTTCCTTTTATTCAGGAATGAGAACTGTCTTTTTTTTCTTTTAACTGGAAGTAAGACAGTCTCTATAAACATTTCACAATGTCCAAGATGGTTGGATTACAATTATACTCATAAAATATTCTATTTACAACCTCTGAATACACATGTTTTTCACACTTCTTTGATCACCTCAAGTCAATTGTGCTAATAAGCATGGGTGAGGCAAGAATTATTGTCCGTGTAATTATTTAGTTGGTGGTTGTACTATTCAATCACAGTTATGCAGTTCAGAGAATACAGGGCTGTCACTTGTATCTTTTATAGCCTTACTCAGGCCAGGCAGCTACAGGGGGTTACAGGTGATTAAAAAACTGGAAAGTCCCTCTCAATGGACTCTTGTGGTACTGTGAGCAGCCAAGACAGAATCAACAAGGCTCTGACCTAATTCAGCTGGAACAAAGTGCCACTCTGTCTTTGCCATTTCACGGATGTACAATAGTTGTTTACCCTTTCCAGGCCACATAACGGCAGTCAACAAAATTTCATTTTTTATGTTTTTTTTTGTGTTAAATAATTGAGGGGGGCTCCGGTTTCCTCCCACAGTCCAAAAGCTTGCAGGGTAGGCTGACTTGCGTGTCTAAATTGGCCCTGTAGTTGTGTGAGTGCGTGCACCCTGTGGTGTGTTGGCGCCCATCTAGGGTTGGTTCCCACCTGCACTCGTTGTTCCCAGGACAGGCTCTGGGCCCCCCGAAACCCAGTTGGGATTAAGCGGTTATGATAATGGATGGATGGATGATTAAAGTGGATAACTGAAAATGCACATAATATTCATCACCCAGTTCTCTAATATGAGACTGTGTATGCATCACAATAATGTACAAAGAATGAGGATGATTGTATTACTGGTCTGTACACAACTGTAAAGGAAGTCATCTAGCTGACAGCAAAGTGATGACTGCAAGGAAAAACACTAGTTTTATGAGTTTCGCCAAATCTTGCACAGTAGTAGTGTTATAGAAGTTAGAAAAAGCAGCTGAGGAGGGGTTCTGCTGGAAACAGATGGATGATTTGTGGATGTTGGGCAATTCTTTGTTTGGTCACATTAGTATGACTTACGCTATATCAGTAAATGCATATAACAAAGCAAAACATATTTTATTTATTTAGATGCAGATTGCTTAAATGTACAAATGAAATTATCCATCTGCAGGAATATCTACCATTAACCTGATCAACATTTTTTCAGTTCCGATCTGATTCTGAACTACGAATGTCAATACAGATTTGGACACAGGAGCTCGCTTTACTTTAATATTTAATACAATAAATATATAATACATATTTTATGTATTATTAAAATTTGTAAACCAGTAAATACAGAAGAAAAAATGTAAGCAAAAAAAACCCTTTACTTAGACTACAAGAAACATACATAATGTATTGCTCCACCTCATTTGAGCATCTTGTTTTAATCCCTTTTGTGGAATTTTACAGTGTAATTTGAATATCTTGCAAGCCAGGATACGTAAGTGGTGTATACTTAAAACGGCCCACAATTTTTCTCCGAATGGCAACAGGGCCACTTACACTTCGCTGCGACAGCAGCCTCTCGTGCATCACAAGCTGAAAAGAGAGTGCAAAGTTTTCTTGCACAATTGCGTGCTCTTTGTTTAGTGGGATTTTCTAATAAACCCTTTACTTTTTAATACCTAAAGTTATTTTATCCATCTATCAAATATGTGTGTCTTCTGGTCATAGCCACGTGGATTATTAATTATATGATGAAACAATATAGATAATGTAGGTGAAACAAAGAAAAATATTGCAAAATTGCATAATGCATAAAATCATAAAATGTCATAAAATTGCTTGAACATTATATTGAATATTTTATTATGTTCTGTATACTGAACTAATGCAGTAGTGAATGTCACTGTATTGCACATTTTCTTGCACTTTATTGTCACTGTATCCACATTCAGAAATACAGTATTTCTCTGATGAAAGCTGCAAGATTTACCATGAATAATTAGCGTCATTCCTACTACAAAGTGCCTTTTCCTGTTCATATCAAATATGTCAACATATTGGTAAAATAGTTTAAATTCTGTAAGATTGATTCAGAAATGAATGAACCTCCAGGTCAATTTCGAGTTATCTAAGTTTTTTTTATTGTTGTTTAAAGAAAACAATCCATCTTATTAGACATATAACAGGATTGTAACTGAAAGCTTAAGTTAACCATTCTTCATGATGATTCAAGATTGAGCTAATATAAATGATGGTTTTCATCGGAATGCTTCTTTTCACATAACGCATTTTGATCTTCTCCAAGATGCACACATGTATATAGTTCAGAGTGAAGCTCGGGGTCCAAGTGCCAGAGCAGCTAATCCTCCAGTGCCCCAGAAGCATATGCTCAATGGCCCAACAGACAAATTACTATTCTGCCCGAGGGTGGGATTTGAACCAGCAACCAGGGTCGAAACAGGGAGAAGCAATATACTGGCAACATGAAACATCACAAAAATCAGGAGACTCATTATCAATACTGAGGTCATGTCTTTGTTTTCTCACCATAAGCATTGTCACTTCCTACAGGATTGTGGAGGCTATTGCTTTCAAAGTAACATCACAGCAGACTAGGGTTGCCAACTCCAAAGCATCTAACTTGACACTCACACAAAAAAAATCTTACAGCAAATCTGTATTATTCCATTTTAAACTTGAAATTAGGTGCATGAAAAGCGTTAGGGTAGTTTGCAAATTCTACTCTTTAACAACAACTACTATTAACAACGACTATTTAACAACAACGAGAAACAGCTGATAACACTGGTATTCCACACGAGGTAACGCGTGGGCGTGGCACACACGAGAATTGGACAAGCAGGGCGTGACACTACAGACTATTCACAGGGAAATAAAACAGTTACATGCAAGTAAATGGGTGCGCATACTCACGCCAGCCAGCTTGGCAGCGCCGAGACTAACCGGATGTAGAACAATCTGCTAAAACCTTTACCTTCTAAAGTATCAGTCTTAAGACAAATAATTTCCTGGAAGTATTTTAATTACGTAATATAAAAAATGAAGATCAGAAAATTCTATAAGTAATTGCCAGTTTTGTATTGTGAAAGTACTTTGAACCAGGGTAAATTACAAAATTGACAATATACCACTCAGAGGAATACGATAAAACGACCTTGGGGGTCCATTTATGGATGATTTTGAAGCTAAATAAAACTCATTTAATAATTCTAAATGTAGGAATTTAGCATTCTGCCAATATATTAAAACATTTAATGGTTACTGTAAAAGGCACAAGAGTACCCATTTCATACCATCGAAAATAATGTGCTTCTGAGAGTGAATAGAAAGTCTATTTAAATTATATTTGGTGGTTATAATTGCTTTCATTTAGCAAAGGGTAATTAATCCACACTGTTAGTTGTACAGTATTACAAATTCATCGAATGATTACACTCCAGAAATAATCAACGTCGGTCAATGAATATTTAGCCTTGAGCCGTGACAATTGTGAAGACAAAGGTTTTAAATAATCCTTAAATCTCATGCATAAGCATGGTTCAGTTTCCAACTTTAATTCAATATTAATCAATTATTTCTCTCGCCACAATCTCCCCAGAGACTCTTGAGAGAATCCAGCGAAGAAAACGTACATATGTAGCCTGCTTCTCAAATTCAAGCATGATTAATTAGGCCTACAATCATCTCGTGGGTCCTTATGAATTCCCTTGACAGGGTACTGTATGTGTGCTTAAATATGCGCGTGCTAAAAATGAAACAATGTTTCTATTAGAATGTTATGTTCATGCCCGTCAGTTGCGCATAAAGAGAGGTTCGACTACCTTTGTTGTTCAAAAACTCAGCAGGATCTCGGCCTATTTGGCTTCGTGCAATCCTCAGTATAACTGGAGTAATTCCCTTTTATTATTGTGTCATTGTATACGCACTAACTTGTTTGAATTAAAAGTCAAAAGAAGAATTGAGAAGTAACACGCACTTGCAAGATGCTCGGCTGCACACGAGAAACACGCCACGATCAGCGACCACGATTTTCTCTCCGCAATATTTGGGGCACGGGGATAGTGCGTGAGTGATGTCGCACTGGCGTCACAGTAACGCATCATTAAGCATCTATTTCAGTATTTGCAGTCGTTCAGTACTGTTAATAATCCAGTTAGGCAGTCTAGAAATAATACCTTATTATAATCAACAATAATAATAGTATAGTACTGCCACCCCAGTAGTATGATACTACCACAATTACCTATTTATGGACACCCGAAAGATAATAAAAAAATTCGCTACATACGTACGTGTTACATACCGGCTTCAACCGGAGATTATGAATAGGCGGAATAGTTTACATGTTGTGCGCCTAGATGGTAATATTGGATGGCGCAATACCAACTTTAAAACGCTTTGCTCATATGTTTTATATACCATAATAATAAAATTCTACCACGTTTCAATGAAAACGTATTAAAGTTTCCATTTCGTTTTCTCTTGAACGCTGGAAAACAAATAGTAATTATATAAAGAGTATGATACTTCGACCTATAGTAGTCCGTCAGGATTATTAATTGTGAGCTATGTATATTACTATAGAATTATAAAGCACAGCAAAGTCATGGACGAATCACCACAAAAGCAGCAACTAAACTTACTTCATCACATCTTCATGACACAAAGTTCTAAATTAGCGTTTCCATGACCTTACCTGTAGTAGTCTGATGAAATACATTTTTGTGGTGCTTTCCCTTTTCCTCTTCCTTAAATCGGAAACTTTCTTCGTGTTTACTTCACAAAGGCATGTATGAATAAAAAAAAACAACTTCAAAAATTCTGTATAAAACAAATACGGAGCTCTCATTTGAGAGTATGAAGTACAAATATATGAGTTATGCTGCCTTTTTATCCCTTCAGGCGTTAGAACGTTTACAAATCATGTTTTATTTTATTTTATGTTTGTATATCAAAAGATGTGGAATCACAAACGGTAGTCCAGGTTGATTGATTTATATTCCGGCCGGTTCCATTGTTTTCGAGCTGGTGATCCCTGCACTGTCGTCATTTATAGTTTTATTTATTTTTTGCAAAGATTATTATTATTAGGCTATTACGTTGTTATTGTTTTCCAAGAGATAAGAATTCCGGCGCAGGTCATTCACTCCTCAGACCTTCACAGTGCCGTTCTATAAAGAAAAACAGTTGAGATGGACCACTAAAGAAGAAAAACCCATGCCCAGTGTTTGGTCCTCTTTCACAGTTATCAACCTTTAAGAAACTGTGCAGTCAGCAATGAGCGCCCGGCTTCTTTCAACGTACCGGCTAACACCGTACGCATTCATCTTATGTCCACATAGAAACTAAATGATTGTTTACACTCTATTGTATAAACGCTGTTTAAGTGTCTATCGAATTAACGCTACTTCGTCTTTCTTTGGCGTCAAATGCTCAAATGCCGAATTTCAGCGACACGACCAGTATTCACAAATCCTCAGAGAATACGGGAATTTAAAGTTGCGAGGTGTGCCTTTCAACTCCGCGATCTTGCTGAAAACTTGGACCGGCCTGTCCTTCAGTGCCGCAGAAATGACTGCGCCGGTGCCTTTATTTATCCGCGAAAACACTTCTACTCCCGAACTCCGCAAGTTGTCTCGCAGTACATCAGTAGCGACAGCTCCTATTGTCAGGAGATCGCCGGTCCGGAGATAGTATCCTCCATACGGGACTTGCCCACGACACGCCAGCTTTCCGATTAGGTGCAGAACCGCACCGCTCTCCCAGTTGTTTGCTGGTTATGTGCGGTGGCCTCGCTTGGTGTCACCGGTGCTTGCGGCTGTTAACCGGATCGTGCACATCAACCACCAATATGTGAGGAAAGAATCTGCGCTAACATAATTGTTTCTGTGTTGTAAGCAGGTCATTTGTAACTGTTTTGATAACTAACATTTTACCTATTTGTTTTATACTTTATTTTAGTACTCGTTTTGAGATTGCTGGTCAGTTTTAGGGTAGATATTGATATTACTCTGTTAAGTGCAATTCTCAGAAATGCACAGGATCTAGGTAGGGTTCGTCAGTCTACGTTTACTGTCGTTTCCTTTCCGCGCCCAACACTACTTCTGTTCGGATTCTCCCGACTATCGGACGGCATTTACTTCCGAAGAGTACTTTTTATCGCTGCTCTCTGCCTTGGGTGAAAAACAGAAGAAGGAATTTACAATATTTTTTTTGTCCCTTCTAGGCAAAACTTCCGCAGTCTATGTAGTTTTTACTTGACCGTATTGTTAGTTACAACAACAACAACAACAACAATAATAATAATAATAATAATAATAATAATAATAATAATAAGAAGAAGAAGAAGAAGAAGAAGAAGAAGAAGAAGAAGAATGAGGCGCAGTAGGTCATACTGTTACCTTGCACCTTCAGGGTTGTGGGTTTAAATCTTTCCCTGGAATTTTGTGAGTGGCGTTTGTATCTTTCCCGGTTGTATTGAATTCTCACTGGTTTTTACATTTTCCTGTGCTTCTGCTGGGAGCTGAAATAATAACTATACTGTAATTCATTATACAAACCATTTACCATCAGTAATGTAATGTCCATGATTTAAGGACTAATCAAATGATTTAAGGGCTAATCAAAGAATGTTCTTCAAAGCATCAGGCAAACTGGTTGGCAGTGCTGAGTAATGGATTATTGACTAGGTCTCCACTGTTGATTCTCAAGTAAGGTTGTGAGCACTGTTCTCTTCTTAATTGGCAATTGCTGTAATATCAGTATGAAATGTTGTCTCCAACAAACCATGTTTTTTGGTATAAAGAACTTGTTGCTTCAGCAGACTCAGTACCTCACTGAAGATACATTGGGGAAGAGAAAAACTAAGCATTGAAATTTACATACGGATAGCATGATGAATGAGGCCCTTATCAGATCAGAATGTCTGGCTAATACAGGTGAAATGAAAAGTTTGAAGCAGAACAGTCACATAACCATGAGTGCTGTATGACATCATTACAGTACATCATATTTTGGAGCAGGACTTAGCCAATAAGGGCACTGGTGGGATGGTTATAATTCTCAGGATAACTGATAACAGAAACTTCATGTATAACCTATAAAATTATTATTCAACTTAATAAGCCGTATGTGCTTATTATATTGCATATAATAAAGATCAATTATTATGAAATAAAACAATCATCACACTACTGGGTTGGCAGTTATGGAAGATAGATGGATAGTTAAAAAATCTTTCAAGATATGTTGTGTATATTTACATTAACAGACATGCAATAAAACAAGAACATTCTACAATTCACTGGTTAATTAAGAAATGCACCTGAACTGAGATGTGTCTGGTGTGCAAATTCGACTTGTTTTTTTAAAGTGTGTTATAAGCCTATGATTGACAAAAAATAATTGAAGCAGAGCTGTGATGGCAGCCAGAACTCGAAGAACAATTTGAGATTCAACATACTATCATCACGAGAAAGACGTGGCCTGAAGCCAGGGATAAAATTACAGCTTGACCAAAGTTCCTGATAAAATAAAGCGGTTTCCAATTGAATGACTGCCTACTTCTGCATATGCAACTTCAATTATAATAGAACATCTTACTGCAGTGATTTCTAAGACTGTTGCTAAGGAAACACTTTTGTAGACTGTGCTACAATTATATTGTAATTAACCAACAAGAACAAATTTAGAATATCAGTGTGTTGGATGATACATCTTAAGCTTCTCCTTGAAATTATCTTTGCATAGGCATCCATTGTAAATCATATTGACCATAATCCCTAATATGTCACACACATACTCTTCAACTATTTTCAATATTATTTGGCTTAATTTGAGCCCTTTTTCCTTATGATAAATTAACATTGTAAAGACATTGTACACCCTCAAATCAGCTCATTTGCATCTTATCTGATTCTTAACAAATGTCCATCCATCCATCCATCCACTTTCTGCTGCTCGTCCAGACCAAGATTATGGGGGCAGCAGCCTGAGCAAGGATGCCCAAGCCTCCCTGTCTCCTTCCAGCTCCTCCGGTTCCTCAAGCCGAGAGGTACCATCTCACCAGTATGTCCTGTGTCTGTTCCAGGGTCTACGCTTGGTTGGACATTCCCAAAGCATTTTCCTTGCGAATCATCCAGGAGACATCCTAGACAGATGATCGAATCACATCAGTGCATGTACAGATGTATTGAATAAAACATATAGGCATTTCTTTGAGCTGCTTTTGCTGACAAATTCATGAGAGATTAAAGATGATTGAAATAAAAATGTTACAATATTTTGTGTTTTTTTTAGCTGCTATTTTACATATTAACGGTCACATAATAGTTGTTAATAGTAATAGAGCTTGATTGGCATCTTAGCCATATGCATTAAAGCACACAATGAGGTGAAGTTACGTCCTACAGGATCGAAGGTGCAAAGTATACAACACAACAGGACAACAGCACACCCAGACACATTGACAGTGAGGATAATTTGTGGGTAGGAATAAATTATACCTCTAAATATATATATACCTATAAAAAAAAACCTCTCAAAAGACTTTAGGGGGGGGGGGGGGCACATCAAGGAGGCTGTGACAATACATTATACATCATACAACAATAGGCTATGGACTGGAGAAACACTGCAAATACGCTGGCAGTGTAGTATAGTTAGGGCATACATGTGTACTGCTGTGCAATTTCCTTGTACTATTACACTGTGCAAATATGAGCAGTTGTGCAAGTATGCAATGAGAATAAAACATTGTTCAGTAGCAGGGGAGTTAAGCAGGGCAGAGCAGGGTGTTAAGGAGACAGTCCACTGTGGAAGGGGGCAGTGTGGCGTTTAGGAGCTGTACTGCTTGGGGGAAGGAGCTACTGCACAGTGTAGCAGACCTGCTCCTGATGTTGCAGAATCTTTTTGCAGATTAAAGGGGGGGGTGACGGGATGCCAGGGGTTGGTTGCGATGCTGGTGGCCATATGCAGCGGGCGGTCTGTTCATTTCGCTCCACGTGCACAGATCCAGAGGAGATGTATGGCTGCTGCGTCACTCTCCAAGCCACTGTGCCGCCCAAAGTCACAAAACATTTAGCTTAATGTATTGTTTCCTGTCAGTTACTTTGAGAAAAGATCAGTCAGCTGCGCATTGGAATTATTGACAAGCTAACGGAAATAATAACCACTTTAAAAATCCCCAGACTCACTTTCTCTTGCACCCACAAGGCAACATTTCTGCAAAAGCCCTGACAAGTCTCAAGGTGAACTTCAGAGATTACTTTCATGTTTCCTGGCTCAGAATAGAACCAACTACTCCAGCAGAATATCTCAGAAGATCAGATTTCCAGTAAAATGTTCAACCAAATTAAAGGATGATTTTAATGATCTTTCCCAGATGACTGACACTAATGCAGAGACTGAAGAGCACAGACACAACTGATGGCACCTGAGTGTCTCATTAAACTATAAGCAAAACCAAAAGCAATAGCACTTTCCTCACATAGAAAAAGAGAAAAGATTTCATAATTAACCTGGTGAGAATACCCTTAGTCCAGTAGATGGGAACAAGTGCAGCCAAAAAAGTGAAAATAATTATATGTATGTAACAAACAAGGATGTTAAGAGCCATTATGAAGTAACTGAGCAGAGCGTTTAAGTGCGTTAATCTTATCAACCAATCAATCGATGTGTACAAATACAGGATAGAAACAAAACAAAGACAGATGTGACAGGGAAAGTTAACGTAACTTCCCGAATTTTTCAAGGAACAGATATGAGTAATATTTCAGGAAAATAACAGAAATCTGTCTTCCACCACTGCTTATCCAGTATAGCATTAGGGTGAGATTGTAGTATAGAAATCAGGGCACATTCTTGGCGGGATTCCAGTTCATCGCAGTGTGCATTTTCACAGACACAATCACACACTGCACACAGGGTACAGACAGTATAAAATAAGAAAATGAAATTATATATAAAATGTCTTGTGAAAGGCATTGGATGTTCCAGATGTTGCAAGCAGGGGTCCAAGAGATGGCTAATGTCAATACCCTGGATGACGCCTAAATGTGGATCCCTCCTCCAGATGCCGCTGGAGGCCAAAAATCTGGGTCCAGTTGATGATGGACTCAGTTACCCCAGCTTTTGATTGCTGCTCTTTTCCGTCTGTCCTCCTCTACAAGCATATCTAATGGGCAGAGGTGCTACCCAGGAGCTGCACAAAAATCCGGACTGAAAACAGGGACAAGAGCTTTTCAACCGGGTAATCCCAGTAGGGAAGGGATTTTGTTACCACAAGCTCGGACACGGGACTCACCACAAAGAAAGCAGCCCCATTTTGTCACGTGATGAACATAAAGGCCACCTCCTTTACCCTGTTGCTTGGTGACTCGTGCTTAAAAAAAAAAACGCCGAACAGGCTGATTAGTGCTCACACACCAAGGAGAGAGCGCATGTTTTGTTTAGGGGCAAGTAGAGGATGCAGTCAGCAAGCAGGAATGAAATGATGATACAGATGGGTCTAATGTATCACCACAGGGTGCAGACATGCCATAAGGGAGCAATTATTAACTTAAGGAATGTTAACAATATTATCAAAGTAATTGAAAAATATTTTTTGGGAAGGTGTGTTGTGTGAACTGCTAATAATAAAGAAAAAGTCAAAGCATAAACATATAAACAAAGAAATAATAACTGTGCCACAGCAGTTTTAAATGTGAGGAATTTTGCTGTTTTAAACAACAGTTAGGCATTAAGTAGAAGGTATAAATCTATGTTTTTTATTGTATGTAGCACTGCTCTACTTTGACACTATTTGTCACCAGATGACACAATGCCAAAAAGGTCCCCCCCTCCTTGGTGCACAGTGCCCAACCGCACTACAGCTTCAGCACCTCCTCCCCTCCAAAAATAAATTTCTTTTACCCCAAGTTTCACTCTGCAGGGCATTTGATGTGTATTTGGCTCGCTGCTTCACTTCATCGAGCCCCCTTTGCTTTGTGCAGAATGAGTTGCTTAAATAATGGAACTCCTGCTCTGACTTTGATTTTCATCTTTATACTGCCCACCAGAAATTGTTCCAAAGTGCCGGCGGTTTCTGTTTTCTTTCAGAGAGTTAAAATGCTTGCAAGAATAGGAAAGCCCACTGTAGGAGTCAGAATGAGGCTATACACACACAAAAATCACACTAGACGTGTGGGACACTTTATCTGTTGGTTTTCTAAAAAGTATGGCTCAGGACGTTGAACAATGATCTGCGGCTGAACTCTGTTTGTTTACAAGGAGAACACAATCTTAATCCTTCAATATAAAGACACTGCATCCATCCATTCTCCGTAACTGCTTATCAAGTGCAGTGTCTCGGCGACCCTGGAGTCTATCCCAATAAGCACAGGGCACAAGGAAAAGGACTTCCTTGACCATCGTGCCAGTCCTTCAATGGACACATATATATTTATACACTAAGGAAAACTTTGAGACGCTAATTCATCTAGCTATATAATTTTGTACTGTGGGAAGTGAATAGAGTCTCAAGAGGAAAACCACATGAGCAGGAGGAAAACGTGCAAAATCCACAGATACACCAGGGGTCAGAAATCAGGCATCCTGCGGCACTCCATTCAATATGTACCTATATAAATTCTCTGAACATACTAAAGTATCTGCAATATATTCCATCTCTTTTTAGAAATGGGTAGTGGTATTGTGAAACTCATACACTAAGTGATGAACAGTATTTAGGACAGCTCAAATCTCAGTTAAATCATGGATTTACAGGGTTCAGTGATAAAGCATTGAGTAGTAATGGAATTAACAGACTGTCTCTAAAGCCTGGAGAAGAGATAGTGGATTCAAAAATGCTGCAAACAGAACATTTAGCTGAGCAGCAGGCTAGATAACTACATCCATTCACTCTATAGGTCTAGAGCATGGTACCTGCATCAACCAGAGCACACATTCAGCCACAGCCACTCAGTTCCTGCTCCAACCTCTCTGGATTGGAGTATTATTTTTGTTTGTTTCCCATATAGCTCTCATTAACTCGAAGTTTTGCCCGTATTTGCACTACAGATTTGGATGCAAAAATGTATTTGGTTTTCTTTGTTTATGTACACCTGCCCTACAACCAACTGGCTGTTTTTTGACAATGACTTTTGTGATTCTAGAAATAAAACCTCCCTGTCATCTGATCGGTATAATGATCACAGCAATGACACATTCTAAGTAAAGGCACAATTAACTGAAATGTGATCTTGTCAAAAGTATATAGATGTATTTGTTGTTTAGTTCATCCATTTGTTCTTGCATGCTTTTTTTGTTAGATAATTTGCATTTTATTTTGCCCACTTTTCCACCAACTTTTGGGGACTTGGTGCTAATGGTTATTTGTATCAAAACAAAGCTGCAACTGACCTTAGATCAGGATTCCCCAACTTCAATCTTGGGGGGCTAGTTGGTAGCATAGCTTGCAGATACTTATACACACCTACTAAACCTGGTGATTAGCTGAGTAAGGTGTGTTTTGAGCCCAGAAATCTGCAAACTGTGTTGGATTCTGATTCTTCAGGACCTGAACTGGGAAACCCTGCCTGAGACCCTTAGCGGTATAGTGTGCACCCTTTTTATGTATATGTGTATTCAGTCATTTCACTGTCATCCATTGGGGGATTTTCATTACCACTGCGTCCGGGGGGGGGGGGGGGGGGGGGGGGGGGGGGGGGGGGGGGGGGGGGGGGGGGGGGGGGGGGGGGGGGGGG
>JABFDZ020000097.1:14602651-14633162 GCA_019775955.2 Pollimyrus isidori
CAGATCAGTGTGATTTTGGGCATATATCTGCCTACATGACAGGGCACAGATCAGTGTGATTTTGGGCATATATCTGCCTACATGACAGGGCACAGATCAGTGTGATTTTGGGCATATATCTGCTAACATGACAGGGCACAGATCAGTGCGATTTTGGGCATATATCTGCTAACATGACAGGGCACAGATCAGTGCGATTTTGGGCATATATCTTGGACTGCAGAAGCAGGAGGACACAGCCAGGCATGTACAACTGTGCAGACAAAGCCGTTTTTCAGTATCTGCAAAAACAACCTCGATTCAGTGAAAATACAAAACACAGGCATACAGAATGCAAGCCGAGAGTGTCCTAGTCAATCATTTAGGGCAAACTTGGGGACAGTGAGCTGCAGAAGTCCCAGGGATCCATGTTTTCTCCTAACTTTGCTGACTCAAAGCTGGAGTCCAGAACATGTCAGAGCACACATTCGGCCCTCCTGCCTCACTCCACAGCCCCCGGCCACTTCTTTTTCCAAAATAAATCACAGGGGATTAGACACGGAATTCAAGCATTTCCTAATTAGTTTAAGTGCTCATTACAGTCCCTTATATTTCTGAATCATTGTTTGAGGAAGAGGGCTGTTGGGGCAGAGCCCACCGTGACAACATAATGTTTCAAAATAATCTTGTTTGCCTTTTTTGCAGACCTTCACAAACAAATTTATAATGCAACATAGCAGGTCATTGTGGAGTTCTCGCATCCTTTTTATAATTATGATAAGGGTGTTTCGTGAGTATTTGCATATATATGAACATCCCTGCAGTGTGGTATAATTATAATTAATGTGCGCATAACTGACAATTCTCATTACATTAATGCACATCGTTAATGCAATCTGCCTCATATAAAGACATGTGCCTCGGTGCTGGGTAATGGGAATGGAGCTGTCTTTACCTGATAGTGGTATGAGGCAATAAAACGCAATATCGAGCATACACATGTGCAGGAGCACCACTTATAACATACATGCAACACAAAAAATGAGGAAAGGATTAGAAATGCGAAGACACATACGGAGCATCTCTGATTGGCGTTTGTTTTTTTATATGAAACCCTGGGATATGTCTAATAAAACTGAAAAGCTATGTTTCGGAACTAGAAGAATCTGCAACGATCAAGTCACACTGGAAGAGGGTTTAGGACATTGTCATAATATTTTGGGCCACAGGTATGTTCACTGAGTCTCTGTGTGTGTCACGTACCGCGTCGTCCGTCCTGTTCCAGCGCTTCGTGTGCCACGCCCACCTCGTTACCTCATGTGATTTCCTGATCGTATGCACCTGAGGTGCTGCCGCTCGCCAGTCTCGTCCCTTGTTGTGTGTATTTAAGTCTGTGCCAGGGTAACCCCGACAGATGCGGCATAAACGTGTTTATGTCCTTGTGTTCGGCAATAAACCCCTGTGTGTCCGGTACACCTGTCTGGACTGGTTTATGTGTGCATCGCGTACACCAGGGAACGTCACAGTATGAGTGTTTCTGTAGTCTCCAACAATATTCCAGAACTATCTGTACCATATTATATGCAGCGTAACAAACTTCAGGGTCTTTTCCTAACCGATATTATTATTGTTTCTTACAGTTTATGAGCCTGACCAAACATGAGCCTGAGCCTTTAAACAGAATTTCTGTACAGTGCCTGATATTTCCAAGGGGATTTTACATGGACTTCATTCTGAATCTGGCCAAAAAATTCTGTAGCAATATAAAAACCACATAACAGTGACTCAAATAAACAAGACATTTCATTCTGAAGTAACCTTGGGGCTCTGTTTAATGTTGTGTTAATATAATTGATTTTCCAAACCAGCTGTCACACTAGGTTGCAGAAAAATCATTAATGATTTTGTTTAGGATTTTTTGTGTTTGCAATTATAGCGTTGTGGGGACCAGATTTCCTCACAATATGATAAAAACCAGTGACTTTTTTTACCTTGTGGGGAAATCTTTTTTGGTCTCAACAAGAGCAACCACAGTTTTACAAAAGTCTGTGATTGCAGTCATAAAGTCTTGTATTTTGTTTGGTTACTTACAGTATGTTTAAGATTAGGGGTGGGTAGGAGCTATGGTTGTCTTAAGTGAGGTTAGGGTTATGTCCATAGAAATTAAGGGAGAGTACCCATAAAGTTATGAATACATGGTCTGTGTGTGTGTGTGTGTGTCTGTATGATGTTTGATGACTACAAATGAACTATTGAACTGATGTCTAAAGCTGAACATTTTGGAAAACAGCTTTTATGAACACATACTACTTCTTTTCACTCCATGAAATCAGAGGTGGGTGACTCAAGTCATGCAACTTGACTTTAGTCAAACTCAAATCTGAGGTTTTTTGATTTAGACTTGCTCTCCATTTAATGAAAAAGACTCAACTTGATGTAGACTTCGATATTGTTGACTTGAGACTTGACTCAGTCTTATTATAAACGATTGTAAAGTCACACGGTCCATCCCAGCTGTCAGGCCGTTTGAGCAAAGGGGAGGCAAACCCCGAAATGTGGAGGTAAATTCCTATATTTCTGCAACTGGGTATCGTGGTCGAGAGGCAGGCGAGAGTTGGAAACCGCATGCTGATCAGTCCGATACAGGTGGACGAGACGGGGATCTGGGGAGGGAGGAGGAGAGCCGACGTGGGGGCAGGGAAAGGCAGGGAAGGATGGCAGGCTATACATGAAAGCAGACAGGTGATCAGGCAGGACACAGCAGGCAAGACGCAAAATGCTGTGCTGTGTGCACAAGACAGGCAACGCAAGTGATTTGTTGGTGAATGCAGTTCAGCATGCTAGCATAAAGTAATTATGGCAACATTGATTTCAAAAATTATAAAATTTGGTTACTTCAATTTTCCCACAGGTATGCCTAACTTATTCATGGTAACATAATTGTTGTGTGAGGTTTGCATGCATGATTTACTTAGTGTACAGATGTCAAGAATACTTATGATTTAATATTGTTCTACAGCTAAGAGACAGTTCTGTCAAAGACTCTTTTTCAGTTTTCTGCAAGTTGAGGTATGTTTTTTCATTGCCTAATTGTAAGAAGCGTGACTTTAGACCTGACTTGATACTGGTGGTAAGGTCTTACTTACTTACATTTGTAAATGTGACTCAGTCACATGTGTGCTTAAAACATCCACTTACAAACTTTAGCTTTACCTTATTTTCATGCAGTACAGATAAAAAGCATAATCCAGACACCAGAGACCAATCCACCCATGTGGGCATCATTCTATATCACAGCAGTATGCGTCCCAGAGCTAAGTAGGTTTTTCATTCAGAGAATGTTTCAGTTGAACTTTATTGTTTAAAAAATGTCACTACTGTATGTTGAATAATCGGCTCTAGTAAAAGTCACTGCTGGCTTTGCTTGCGACACTAATCCCTGGTGGCCCTTCTGGGACAGATTGGTGGTGGCAAAACTACTGCATGTGGAACTCAAATTAATGAGAGTTTCATAGCTGGAGCAAAAATTTATCATTTTCTTTGGGGTGGGGCTTTTATTTAAGTGAAAAAAATTCAATAAATATGTGTATGTTTTATAAAATATCGAACACTTACATCTTTGTTTCTAATGTTTTAGGGGTGTACAATACCAAACACATTATATCTAAATTATAGCATATACAGGCTTCACACGAACAGTGTAAATAAAGTTTAATCTCATATGTTACACTGATTAATTAGTTGAATATCGTAGAAAAAATACTGTGTGGATTCTCTGTTCATAGCCTTCTATGAACATTATTTCAAACATTTCCTGCAACTGGAAGGAATCTGGCAGCCTAAATGAGCATTCATGTATACAATGAAACATTGTTTCAGTTGGAAAATATGTCTTTCAAAAATATCCTTAACAATTATTGTTCTTAAATGAAAGCAACTGCGGACCAGTTCCACAAGAGCAAAGATTAAGGATGACTGGGATTTTGTGCACTACTTCTTGTAATTGCACTTGGTCAGCTCTGCTTCTTCATAACTAAATTATTCATCAAAAAATACTTTTTACTTTAAGTGTTACGGTGGCCTGCTGGGACGCAGTGTGCCCTCAAATCTTCACCCACATTTGATTGATCCCTGTTCCTTTGCACAGTCTCTCAATTTTTATGTTTTAGGGGCAAGGTCATTCGGCCAGTTCCAGTTTGTATCATTCATGATAAGACAACTTCAAGTTTTATTAAATATTGTGTTTTTGTTTTGTTAAGTACAATATTGTCTCTTTTTCAATACCAAGATTTGAAAAAAAAATCAACAAAAGGAATAGAAGTGTTATGCGGAAGACAAAGGAAACTCAGAGATGCATAAAACAGCCATACACATACGAGATGAAGGGAAAATCAGGGAAACCATGGGCATTTGTGAAAAAGCAGGTCAAACTGCAGGAGTTTTGCATGACTGTCACATCACATAGTGCTTGTAGTGGGAATGAGCAGGTGCCAGAGCATAGGCCTACAGGAAAAAGAAGGATCTGAAGAGGCATAACTAGAAAATTATACGCAAGTGAACAGATCTAAGAGATTAAAGACTGCACAAATTTCGGATTCAGAAAATGAAATGACAAAGTCCTCTTATTCTAAACAACCATCTAAAGGAAGATGTTAACTTGAGCTTCAAAGGAAAACAAAATTTGGAATTTTGAGCTTTGCCTACAACATTGCTGAAGATATATAGGATTTTATTCACTGCAGCAGACATGATTTCACACAAAAATATTATAAAAACATCACACATTGACATGGTCTCTTCAATGGGAATCAATAAAGCCCTAAAACTGACCCTGGATACACTCAAATTGCTTTTGCACTAAGATGACAGTGAAGAAATTCAGGGTTAAAGGAATTAGAAGTACTATCATAAAGTCAAAAACTTTTTTTTTTTTTTATAAAATTTGACTTAAAATTGAAAAGTTTCCGATGCTAATTTAGACCATCTGCTCCTTAATTCAGACATCATTTTATATCATATATAAATATAATATAATATTTGGTTTAATTGTTTCTTTTATTCATTTTTTTCTTACCAATGTTAAAAACATGCTGTTTTTTTGTGCTACATCTATTTGTTTTAGCCGGTTTTTTCCTGGTCTTATGGCTTCTGGGTCTTGTAATTCTGTTTCCTGTTCTGGTTGGAGAGCTGCTCACAACCACACACATGCCATAGATTTGTGCCATTTGTTTGTTTGTAAGACGGTCTTTATTGGTTTAAAAATGTTGCCCTGAGCCTCTGTCCCACCTTTATCTATTAAGAATCAGTACTGTGAAATGGGCCGGAAGGCAATCTTTAATTAGGGAGGCATACTGTGAACAGTTTGAGTAGGTCAGCTACTTATATGTTAACTCTGCTCTCCTTCATCTCCTTCTTTAAAATGAAGCAAGAATGAGCTGCAGTGTCCGCTGTGATGTTTCAAAGCCTCTGGCTCAGCTTAGCAAGTTAACTGCAAAACTAGTCCACTAAAAATCACTGAACTTGAAAAGTAAACGAACGATCAAACTCAACTGCTAACTTTATTTATTCCACATTGCCTAAGCAAATACTATGTATGAAACTCTCATACACTCCCAGTGAAGCATGGTGCCTGGGTGGGCTCTGAAATGATGTTATCAGAGCATATTCAAATTGTACAAGAATCATCCATGGACCTACACTGAAGCACAGCATCAGTAGGCTATACTTATCCTGGTAACAAAGGGGAAATTAACATATACACAGATCAGCAATAACATTAAAACCACTGAGAGATGAAGTGAATAATACTGAATATCTTGCTACCATGGCTCTCAAGGGTGCCATTTTATATTAGGTAGGTGAACAGTCAGTTCTTAAAGCCGATGTGTTGGAAGCAGGAGAAGTTGGGCAAGTGTATGGAAAGTTATTGGGCTCCATTTTGATGATCTAATGAAAAGCGCAGGCTGAGTCTAACATTTATGGGAGTGTTCAAATCCAGTCTTATATTTTAACAACGGAAACACCAGATTTCTGCCTGCGCAAGGCACAACAAGGTTGACCTAACTCTCATAATTATCCAGAGGTGTGTTTTGGGGCGTAACATGCAATAAGCCAATCAGAATGGCGCGTCACCTCACCTTTAAACGGCAGCAGCGTCTGAGCTCTGGCAGTTTGCTATTACGATGGCGTGATTGCCCAGCAAATCAGATTGGAAGCACATCATCTACAGAAACATTGTTCCACCTGAGCCTTTTGAGGTGTAGCAGGCACGTGTCCGTGTTTCCTAATGTCACCAGATCATCCGCAAAATGCTGAAAGCAGTAGAAAGATGTCAGAAGACGGGCAAATCAGGAGCTGCTGAACAGAAAAAATCCACAAGCATAATTAAGTCCCCTTTCCGAACCTGCTCCCATATGTTGCAATCTTACGTATCTAAGCACCTGCAACACATTTTTAGCAATCCAAATGTCCTTTCAATTACAGTACATGCTTAATTTTGATAATGAACTCAAAAGATACACACCCTCATAACTAAACTGTATTTCTCCCTTCGTACAGTATAGGGAGTTTCACCTTAATGTAAGAAATATTGTATTCTACAATTATAATTATATTTTTTCTTTTTTAATATTAAGATATAAGTGCATTTAATTGATAGTACTTTTTTATCATATTTTGACTGCATAAATCTCTTCAGAAAATAACATAATATTATCCTTTAGATGTTTTTCTGCTGGGCGAATTATCACCTTCAAAGTACGTTGTGTGAGACTGCCCTTTGCTCCATTGTAGACTTAAGCCTATTTTTAAGCAAAGCATGGATTTCCTTTGGCAGTCAGAACCGTCATGTTAAGCAAAACGTTTCCACACTGGGAAAATAGGATTCACTGCCTGAATTCCTCCCAAAGAGCAAGATGGAAGATATAAAAACCTGTTTCTATGGACATACTCACCTTTGCCCATTTTCACCTAATGTGGCTTTGAGAAGTGTCTTTGGTCATTGTATGATGCCTTTTTATTCTTGCACAGATCTGGTCTATTTTTAGCCCAGTTATTCTGCATATTTTCATAAATTTTCCCACTACATGCAGGATCTGAGTTGTAGGAATCCTCATTTGTGCAAATATTTTGGGGTTCTTCTTAAGAAGAGCTTGCCAGTTTGTTTTTTTTTTTCTTTGGCGTTTTCTGTTCCGGCGTTATAGAAGGTTCAGCAAATTCACTTTGAGTCACAGGTGGACACAGGTTGGTATTGACCATGTGTGCTGGGTCTGCTGACAGCAGTCGGCTTGAACTAGCAGCCCCAACAGTAGGCCTAAAGTATCCATTAAGCCTGGGAATCCTTATAAGTATTTCACAATTACAAAGTTCTTTTGTGTTTCTGTCCTTGCCATTTCTTTTCATCTCTGTCATAATTCTGACTTGACAGCCAGCAATACTTATTTTCACAGTATATTTAGTTTGTTGTCAGAAATCAGTTCATCAATAAAAAATGATGCTATTATATTAATAACATTATGAATAGCAGTAACAAATTTTTAAAAAGGTTGTCACTTACAGAGATAGCCAGTGTGTTAAAAACTATTTTAACTAACTGTATCACTTTTCTGAGGCAGGGTGGGGCCTAGATGCTTGCTGGGGCCCTTGGACCCTTGGCTTTAGCCTGTGCCTTAATCTACCCCTGTCTAAGTGACATTTAAAATTGTGCATGTTAAAATACACAATAGGGTTTTGCTTTGGTTAACCACATGTTGAGCACTGTACCTTTTCATTTCATTTTTTCAAAAAATGTCATGTAGTTCATAAATAAGTTTGTATTAAATACATTAAAAACAAGTGTGAAAAAGCTTATCAATATTCTTGCAAGTACAGGCATCTAATTTACATGTATTTTACATTCATTTTTAGTCATACTTTTATTCATAAACACAGAACTCACACACCACTTAATTAGATTCAATAAACAATGGATATTTTCTTTTAGAAGCAAGTAAGGCGTCACGTAGGTAATATTCCTGGAAAGAAGGGTCTTTAACTGCACAAATCATATCTTACAGATAGTCTCTTGGTTATGACAGGTAATCTGATTGATGGCAGGAGGACAATAAGAGGCAAGTTGATGCAGATCATCAGATCATTATCCTGAATTGAAATGTGGATAATTTCTTTGCTAAAATATGCATGAATATTTCAGTTCTCAATCATCTCCGGGTCACATGACCTTAACTAGGTGACATAAAAGTGGGGAGGAGGGGTGGTTAAATAGCACATTTATAAATAACTCCCATATACAGTGAGACATAGGGTTATGACCTAGATACAGAGGCAGCTGACTGAAATAATCTAAGTGGGTGAATGTATAGCATTGTTATACAATGATTACATGCAGCAAATATTCTATGCATGAGCCCAGAGCCCTAAGATAGCCAGAACCCAATCATCACATGAAATGGCTGATAGCCGTGAATGAGGGAAGTGTTGAGATGACTGCACTGCTCATAGACCGCACTGCAATAAGGGTTATTTTTCAGTTGAGCATCAGCTGCAGCTTTAGTAAGGCATGGATCCTAAACACAGAATTCCAGCTTGAGAAGCTGCATTCCATGTGAGATAAAGACACTGCAGGGAATAAATTCTTTAATATTATTTTTCATATTATTCAAGAATTTGCCCATGGGTTCAATACAGTTTATTGTTACAGACAGTTTCGTAACTCCAATTAACCTTAACACATTTTAAAACTATGGGGGGAGAACCAGAGGAAACCCCATGAGAACACAAGGAGAACACACAAACTCCACACACAGGGCCATGGCAGAGACTTGAACCCGGGTCCCAGGGGCATGAGGGAACAGTGCTAACTATAGCAACATCATAGATTCAAAAATTCTAGACTGTTATGTAACAAGTTAAAAAAAACAAAACAATCAGTAAACTGCCATTAATGTATTAAAAGTGAATTCACAAGGCACGGTAGGCTACTGGTCAAAATTAGAGAATGGGTGAAATTTTGTAATTTACAGTTATTGCTCATCTGAGTTTACAGTTACTCTAATATGAATAGAAGAGATGTATTTTTTATCATAATTCCTTAGTGAAAGCTATCCCATATCACAAAATAACAGGTTGTAGCACCTTGGTCGGTGTAAGCAGAATCCAGACGTGTTCTTGTTTATAGGAGATAAATTGCGTGTTTTGAATGTAATGACTGGATTACTGTTCTGTTATCATATGAATAGCTCTATTTGTAAATGACTGGGCAATCAGCACTGCTTCCTGACTCAGAGACATCTTTTTATTCTCGTTTATTTTCTACAGTATGAGTGTTAAGTTATTAGAACAAAAAAATGTTTAAATGGTTTCTGTTTTTTATGAATGCTGTATTGCCGACTCCACGGGTTAAAAATTGATGTATAAATTACAGCCTGAACGCATAAAATTTGGATGTCTATTGGCATTTTAAGCGTGTTATGAGGGACAAATTCCCAGTTTTACACATGACAGGTTAATGGTGTAAAAAGATGCTTCTTGTCTTTGCTCCATTGCTGCTGACAGGCCGTCATTATTGCTGAATTTTTCCAAAGCGCCAAGTCGGTCACATGCTCAACTGCTACCATTCTGATTGGAAGATCTCGAAGAGAGCACTTTTCAGCTTTTATTTTCCACTTTCACTCCCTCGTGGCTTCACTTTAACCCTATTTGATTTCATTTCACCAATTGGTGTGAGAATGGACTCCATCTCCACACTGCAGTCATGCCTGCTCTCCATCACCTGAACATTCACTGCCGATGTTCTTTCGCCTTAATTGCTAGACTTACTTATCTGGTGCTGCCGTTATCTGGGCATTCTCGATCCCTCTTTCTCCCTCTCCCTCAGTGCCCGTCTGTTGTTTGTTTGTGTATGTGATTCTACTGCTCCCCAGCCCTGTGAATGAGTGCTCCGATCCCTCTCCTACTTCAAGGGTGTGTTTCTCGTCCCATATCTGCCTGTGTGGCTTCCTCTCCCTGCACCCCTGGGACAGACCTTCTGGCTTTCGGATCCCTGGCTTGTGTCTCTGTACTTTATTCCCTGCTTTCCCATAAATATAGACTCTATTGGTAGGTAATGGCAAAATAGATCTTGTTATAGATTTATTTTGTGTAATTTTTTAAATATAAAAATTATAACATGAATCACAAGTATTTCACATGTTGCAATGTGAATTATCATAGTTGCAAGGCTACTTTTAATTTTGTAATATTGTCTTTTTGCAGCAATGACTGATGTCTCATTTTATATTGAAATAAATTATTGGAGTAGCGAATAAGCCAGAGAGGTACTGTTTGGATTCGGCATAACTGCCCAAGGTATGGGCTATTAAGTATAATTGTATGTATCTGCATTTGAGTTATCTCTTAAATTTAATTTCAGTTTCAATTTAATTTATTCAAGCTACTTTTTGATGGGGATTGGGTTAATAATGACCTGTTCAATTCAGCAGTCAGGGCTGAGCAGTGTGTGGTGGAGACTTAGTTTGCATCAAGCACATTCAAGCCCAAGCTTCAAAGGTCAGACGGTGGCTGTCGCATTTGAGGGAGCTGAGCAAAGGTTTCCCTAGTGAACTTCCGAACGTTTGATAGTGGTGCTATATAAAGTATCCTGTCACTTTATATACTGGTATGGCAACTGCTCTGTACATGACCATATGTCCCTGCAGAAAGTGCTGTGCTTGGCTCCTCCAGGTCAGCTCTGCCCTCCCCACAGGTCAATGCAGCTAAGACGTCAAGGACCCTCCCTTCCCAACAACTGTCTTTTTATCCTGCTAAAGTCAGGCAAACATCTCTGGGTCTGGCTCTACAGGAGCACATGTCCTCAGCCCATCAGGCTCCCCAACCTGGACATGCCCAATAACTTTTTGCAAACGTAGTTATTTATTTATTTATTATTTATTAACCTCACCTTTGCACAATAGCTACTGTCTATAATGCTATTTTGCACGCTTTATTTTATTCATCTATTGCACATTCATCGGCACCAGATTCCCATTCCACAGCAGAGATACACTGTTATCAGTGTATCATCTATAATGTATGTTCATGCAACAAACCGAATCTTGAAAAGTGAACAGAAATGATCAGGAGAGGGAATGATAGAGGAAACCACAGAACCAGGAAACCAGGTGAAAGAGTAAGGAAACACTTATAGGGGCAAAAGCATTCTCAATGTCCTGGTTTAGTAGACATTCACGGGTAGACTCCTTTCCCTTTAAACAAGAACAGTCTTCACATAATAAGTGCTTGACACAGGGGTGGATGCTTCAGTGCAATTCTTTATAACCCAAAGCATTCTTTTTTGAGTATGTGTTGTGCACCATACTATTAGCATAGCGTGATTATTGCATAGGTTGCCATGGCTCCCTGAGTTCTGGAAGGCTGTTCTTTATTATGACTATGTTAATACAGGGCAGATGGTGGAAGTGATCTAAAAGCATAAGGACGGTATGAACTGCTTGGAAACCAACAAGCCAACAATGACAAACATGGAGCCATGACTGAATTATGAATGGGAGCATCAGGTTAGGAACCTGTCCAGGATTTGAACCTCTCGGAGGGATGACAATAGCAAAGCTTCCAGATATATAATTGTTAAAAATATATATATATATATACTATTTTCTGGGCAGTGATTGCTCATAGTCAAACCAACAACCTCAGGGGAAACTGGTGTTTACACTAGCAGTGTTTGTATGAATGCTACATGTATAACAATGCTGTTATTATTCAATTTGTAGAGGGCTTTTGTCTCCCGTTCACCCTCTACCTGTAGCTCACTTCGAGGGTCAAAAACCTTTGGTGGCTATGCACCCTCACTTGATGATTCAACTCGATTTGTATGTAATCCCAAAAAGCAACAGAACCAGTGCCAGCCTATATCCTCTGGCAAATTTTAAAGGGCAGAACACATTGGGTTTTCGTATTTCATCATTGTGGCTCAGGCACTGCTTAATTTCTGAAAGGAGCAGAAAGAATTATGTCAGGCGCACTTTGGAGCATAGAAAATAAGAAGATCCCAGTTAGCTTAGCAACACCTTCACAATAAACACATGTGGGTATATCTCACGACAGAGACCTGCTACATTGATTATCAACTTTTACTGCATGGGACCAGATAGTATTCCTAAGATGAGCATTGTCTGATATAGAATCAGTTAACAGAAAGCACAAGACTGATAAATGGACTGCATTTTATATAGTGCTTTTCTACTCTTCCGAGTACTCAAAGCACTTTACAATTTTTGCCACACATTCACCCATCCACACACTGGTGGCGAAGGCTGCCATGCAAGGTGCCAACCTGCACAACAGGAGCAATTTGGGGTTCAGCATCTTTCTCAAGTAGACATTCAAGGACACTTTGATGGGGTCAGGAGAAGGCAGGGTTCGAACCGGCAACTCTCTGGTTGTCAAACAACAGCACTGCCCTCTGCACCACCATCTTCCCCTGGGTAAGACTGGGTAATTATCACATCAATGTTTAATATATGACATGCCTGTGGGCCGCTGTGTTTCATTAATTCTCCAGTCCCAGCAGAGTAAAAAATGTACACACTGGAGAGAATCTGAATCCATTACCACTTTTGTACCACCATTCCACCATGTAAGTCACCTACTGTAGATAATGCTCACTGCTGCCACTAGTTCTAATATCATAATTTAAAGTTGAAATGGAAAAAAAAACTATTTCTTTTCTATATACAGTATCATCTATTTTTAAATGATTTAAATGGCCGCACAGTTGGATAAGACCATTTTAGGATTTCACTGCATGTACCTGTATAACTATACACGTGACAAATTTAAAAATCTTGAATTTTGAATTATACTTGTATCATTCACATCTGCAGTTGGATAGATCTAGTATGACTGAGAAGATCTCCAAGGATAGCATGAGTTAAACTTTGTGAAATGGATTCGGATGAAGGAAAAGGAAAAAATTCTTACTGGCACTGCTGGGGCAGCAGCACATTCATAATTATGTGGGCCATTGTCTGCCACCTGGGGCTGATTTCACACATTCCTGCTAAAGGGATTAGTGGCAGCAGTCTCTGGTGCTGAAATCCCCAAAATTAAGGTTGGACAACAAAATAAAAAAGCATTTTAGTGTTACGTACAGTGTTGTGCTTGAAGAAGCTGTGGCCATGTTATGGAACCGGAAGACTGTCCAAACTTAAGACTGTCCAAACTATAATGTCCACTCATGGATGGATAGGAAAAGAATGAGAATGAATACACTTTCATGCTGTTTAGGGTTAGCTTTATTTTGTGCTTCTTAGGATAAGGTGACCGATTGATGGATGCTTGAATGGATGGATGGAGTGGATGGATGGATGGATGGATGGATGGATAGATGGATTAACCATTCTGGCCCTTTGATTAGGTGTAGGAAAAGCCACAACATATTTAGAGAAAAAAATCAATTATAACAAAGATATCCTTCGTATTACTATGATCGAGCTCCAGGGTAAAGAAATCTATACAAATCGAATCAGAAAGTCTAGTGGCTTAGATGTTAACCAAAGGAGCAGTCTTGTCTAGTAATGTTTTGCCATGGAAACAACAACCACAGGTGTTGATTTTCTGCATAACATCAGCTGCCATCCTTGGCCAGTAGAACCTTAATCTTCCAAGAACGAGTGTACCATCAACTCCTAAATGGGCCATTTCATCATATCCTTCCCACACAGTATACACTGAAAGAACAGAGCTACAATATATGTCTATTATGATACAGTCAGCTGGGAAATGACAATGCATTACTTCTGGGAAACCTTCAAATTGTCAGTCGATTAAGTTAATGAAACAGAAACAGTCCAAACACCTTTTCCGATAAGTGACATCTATGCCCAAACGGACTGACAAATCCTTAACAGTGACTGTGGAGGCACCAAATACTAAAGCATGCAAGTATATATCTTCAACTGTAGCCCAATCAAAAGAGTATGTATAGTGTCAAGAAGTTATCTAACTTGGGAAATAGTACCATGTGACACCTGCTTTTTGGCAACAGACAAAATGTAATCTTGATTCCTGTCTTGGGAGCACACAGGGAGGGGGGAGGTACAGGGCAAACAAGCTTGTCCTCTTTTCACTGAAAAACAACACCAGCAAACCCCAACTGCCCTTTCGGCTGGGTAGAAAAACAAAAGACTGCAAAAACAACACATGGCCAGACAACTCTGAGGTCTGTACAATGGAGCCACAAGAGTTGCTCGCTGTTGCAGATCTTTCTGTCGATGCACAAAAATCACCCAGAAAAAAAGATGGAAACAAACAATAGGTGATGTGAATCATGATGGAAGATTGAGCCTCCTGACATATTTGTGATTGTTTCCTCTGGGTACTCCAGTTTTCTCTTACAGTCAAAAACCATAGGACCTAAATATCTACAGACTGAAAGTGCCAAAGCAAGCCAGGGGTCCAAGGTGACATTTTCTCAGGGGACCTAACATTTGTAGCTAAATGCCTGAAGTAGACAATTAGTATTTTTTGCCAAATTTTGTTTTTAAATGTGATCACAGTAGACGCACAGGTTAACTTCATATGCCAGGGTCACTGATGTACGGATTATCTTGAATAAATTCACTATGTCATTAAGAGTTTTGAAAATGGCAAAACATTGAAGAATAACCAATTTATATTTATGATCTAATAGAAGACAAACAGTCTGGAAGAAAGAGACCCAGAGACTAATATTTATTGACCTGTTTTCATTCTATCACTGGGGAAAATGAGAAGTCATTGACTATGTCATAAATCACTGCAAATGGGAAAAAAAAACATTTTATGGCCATTTTGTGGACCAGGCATGTCTAGATCTGATGCTGAATGACGACACTATTGAATTCTAGTCCTCTTTCAGATATGGTTTTTATGTTAACTTCCAATGTCTCTACCTTTACCCAACATTTTTCCAGGTGTGTGTGTGTTTGCCCTGAGATGAACTGACATCCCTTCCAGGGTATACCTCTGTCTTGTATCCTGTGCAGTTCCAATATGTTCCAATTCCACATCTTTTTAGCTTTAATATTGGTCTCCTTAATATAATAGCATAATGTTTCACATTTTTGATGTGACCATACTACAGTAAACAGTAGGTACTAGAATGCCTATTCTTCCCTTTTACTGTTCTGTTTAGATTTTTTTCACATAGGCCTGTATCTCATGGAATGGCAATTTAATGCTTTGTACATGCCCATACAAATTGAGAGCCACTTCAGTATGTAATCAATCAATCAACCAACCAATAAATCTGTTTATTTTTATAGCACATTTTCAAGTCAAACACATTGACAGATCACGAGGATAGATTAAAGGTCTAGAAAGACTGAACTATAAAAACAACTGATATAAAATTGAAATTTAAATAAAAAGCAATAAAATCAGAACTCAAGACAGATTAACTAAAAGACAGATGGATTTTGGAAGATTAAGTTGTCAAACAAACAGACAAATGTTATAAGGGCAAATGGTGCCTTTTAAAAGGCAAAAAACGAATTACATAAAAAAGAGGGGGGAGGCATATGGAATAAGTAACTCGGAGAGATAAATTGGGGCCTGCCAATTTTTGGCCTTAAAAACCATCAATATTTTTTTTATTTGATTCCAACCAATATAAATCAATCCAAGATAGAGTAACTGGATGCAATTTTTATACTCTTTATACACAATAAAAGCTTATCGGCAGTTATGCTTCTTCAATAGTCTTGATGGAGCTTCCACAAGTTATAGGCATAAGTTGGCTACCTTGGTTGTTCTTACTCTTTGATCCACCTCATTCCAAACGTCCTCTTTAGGGTGCAGGTTGGGCTGATTGTAGGAGCCAGGCCATCTGTCGCAATAATCCATTCCTTGTTCACAAGGCAATGTTTACTACATAACCTAAAGTTTGCTTAGGGACATTATTTTTTTGAAAACAAATTTCAGTAGGTGTTTACAAACTTTTAACTGGTAATATACACATGTACACACCAATGAGCCAAAGCAATAGGATCACCTTCACACAGAGTGAATAATATTGACTCTCTCATAAAAAATGGGCAGGGGTAAAGATTTTTCTTTAAACTGTAACAATTGGACCTTGTTGTTGCTGTTTAGTCAAGGTTACTGTTTATTCAAGACATAACATTAACACCACACATCAGACTAAAACATACTGTATGTTCTACAAATGAAGATGTTAACATGCACTTAGATGGCTTACATTTTTATTATTTAGAAGAATCCAAAAGGTCAGAATGTCCACAAACAATTCAGTAGGCCACTACCATGGTGTTAGATGAAGTGACAAAATCAGATCCCCAAAACAGGCCTAAAACCAGAAATAAATTTCGGGAGGCTCATGCAAATTCCTACTGGCTCCTGCTTGTTTTTTACTACATGGCTATGTGCCTGCTTTTAAGCTGAGAGAGCTGTAATTTTGATCAGAAATATAGTGCTGCAGGCTTCCTCAGTCATGGTCCCAGTGTGTCGGTCTTCACGGAAGCTGAGGTACAGTAAGCTGATGTGATTAATTGCCTAGCTCAGTTCATTTCCAATCCCTCTCCCCAAAACACTCAGAAATTAATTCCAGAAACCAAATAGGAAAGATTTCAACTCTGAAAACAAAGGTCAAATATATATTAAAAAAAAAACATAGACCAGGTCATACATACAAGAAAACAACAGGTGAAGCAGTTTCACCAAAATAAGAAAAATGTATCATTTACATTACATAAAATATCATGTTGATGCCAGTGTATATTAACAACGATCATTTTCACATGAAACCAAAACAGTGCAGCTGTTCAAAAAAATGTCTGACAAAGCATTGTCAAAACAGCATTACCCTTAGGTTGATAAAAGACATTTCAGTGAAGCAAAACATTTTCTGCCTTACTTTGCACATGCATTTCTGTGCAAGCCTATTTCTCATCACCATCTATTTAGTAACTGACTAGACAGTTATGGAATAATACATTTTAAACCTGCCAAGTGAAACATGCTTCACCAAGCATTTCCATTGATGTGTCAAGCACATGCAAGAGTTTAACCACAGGTTTAACCATTCAGAATGTGAGTTCAGCCATTAGGTAAGATAAATGTACTTGTTTGCCGGTATTCCTTGTTGCTTTGTGCACAAGCTATTGGTATACTGTAAGTGAAAGAGGCAAAAGTTTTAAATATTTTGATCTGTAAATACTGTTCTTGCTTATTGTGACTAATCCCCCATACATACTGTAAATTAAAACATTTATTGTGCAAAAGGATCATATTGTTGCAGTCCTACAATTAAGTCTTTTGGGAAATGTGAGAATTAGAGTTTATCATTTTACATATTAAACCAATATGACCCAGGATGGGGGGAGGGGATGATCTACCTTATTTCCTCAGATCTAAGGTGACAACCCTAGTGAAGGCTGATAGTTAAGATTGATGCATGTGCTTCCAGTTAGCCAAATGCAATGTCTTTGCAAGGTAACACCATGAGATTCTTAAAAGGCTGATTGATGCTATTTAATTCTTATGTTGACTGGAGCTGGCATTTAGAAGACACAATGACAGTGAAAATATTTTACTTGTATTTCTACAATGATTGTATTTCAGAAAAGAGTGGGCCTCCTTAAAACTGTAAAACATTGTCAGCATCACCAGGTTAGTTACACAGTCAGAGACTCAGGAAACAAGCTAAATAGCGCTAGATTTAATTGAAATTAGCCAGCAATGGAAAATATTTGGTACAGTGTAATGAATAAACTATATAGCACTGACTAATATATGATTAGGTCTGACATTTTACCAGGGGGTGCATTGGGGGAGATCTAGAGTTTGCTTCCCTAAAAATTCCTCTCAACAACTGTCATTGAGAGAAACACAATTATTATTTTTTTTAAATTAATCATCCCGCTATCTCATGGCAATCCCAAATACAGGAACGCTCAATAGTTGGTTGCTACATGGAATTCTTGCATACAGTACCAGTCAAAAGTTTGAACAGACTTTTCCCGATCTCAGAAGTTTCTATCATATGAATGAGGCATTGGTGCAGGCAGGAAAAGAAGGTCACGATCCACTTATGGCTTCGCAAAACAGGGGTTTATTAACATATAATGAGAACATTACAAAGAAAAAGATCATGAAGGGTCAAAAGTACACAGGGGAAACAATATAACTAACAGAACAAAAAAGACCTACAAAAAGGACAACGGGGAACACAATGATCAGGCAGGCAGGCACGCACACACATAACAAAAAGATGGGAACATAGCAGGATTAAGTACTTAATTTCAAACGGCTAACAAGGAAACACAGTTCAGGTGAAAACAATCAAGAGGTTCAGGGAAACAACACACAGGTGAATCTAATAAACTAAATCGTGGAACTCTAAGCAACAGAATCCAACACTGAGGAAGTGACAAAGATAGATAAAACACAACCAAGGGCACAAAGCAAAAACCAAAACAGAATGCAAAACCACAAAACTCTGGAACTAGAAAAACCAATACAAAAGACACACTAGGGAACAAAATACAGAAGCAGTAGTGGGTGGACTCAAACTCATGACTACTGGGTTAACTGGGTGCACACTCCTATAGAGCAATGCAGCAGTCTGGGGAGCTGGGGAAACACACGACTAAGCACTTGGAAAACAGGATGGCCAGCGACACCTACTGGCCAAACGAGGAGAAGACATGATAGGCTGGGATAGACGGGTGATGGCCTTGACACACACACACCCATAGAAATGGTTATTTTTACTGTTCTCTACATTCTACAATAATCATAAAGACATAAAACCTAGAAAATAACATATATGGAGTTATGCACTGGCCAAATAAAAGTTGTTCTTGGGGTTGAAATGCCAAGGCCCTTAACACCAACTGCTCCAGGGACTGGCTGACCCTAGTGCCTCCCCTACGTCAGTTCCATGAGGTGGCCTCCTGAGATGCTTTTCCAGTGGTCCAGAAGGAGTTCCCACATATGCTGAGCACTCATTGGCCGCTTTTCACTCACTCTCTGGTCAAAGTCCTTCAAACCCATTTCTACTGTGTTTAGACCAGGGGGTCAAATCATGGCGATGGGACGCTATCATTCTCCTTTGAAGGCCGCTTGGCATGTCCAAACTTGACTGGCACTATATGTCATCTGCTCGGCCCACTCCATTATCTTTGTTCCTCTTTCCCCTCTCTTTTCCAAAAATAAATACAAAATCAGGAAGTCCTCCATTGTACCTGTCCAGAAGAGGGCATTATTGAGTTAATACTGTTAATGAAATTACAAATTAAAGCAGCAGATGCACACTGACACAATAAAATTGAAGAACATCAATGAATTACAAATTAGCCTACTTAGAAAGATTTTCTATCATTACTCTATTGCCAGTCTCTCCCTCTCATTATCAATCAATGATACATGAGTGGGGGCTTGTCCCCTAACCTCTCCTCTCCCCTGAAACATGCTCAGTAATAATAATGAGCTAGTTTATTTTAAATGGGTTTTCAGCTCTGTCTCCTCTGATAGTGTCATACAATACTTATTCTCACTGTGCTGTAATGATTTTTACTCCTGAATAACTAGTACTCTCTCTGCTATGGCTTGAACCATAGGACAGTCTATAAATGTAACAGCTTTATAAATTATAGCTCTGTAAATGTTGCTAAAATCCAACTTGGTGTGCTGTTTTTCAAAGCGGTCAAATTTTGTTTAACTATACTTTTACAAGAATTTTGTTGCACTTTCTTGTGCTATAAATTTAGCAGAAGTCAGAAAAACCCAATATGCCAACAAGGGGGAAAATTAACAATTATTCCCTGACTTATTCAAAGAAAAGCAGTAAAGCAACAGCGTACATAAGTTAAAATTATTACACTGAATCATTACAAATACGAGGTCAAAAAAAGTCTTCCAATTTTGTATTCTAAATGGAGAACTGCTCCAGATAAGTCTACGCAATTCATTTTCTGGATGCTTTCACCTTCTGGAAATCTTCCTACTGCCAATCAGTCGGCTGCAAAAAAAAAAAAACACCTAAAGTGAAGAGCAGTAGAACTTACTGATGTACTGATGGGTATTTCACTGCTGAATGGTTTGCTAATGTTCAGTGCATGAAAATGGTGCAAAGTGATATAGTCTTCCTTATTAATGTCGTCCAACTGGCTCTATTTATCCTTACTAAAATCCAAAGTCCAATAAGAGCCAGCTGGCAATAATTATCTGAGACATCTGAAGGCAGTCATAATGGAGAATGCCTAATCACTGGTATCCCATAGCTTTAAGTCCTGCTAACTCACAAATTCTAAATTTGAATGGAAGCAGAGAGCTAAAGTCCAGTATAATATTTTTATGAATTTACTGTTGCGACTGCATTCTGTGCCAGTAGGAAATAAATTAAGGAAGCATTTAAGCTGCCAGATAGCTGAGCATTAAAATTTCTTCTAAAGTAACATATGTATGGAGCAAGATTTTCTGCTTTGAACAGATCAGGCTGTCCATCACAGCTCACACACAAAGGCAAACGCTCAACTCAAGGTCTGGACAGAAATCTAATTAAAGATCTCTCTTAGCATATATACCCGCCAAGGACTTACTTTATCATATTCTCCGAATTTATTATCTTCCTCCCACAACCATTTGAGTATGAGAAGAAGGGCCCAAGACGATGTCTGTCTTGTTATGCTCCATGCAACCTCTATAACAACCCTGTGTGAGTCACTGATTTGCCTTGCTGCTTATTCATCCAGGGGAACAGGACGTGCATGTATGCTGAACTTTAATGCCCACTACTTCACTGCCAGGTAGACATATTAAATACTTCTGACAGAGCACTTTGGTGCTTCAGTTAATTCCAGTGGAAGGCGTCTGAGACTGGCAGTGAAAGATGGAGAAGAGAGACAACCATGGAAGCGTGTGGCATGTCACTTCATCATCTCCTGCACCTGCCAGGTACATAGGGACGGCACTAAATAGCACGTCCCGGAGGACAGGTGTGGGACACAGGCCATCTCAGCCATGAGAAGATTAAAAATGGAATGTGTGGCAGGTTTATGACACAGCCCGCCTTCTTTTAGTCAGAGTCAGCTACCAGGCTGGGTCTCTCATCTTGATGTTCTGCGAGATCAGGCAGGGGTAAGTGGGAGGGGGGGGGAGTTCAGTGGGCTGCCCTGACAGATGTGCCTTGCAAGCTGTACAGTTTTTTACTAACAGTCAAATAGATGGTTTTTCAACACATTTATGAGTATTTCAAGGCTCTTTGTGTGTGAGCTCTGTATGTTCTCCTTGTGCCATGTGGATTTCTTCATGCAGTTTGGCTAACTGGCATCTCTGGTTGCCCAAACGTGTGCGAGTGTGTAGATCTGTTTGTGCCCTGCAATGGACTTGAATGATTTATACGCTCTGCTGACTGGAATTGCTCCCCCCTCCCATGACCTTGCTCAGGATTTGTTGAAAAAAAAACTATTAATAAAATATTTTCAGGAAAAAAAACATTATGTTTGACTCTATAATTACAACTAGCCATCTTCCACCACTTACCACTGTCAGGGTCATGTGCTCTGCTAAAAATTAAATGCAGTATATAATTATAAACTGTTAACTATACAATATTTCAAAATCAAGGGATTCATTTATGTTTCTTCAGAATACAAGTCCATCCTTAATTTTTTATCCAATTTAATAATACTTAACCTTTATATACTTATATATACATTTACATTTACATTTACAGCATTTGGCAGACGCCCTTAGCCAGAGCGACTTACATAAGTGCTTTAAGACTCTACAATGAATTTTCCCGGTACTAGCTCGATAAATCATGTCTATGAATACCAATCAAACTCTTTGGAAAGTGCAGGGTTTTTTTATATACATATTTTATATATTTATGTCTGCTCCATTTACCCTCTCTTTCTGTATGCTCTTCTCATACAGAAGTACATTTCATTGAACTTGCTACATACAAAGACAATAAAACCATTCAGTTTTATTCTATTCTATTCTAATGTACACAACTTTACAGGGGCTTGCACAGTGGACACTTCCCGAGTTGGGGGTTAATACACCCTGTGCGTGTGGAGATTGTAAGTCCTGTCCAGGCACTCTGATCTCCTTCCACAACAAACAGACATGTTACAGTAGGTTAATTTGTGTATCTCAAGTGCCCGAGGAGTATGACTGCATGTGTATGCATGTGCCCTGCGATGGACTGGCATCCCATTCAGGGTGTACCCCAGTGTTGTACCTTGTACTGCCTGGGATAGGTTCCATGCCCCCCCACCCCCACACAACCCTGGCCAAGGTAGGCAGGATGGATGGACGGATGGATGGATGGATGGAGAACATAAAAAATATTGAATTGAATCTCTGCACATTACAGTGGGAGATCTTGGAGATCAGCACTGAAAAATAGACATCATTTTGAAAAACTTGTGCTACAGATTGTCTGACAAACGTGTTTGTGAAAAGACTTGTCTGTGTTTGTAGCAGAATGATTCAACTGAGAAAAAAACTATGTAGGTTACATTTTTAAATACCATATGCAAGGTAAAAATTGCATTTTGATTAAAATATTTGACAGATATTGACCCTGTTGGTGTTGACCCTGTCTAATGCATCATTATGTCATACCTTGCTCGTATGATCTTCCTGTGTGCCATGCCCCCTCATTAACCCCACGTTAACCAGCTGTTTTGTGTTATTTCAGATTAGTCGTGTGTATTTCTGTCCACATTCATGTATGTTTCCCTAGGTCTGTCATTGATGTCTGTAAAGTCTGATCGTGTAGCGCTGCTTGTTCTTTGCTTGTTCAATGTCCCTTCCCCGTTTCCCCATTTAATCCTGTATACCTGATACCTCGTGTTCCTCTCCTGCTTCCCTGCTCCGTGCTCCCCGTTTAGTCACAACATATTAACTTCTGTTGCCTGATTCCATGAAATAATGTCAATTAAACACTCACAGGAAACACTGACGGAAATGTTCAAATCAAATTAGTTCTTAATTATGTTATGCTGCCAAAGATATTAAACATAAATCTGACCGCTAGAGCTGACAGTCAGCCTGTGATTAGACCTTGGCAACGAGAGACTGGATTGTTCTACTTGTCATCTTAATATTACAAAAATATTGCATGAGATAAGATTAACAGCAGAGCCTAGCAGCCTTTTTTAAGACTTCAGTTAGTTCAGATTTGGGAGTTTGAGTCTTTTCAGCGAATGACTAGGTAACTTATGCATAACACTACAGAACATGACTGGTAAACCATGACATGTTGATGCAATACACTGATCATTAAAACCACTGACAGGTAAAGTAACTAACATTGATTATCTTATTACAATCGAACCTGTCAAATACAGTTGCATCTGTCAAAGCTCATTGATGCGTGTGGGGAGAGAAGGCTAGTCAGTCTGGTCTGATCCAACAGAAGAGCTACTGTAGCGCAAATTGCTGAAAAATTTTATGCTGGATATGGCAGAAATGTGTCGGAGCACATAATGCATCACAGCTTCTTGCGTATGGGGCTGAGGAGCTGACCCTTGTCCACCACTGCAAGTGCCTATAATGAGCTTGTGACCGCTACAACTGGACAATGGAGTAGTGGAAGATGGTGGGCTGGTGTGATGAGTCACGTTTTTAATTACATCTGTGGACTGCTGGGTGCGTGTGTGTCATATACCTGGGGAGGAAGCACTAGAATGCGCTAGGGCTGGGGGGGGGGTGAGTCCTATATGGAAAGGGCCGTTGGGTATGCAGGTTTTTGTTGCGTACTAATAGTAGATTACTAATTACAGTAGTAATCGGCAGAAGTCCTGAGTTTGAACAGCTGATCCAAAAACCTGCATACACACTGGCCCTTTGTGAATAAGATTGCCCACATCCATACTCTGGGAAGAAGGAAAATCGACCACATTGTGATGCTTTGGAAATTTTCCTGGGAAACCCTGGGTCCTGCCATGGCTGTTACTTTGTCACCTACCACTTACCTAAATATGGTTGAACGCCATCTACAGCAGTGTAGATATATAATACTATTTCATGGCAATAGTATTCCCCAACGGCAGTGAGCTCTTTCCACAGGATAATACCCCTGCTACAATGAAAATATTATCCAGGAATGGTTTGAGGAGCATGCGAGTTCAAGGTGTTGACATGGCCGCAAAACTAACCAGATCTCAATCAGAGCAAACATCTATAGGATATGCTGGACAAACAAGTTCAATCCATGTAGGCTCCATTTACAGGACTTAAAGGACCTGCTGGTACCGTCTTGCTGCTGGATATCACAAGATAGATTCAGAGGTCAATTGAGTAGAGGGAAAGCCTGGTGTTTTTTTTGACTGAAATAAAGCTAAACTACAGTCTCATTATTTCTCATGACTTTCAAATGTAACTTGAGGAAATCCAATCATTCTCCTTCAACTTCAAAGACCCAAGGAGGTGACACACTGATCAAAGTCATTCCCTCTATTACATTTTTCTTAGCTGATAGTAAAAATGAGGTCAGATGACTTGAAAGCCAGTTTGAGTTTAGAGTTTGAAAAGTTTTTGTGTTATGGTATGTTAGACAGCACTATTGAATCATCAATACAATGTCAGCTGTAATGATCCTGGATTGATGTGCACTAGCAGATTGTCACTACTCGACCTGCACTACTTTCTTGATTTGTTCCTTGCATTGAATTTTTGAGCATGCGTACACCGCATTGCATTTTCAGGAAACAGTAACGTCAATGACAGGACTGGGTAAAGATATTCTGCCGTGGACTTAAATACACTGTACTAATTGCAACAAATAGAAACAGCTGGTGAACACAGGGAATCCACACAAGGTAAATGAAGGGGTATGGCCGTGGAGTGGGTAGGACAAGCGAGGCATGACATTAACCTCCCAAAAGGCACGCATTCTGGGCACGCCCATGGGAGGAATAAAACAAAGAGTGCCACGGGACCTGGGAAGACAAAAGCAAGACATTAACGGGGCACCGGGAACAATATACATATTACCGGCACAGAAACAACAAGCCAAACAACCACTGACAAATAACAGGGAAGGCAAACAGGCACAAGGGCACTAAAAATGGAGACACAGGGGGAACACCAACGGAGGAACGAAGGGACCAGGAGTGAACGAAGGCACAGAGGAATGGGAAACAAACACAGGGGGCATTGGGCAAGGAGGCAAAGAGCGGGGGAAAACAGGATGGCAGAGGGAACCTTGGCAGGCGAGGGGCAGAAGCAGAAGACCATGAAGCCAGTGTTGAAGGGACCCTTAGCAAGTGTGAGGGAGGAGCTGGAGGGAATGTTGAAGGGGGTGAAGAGGAAGGCAGAGGGACCAATGAAGGGGGCGAAGAGGAAGGCGAAGGGGATGAGGGAACAGCAGTCATAGGAAGCAAAGGTGCAGCCACCGGCACCCAAAACGTAGCCGATTGGCAAGCCGAAGATGGGGGACCCACAGGTGACCAATGAAGCATTGGAGGTGGGACCATAGCTAGCCAACAAGGTGCCACAGGCAGGACTGAAGGCGATCCCCAAGGCAAAGCCAGGGGGACAAAGGCAAGCCAGAGGACAGGGTGGGCAGGACCTGACCCCAGCGCAGGTGTCCTCTCCCCTTCTGGGAGACTAAGAGGCAGAGGCCTGGCAGGTGGGCTAGCCTCGGGCTTCCGTTCAGGCATGGTGATGGCGATGAAAACCGGAACGAACACTGCCAGATTAAGCACCGGGAGGGGTTCCTCCCAACATGCAGCAGGGCGGGCAGTGGAGACATAGATGACTCCTAGGAGTACCTCTTGCGTGTCCTCCTGTCTCTGATTCTTACACTCTTTCCTCCTTCTTACAGCAGGTGGCAAAGTTTGGGGCCCCTCAGGTAGCTCGGACAACAGACCAAAAGACAAGCCATAGGCCTCAGCCACTTGCCTCATGTTAGCCACCGCCACTCTGCTTCTCAGCCTCCAAATGTTTCTGCACAACTGCCCCAAAAGGTGCGTGTCTCTGGACAGGGACATTTCCTCAAGGGTGTCCCTCGTTCAAAGTGCGATGGCTTGTCGCACGGGATCGCCCCTCACCTCTGCCTGCTCAAGCCAATAAATCACCTTGTCACATATACTGAGGTATTCTGCCTCAGTCAGGCAAGGTGTCTTTTTGTGGAGCCCTGCCCATGTAGAATCACATGCAAAAATTAAATGGAAGACGCTCTACAGATCTAACAGATTCTATGCAGGTCAACTAACATCACTGGAGGGCAGGCAGGCAAAAATCTGATGCTATGATTCCTATTGATGTGTTGCATAGCTAAAATTGTATAATTCATTGTAATGCTGAGCGGTAAAACGATCTTGATTTTTTTTATCAAACAAAATGAAGATGATCATGATGATACACACAGACTATGAAACTCAACTGATCAACCGAGTTTGCTCCGTTTTAGAGAATGCCCTAAGTAACCAACTCCTGATACAAACTGGAAGCAGTGAATAAAACTATTGTGTATACTGTACTGTGTAAAAAGATAGCTGGCAGGAAAAAGATGAAATACATGTTATTGTCAGTTACAGAGTACAATGCAATTGTTACTTGAACGCCTTCTTCACGGACTGGACGATTAAACAAATAAAGTAGTGCAACATTAAAATAACTAACAATAAATAAACCACTAATTTACGTGTACTATTAGAGCATTTATGTAATTTATTTAACCTTATTTTACCAGGTAAATAAACTGAAAACAAGTTCTCACTGCTTTACGTGCTTTTCGGGAGAAATAGCAGATAACACAATGGAACTTCCTGGGATACAAACATCATGCGTGTGACTAAAATATTCAGCCAAGTAGGGCAATTGTATCGTCATGGAGGCGGTTCCAGTTTGTGCTGCGCAGTCTGTCTCAAGTCGTCTTGCTCTCGCGAGGATTTTGTACCTGTCACGTACCGCGTCGTCCGTCCTGTTCCAGCCCTTCGTGTGCCACGCCCACCTCGTTACCTCTTGTGATTTCCGATTGTTTCCACCTGTATGGCGTTGCTGCACGCGGGCCCCGTGATTTGTCTTGTCTGTATTTAGGTCTGCGTCTCTCCGGCAGACGCAGCATAGATGTGTTTATGTCCATATGTGCGTGAATAAACCCCCGCTTATTTGGCAATCCTGGCTGTCCGCGCCTCTGTTTCCCCGCACGCACCCTGGATCGTCAGAGTATGCTGCGTCTCCCAAAAAGCACGGAGCAGCAGGCCGAGACCGAACGGCTCGGTCTGCTGCAAGACTTCGTGTTCTGGCAGCATCAACCCAAAGTTCGTCGGAGCCCTGGAGCTGGCCAGCCGAGGTACCGCCCTCCTAACTGAGGAACGCCCGGCTGGACAACAATATCCCCTAACCCGGGCGCGTAAGCTCCTTTGCCGTCTGCTCAGTATGATCGGCGAGAGACAGGGAGGGAAGGGCTTGCATGATCAGGGAGAGACGAGCCTTTTATTGGGCTCCTGCTCACTCGGCTCCACCAGGGAGGGCGACGAACTGCCAGGGCTGCCCACATTCGCGTGGGAGGACACCATCGCCACCTGGGACTGCCTCCTCGGTGTGCTGGGGCCACCGTTGGAGGCGTATGCATATCAACCAGCCCACGTCTTTGGGGGATTGGTTCGCCAGGTGAGCGATGCAATTCCGCGGATCCCTGCCGTCTCTAATAGAGCAAGGCTCGCCCGGCAGGCACCCGACCTGCTGCCACTGGCAATGGATGAGAGGGGCTGGGAGGCGCTCCACAGGACTGCCGCCCTCCTGAACGCTGCCGAGCCGCCTGCGGCCACATCGAGCGCATCCGCGCCGGCTGCAGTCGCCCTGAAGGCATCGTTGAAGGCTGCAGCCGCATCGTACGCATCTGCGCCTGCTGTAGCCGTATCGGGCGCATCCACGCCTGCTGCAGCCGCCCAGAGCTCGACCGAGCCAGCCGCCGCCCAGAGTTCGAACGAGCCAGCCGCCGCCCAGAGCTCGACCGAGCCAGCCGCCGCCGCCGCCCAGAGCTCGACCGAGCCCGACAAGACCACTCCCGAGACCGCCGCACCGGCGCCCTCAGCCTGAGCCGCTGCTCCGGAGACGAGGCTGCACCCGGATCCGAGGCTGCACCCCACGCCACCGACTGCGAGGCTGCAACCTCCACAGCCGCTCCCGTGGCTGCAACACCGGAGGCTGCCGCCCGGGTTCTCGCACCCACAGTGAGTCCTTCCTGGGGCGTGCATGGAGGGCATGCCTTTGGGGGGGGGGTGCCCCGCGGCTTTCGATGCCCCTGCCAGTCTCGCGGTCTTGTCCGCGGTGCCCTTAACCCCTGCCTGTCCCGCGGTCTCGCCCACCTCGGCCTCGCCCGGTCCCTCGGCCTCGCCTGGTCCCTCGCCCGCGTCCTCGCCTGGTCCCGCGGCCGCGTCCTCGCCTGGTCCCGCGGCCCTTTCCTGTCGCTCAGTCTCGCCCGGTCCCTCGGCCTCGCCCGGTCCCTCGGCTCTGCCCTTGGCCTCGCCCGGTCCCTCGGCTCTGCCCGCGTCCTCGTCCGCGGCCCCTGCCTCGCCCACGTCCTCTTCCGCGGCCCCTGCCTCGCTCGCGTTGTCGCCCGGTCTCTCGCCTGCCTCGACCAGTCCCGTGGTCCCCTTACCGCCTGCCTGTCCCGCGGCCCCTGCCGGTACCTCGGTCTTGCCCGGTACCTCGCCGGGTCCCTCGGTCTCGCCCAGCCCCTCGGTCCCGCCTAGTCCCTCAGTCTCGCCTAGGCCCGCGCCCTCGCCTGTCCCAGCTCAGCCCGCGCCGCCTACGAGGTTTGTGGTCCCGGTTAGCCCAGTGACTCCGTCCACGCCATGCCCAGTTCCTGTCTGTCCTTCGACCTCTCCAAGCTCGCCTTGTGCCTCGCCCGCCGTGCCTCAGCCACGCCCGGCTCGGCTCAGCCCGCGCTCCTAGCCTGACTCGCGGTCACGCCCCGGCCGGGCCTCGTAGGCCTGCGGTGGCAGCCCCAGCTGCCCAGGCCCTGTTCGGCCCAGGATTCGGTGGCCCCGAGTAGGTCCCAGACCCTTACCTCGCTCCTCCCCACGAGACTGAGGTGGAGGAGCTCGAGTGGGACCCCTCGGGGATTTGTTTCTGGAGCTCCTCATACCCCAGGAGACGCTCCAGGCCCCAAGGGGGTAGAGCCCGTGGGGGCTCTCGCCTCTCCGTTTCCCAGAAAGGGAGGGGCCACTTGAAGAGGGCTCTGGACCCCCCCCTTCCGGCCTCGGCCACACAGGGGCTACCCCTAGCCGTCGTGAGGTGGATGCCGGCGAATCCTTCGACCGGTGGGCACTTGCCACCCCCGGACCCCCCAGCTACGAGGCATGCTCGGAGAGCACGCCTTAAGGGGGGGGTGCAGTCCAGTCACCCCCCGGCAGACCTTTGTCTCTAGGGGCCCCTTCCCCGCCTTGGCGTCGGAGAGTGACGCTCCAGGCTAAGGCCCCACCTACGCAGTCTCCTACCCCTGCCTCAGGTACACTGCCTTTGGGGCCCCCTCTGACTCTTCGTCCGTCGCCAGGGGCTCCTGTACCGCCTGATCCCACTTCCTGCCCGCGATCCTTGGACCCCCCGTTAGCTCCTCAGCAGCAGTCTCCAGGACCCCCTGCTCCACCTGAACGTTGGAGGGCGACGTCCCGGGCTCCGGCGCCGCCTTCGGCTCCCCTCTCCTGCCCACCTTTGCAGGTGGTCCCGCCGGGTCCCTTCAGGACCCCACCAGGGGTCCCTCGACCCGTTCTTGTGTTCCCCGGAGGGCCCCCTCCAGTTCCTGACGTCCCTTGGCCAGTGGCCCCTCCGGCCGTTGCCCGTCCGCAGCCTGGGGGCCTTCGGACGCCCTGGGTGCCTTTCGCCCCGCCTCCGTTTGTCTTGCCTCCTCGGGTGCCCTTTTTTGTGCCTGGTCCCTTCGGTCCCCCTCGCACTCCCGGCCCTTTTGTTTCTCCTGCTAGTCTGGGTCCTTGCATTCCTTCTGTCTCCCCCTTCCTCATCTGCCTGTCGGCCTTCCCTGTTCTCTGTCATGTTTTGTCCTGGGGTCTGTCTTTGTTTCAGTGTTGTGTGTCGGTCTTGGTTCCTGGTCTTCGTTAATCGTCTGTCTTTGCCCGTTTCAGGTCTGAAGTTCTGTGGCTGTGTTCGATTTTGTCCCTTGGCCTGTATTGTCTGTTGGTCCTGTGTCCTGGTTTAGTTTATGACTCTGTTTTGTCTTTCAGGTCCTGTCTCCCCGGTTCCGTCCTGTCCGCCGCTCCTCCTGGGGCGCGCTCGTAGCGCACGCCTTAGGAGGGGGGCTATGTCACGTACTGCGTCGTCCGTTCTGTTCCAGCCCTTCGTGTGCCACGCCCACCTCGTTACCTCTTGTGATTTCCAATTGTTTCCACCTGTATGGCGTTGCTGCACGCCTGTCCCGTGATTTGTCTTGTCTGTATTTAGGTCTGCGTCTCTCCGGCAGACGCAGCATAAATGTGTTTATGTCCATATGTGCGTGAATAAACCCCCGCTTATTTGGCAATCCTGGCTGTCCGCGCCTCTGTTTCCCCGC
>JABFDZ020000097.1:14637555-14651080 GCA_019775955.2 Pollimyrus isidori
TCCGTGAGGCTATTGCCGCAAGCCCGTCTTGTGATCTGTTTGAATGTATTTAGTCTGTGTCTAGCGTCTGGTCCAGCATAGCGGCATTAACGTTGTTTGGTGTCGTGGTATGTGTAACGCTTTGTGCATTAAACTCCTCGTTCCCTCGGATTTTGGATTCCCGTTTCGTTTGTTCGCTTACACACACCCGGCATTCACAACACCTGTACCCATTTATGTCTCCTTAAATGATCCCTTTAAGAGTGAGTTCTATCTTTATTCTCAATCGTTGTTTTACCGCTGTCCTTTTAATAAAAGAGTCTGCTAATAACTGAACTTCGTTGTCTGGCTCATGATTTATTCGCCCCTTGAGCACTGCAATATTTGTTTTATTAGACCTGCGACATGGTTTCAATTTAAAATGCAAAGTTAATCCACTAATAAGCTGGCTAGACGTTTCACTACTGGCACCGGCAACATTAGACAAAACTATATCAGTTATAAACAGCAGTTCTATATTGCGTTTCAGTGATTTATTGAACAAGCTAATATAAAACCCCGTGGGACTTTTAAATAAATAATCATTGAAATTTTTCTTGTTTTTAAAAACGCAAGCACCTGTATGCTGATTGTTTCTTTGGTAACTTCAGCATGCCACTTCCATCCAGTGTTGGGGAGTAGCTAAGTAAAATTTACGGTAGCCCTGAAGGGCAAAACACACCAGCAAATTCAAAAACACGCCAGCTACTTTTAATCATAAATAGCTTGTAGCTTGAAAAGCACCCTCCCCAACCCTGGTTCTGTCCATATAGGGACTATATGTTTAAGAGCACACTGGAACATTATTAAATAAAAATTATTGTCTTATTTGTTCGCTTGCCGTGGTATATGTGGGATAAACTACAGCGTGGTCTGTAATTATATGATAATAACTGGTTAGCAGGCCTCTGCTTCATGTAAGGCCACATAACATCAAGTTATTGTTGATTATTCCAGTATAACTACACACCTCAGTGTGGTTTACCCCTTACATAAATGTTTTTTAAAGATTAAAAGAATATTGTCCAGCTCCTTAGAGAATAGCTTGTTGAAAGGAAAGTCTAAATGTGCACAGAATCAGTAGGTGTAGCACATAGTCATGTTATTGAGAATTTACATTTCTATTTGGAAGTTGGTAACTGTATGAGACTGGTAGATTTAAGACCATGCATGGATAGGCTGCATATGTCTTCTGTGTCCCAGATTCAGCACTGGACAGCTCCCACACATACCTATGAAATAAAGGCCACTCTGCTTAATTAAACATTTTGTTTTTGCACTATAATATCAAATGAAGAAGAAGGTCATTGAGCCACGTGATAATGTATAACAATAGTGTCAGTCTAATTATAGCACATACATATTTCAGAGTATGTAACTTGTTCTATTTTGGAACATGAATGCAATGCAACACACTAAATTTACTTGTACTACCATCACTGCATAGGTTGGTTCTGAGGGTTGGGTCTAGTAAAGTGCAAAGTCCATTCAGGCAGAAAATCTTGCTGGGAATTGTGTCGTGACGCCATACCTTATACCAAATCATGCTAAATTACCCCAATCCCTCTTGTATGTAGATTAAACACACACCTAAATATAAAATATGTCCTTACTTTGCTTCTGTGATGTGGTTTTGAGGAATAAAACCTTGTTTACTATCCAAAGCCCCCCCCCACATCAGTGCACATACAAAGTGTGAAAAGCACCTCTCATTGAAGGACAATCTCTGCAAACACAACTGAGGTGGGATAGACCAGGATGAAACAAGGATAAGTGGAAATGTATTGAAATGCATCTGTATTTTAACGAAGAGAGAAAATGGCACAGAAGTCAATTAAATTCCACATAAATACATTATATTTAGTTTTTAGCATCTAATAGGAATAGGGAAACAAAACTATGTATGCGGCACATGCTAATAGGGTGAGCATGTAAAAAAAATCCACACCCACTGCTTTTTACTGATAATTAATGCCTATGGACATTGTTTTCCCACCCAGAATTACAGTCATTTATAGCAAAACTTAAGGAATAACACAACAAAAGGGGCAAGAGCCACACTCATTATTTTGATTTGTTAAAATGGCAATCAGCGGTTGCCCTTTCAGGTCCTTGTGCTGCATATCCCACCTCTGAGAGCAGATGTCATAAGCGGTTAGAAGTGGCGTGGTATGAAAAGGCCTTCCTCCACCATCAATGACAGCAGCTGACTGATGAGTCAGAGACTGCAGGTACCTCACTGACGTTGCTGGAAAATCCAGGTTGAGAAAATAACTGTTCAGTAAGTACATTATCTGTCTCTATCATTGTCAAAAATAAATGTAAATAATTTCCTTCTGGGTAGAAGTGCCTCTTGTAAAATTAGTAGTAGACAACAACAATTAATTTGTACGGTGTCTTGAAGCCTGCTTAGTATACATCAGACTGTTTATTGTTCCTTGTAGCTCCAGTCTTCTGGGAAACCATTTTCCATTTTAAAGGGAGCAGTTTAAAGTATCTTAAGGACTTAACATTTTTATTTGTCTATGAGCAATATTAGGAGGATGAGTGTGCCCTGCAGCCATCTTGGGAGTTAGAGTATGCAAAGGTAATCAGTTTTGCTCATACTAAGTAGTTCCGCCTATACACACACACACACACACACACACACACACATATGAGTTCTGTTTTTTTCACCCCCCCAGTTGATGCTGGAGCCAAGTCATGTAATTTTCTCTCCAGCAATCATTTCTGCTCTTCTTCCATGATGCACCAGCCCTATCTTTATGTTTTAAGGGTGTGTGGAGTGTATGTATTCCCGTTCAGTCAGGCTGGGTTAGAGTGTAGCTTTGTCATTAGGTAGGGATGCATTGCCCTTTGGAATAAAGAGAATAACAGCTCCAACTTGCTTGGGATATTCAAGTTTTTCTCTAAAGTCCCTTTTTGAACCTGCATTGAGAAGAGACTCGCAGTGGAAAATATTTCAGTCTTTTCTTTGTCTCGCCAGAAGTAAATCATCTTCTTGTTTTGGAGATTACTGACTTCGGACCTGTTTCTCCTACCCTCTTAGAGAAAGAGCAAAAGAATAAATTAATCTAAGACAAATTAACCTGTCCAGTATGATAATGACAGAAGAAACACAAGAAAAGCAAAAACTCTGCTGTTATGCTCATGGGTGTTACGTCCAGTGCCGTCCGCTCCTCCTGTGTGCCACGCCCACCTCGTTTACCTCCTGTGATTGCCCATTGTTCTCACCTGTGTGGCGTTGCCGCACGCCTGTCCTGTGCCTGTCTCATGTATTTAGGTCTGCGTCTGCATCTCTTCCGGCAGACGCAGCATTAACGTTGTTCTATGTCGGCGTGTTGTGCGAATAAACCCAAGTTTCCCCGTTTGCCTGGCTGGATCTCCCTTTGTTCGCCCTGCACTTACCCACAATCACAACAATGGGCTGCTTAGGCTTGGAAGAATAGAAAAAAAAAATACCTGAGACTTGAAGACAAATTTCTGAGATTGTGTAGGCTCGTCTGTAACTTAATGAAGTTTCCTTTTGGATCTTACTCATCTCAAGAGCTAATCATTTCTGACATAAAGATCAGTGCAGAGAAAAAGAGGATTTTCAGACCTTAAATTGTGATAGGGCTGAGACGAGATGAAGGCTGTTTTTCAGGAGCTGAATTTAGGAATTTGAGAAAATGGTCAAAATCTCATTATTAATGTTAAATCAATATTTAGAGTTCAGTTATGTCTAGGGGAAATGTTCTCAACAACAGAGAGATCTTATTTTGAATTTTCCTGTTTCCTGGGCTTGAAAAAATATAGAGATGTTATTTGCTAACATTTTGAAAGCAAGATTGTGGAGATTCAATATTGTATTGCATTAAATACACAGCATTCAAATTTGAAAAAACTAAATGTTCTAATATTGAGGAAATTATTGAAAAGTAAAAAGGCTGCAAGGGTACAGAGTTATTTATTTTAAGATGAGTTATACTTTTAAGTCCAGGCATATATGTCTTTTTGGTTAGGTCCAAATCCAGAATATGGAAAATTCTGGCAATGTTCAAGAAGAAATCAGAAATGATTTTTGCAGAAATATTGTAGAAAACATCCTTCAAGTAGTGGTTTAAGGAGATGACAATCTGAAGGACTATCTTCCATAGAATTTAATTTTTAAAGACAGGCAGAACTCTACATTGCCATTAAGGCTCTCAACAGTTAATGTTATCAGTGCTCAGAAGTATGTTTTGATGGCTTGTTTTCTGAGTTCTGTTTTCCTATTATTATATTTTTTTACATTCTTGTTTTATGCCGAAGTTATGCAAAACAGTACCCTCACAGTTTCAACAAAAACTGTATTTATTCTGCTTTTCTTGTTATATAACTTTGAATAGTTTTCTGAACCAAGCTTGCAATTTGAATCTGTTTTGTCTTCATAGTCATTCAGGATGCAAATGCATTTAGCTAAAATATGTTGTGACTGAAATTTTTACAGTTCTTGGTTTTGGTACTTGAGTACAAAATACTTGAGTACATAAAAGTGGCGTTTCAAAAAGACATTTTATTCATAATGGTTCACTGCCATGTTCACTAGACACACAAGGCTCAATTACAAATGATCAAAATGGGACTCAGTTATTTCCCTGAATTGGATGATATTTGTGGGGGGGGGGGGTGCATCAGGAACATCAGGAACTTACCTCTGGAGGCAATGCTGAAATAGGATAAGGGGATGAAAATCACTTTGAAATTGAAACTAGGCGTTGACCTTAGCAGGACATGACATAATGCATACACATCCAGTGTGTGAAGAAACAACCTATCTCACTTCATTGCGGACATAATAAAAAACGTTTTAGCTTTGTTTCTATATAGGCCAGTTTTGAGGTTGTTGGGACGCAAAGTTACAAGCAGGATCTGAGGAAGTCCCTACAACCTCCCTAGATTGAGATTCCTCCACTTCTGGTTTCTTATGCTAACATACAAACATGCTAATTTTGACATAATGGTGGATTGGGCCTCTTGGAGTCATAAAATGCATAAATGTGTTTGAGCCCAATCCAGTCATGTTAACTAGCATGCTAATGCTAACATCAGCAGCAGTACCATTAACAGACTATAGATGGTGCCACAATGCATCCTGTCAATTTTGTTGAAGTTTGCTACTTATCCATAGAAGACTGGGTCCCATTTAAGGTCTGTTGACCCCAGACCACCATCCCTACATGCTGTCCAAGTGGACCTGCCTAGGATTTGTACCTGTCCACTCATGATGGTCTTCAATCTTCACTGATACCTTATGTTTCCAAGTCACCCTAGTGGAGGTCAGTGTTCAAGCAGAGATTGAGAAGGATAACATGTCTAGGATACTTGGTTTTGTAACTAAGGACAGGAAACTTTAGCTATAGAGACATCTTGTCTTTTTTTAAAACAAGTTTAGACAGTGCTGATTCTGAATTTCCAAGTAATTAGAGCTGGACTTAAGGTTAAGGTTGAAGTAAGGGTTAGGGTTAACCTACCTGACGTTGTCAGATGCCCACCTCTTTGCACCCTGTCCATTGTCATCACTAAAAAAATTGTGACTTGAATAAACCAACAGGAACTTGAGAACTTACTCTGAGATTCAGGTAGGTCTTCAGGTACACCATGAATAGCTTTCCAAAAATGATCATACTATTATGATTTAATTCATGTAAATCATACTAAATTTCCACCATTTCAGCTAAGTGGCCAGGCACACCATGAATAGTGTTCCACTGTTTGATCACACACTTTTCATTTATATAAGGTAATTTGCATTTGAAAATTACTTTTTATGGTGTAGTTGACCAAGCTGATTGCAGCATTTCTGAATGATTGAACAGTATGATCACATGAAAGGACTAGATGTGTTTAATAACAAAATGTAAGTAATAAAAAAGAGTAATAAAAAAAAACGTTAGTGCACCTGAAGGGCATACCTGTGTCCGTAACGAGCATCTTGCACCTGCATGTTTCTAAAGTGCACCACTTAAATATTGTTTAACCATGTACCACTGACTTTAGACATGGTTTTTGTTGGTCAAAAGCAAAATGTTATTTTGCTGCCTTAAAATAGCAACACTCCAACAATGCGGCTGGCCACACCTCATTTAAAAAACCACTGCCATGAGCAGAAAGCGGGCACAAAATCATTTGCTATTTTGACGAAGTGCGGGCATGGCACGAAAATGAGCAATGCGCTGGTAAGAAACTAGCAAAACCATCTTTTGAGTAGCGCTTTGCACTGGTGGGAAATAGGACCCCTTGGCTTTACTGACTGTTAATCTCTTGGTTAGTGCTGTGTAAGAAATTATCCTTTTGTACCGGCTTTGTTTATGAGAGAGACCATAGAAAACATTGTTTTTATGTTAATATGAGGTGACCCCCCCCTCCATGAGTTGCTGTGGGCATAGACGTTCTGCATTATGTTCGCTTCCTCGATTCCACCCTCCTGTGTTACTGTGCTGTGGGAGTACTGAGAATTCCAGCAATGGACTAGGACTAGTCGCCGTTGTACTGTTTTTCTCGTGTTTTATTTTTTTCTTAGTTTGTCTGCCTTGATTCTGTCTGTTTGCCTTGTATTACTTGCCCTGCATGGTTGTAGGGTTTTGGTAATTGGTATTTAAATACCTGCATTTTGCAAATTGTTGTAGGATTAGCCACACTGCACACTGGAGAAAAAATTAAAGGTACCTCCTGCCATTACCAGGAGGTAGAGTAGTCAAGCAATAAAGTAGTGTATTACTTGCTTTCCAGGTACTACATTATGGAAAATCCCTCACTGAAACAACAGGGGGCACGGTGTTTGGAGGTAAAAGAGTTAGGGTTAGCCAACAAAAAACGCTAGTTAGGATTAGAGAAGTTATGACTTTTACAGATGTCCTACTGTGTTTTTATGACTATATTTTAGTTCCATATCCAGGGAAACCACAATTTAGCTGAACTTGATGATGTTTATCATGCTTTCCAAGGGTTTGTTGTGTAACCCTAAGTCCCCAAATTAGGGTTAGCCATCAAAGCATTAGATTGTTCAGATGTCCAAATGTGTATTTTTGATAGTTCTGCTATCAAGCTGATGTGGTTTAGCTGGCTAGCAAATGTGGCGACAGTGTAGTGAAGGGTACGTGTGAATTTTTAAGATGTATATTCTGAAGATGTATAAGTGAAGAAACTGGCTGAAATACTTCTCAGACTGATAGAAGGAGACATTAGGTGTCATGACTGTGATGGATTGGCCTCTTCCACACAGTGGAGCAAATACAACAGACATTTTATAACCATAACATAAAATACAAATGTACCAATACAAAATAATAATTATCCTTGCTTTATATAGACTACGTTGCAAAAGCCTAAGAAATATAAAAATGGAAACTCAATCAGATATTACAATGAACAATAACTATATATTTACAGAGTGAATACAAAGCAGGCAACCCAGTCTATTATACTATTTCTAATACCAAGTATTTTGACAATACAGTGGTGATGACTCACAAAGGAATCTATTATGTATTATTGTACATTATTGCACATCCTGTGGGTAATTTTGTATAATTCACCTGTAATGGTAATTGGTAGGTGGTAACATGCAGAACCCTGCTATGCTATTGTATGTAGCATGTCAGGCGCAGGATTTACAAGCTTTGGGCTTTCCAAATATCGATTTGAGCTTGGATTTTTACATGCGAACCTGACCTGATGGGTTTGTTAAGCGAGACTCTTTTATCATCTCCTCATCCATTTTTGCAGTGTGACAACCACTGGGAATCCAAGCACACCAGCACAACACACTTCAGCAGCACGCAAGACACCAGTAACCGTGGTTTCCTCACGGTCAGTCACAAGGACGGCCAATAGGGCATGGCTGGCGGCCACTAATTGAACCATCCAAGGGCTGAGTTAGAAAAAAAACAAAAGAGCTTAGTGCCTGTCCATGCTCCCTCTGCCCAGTGGGTTGTTTTCTTGGATGATGTCTGTTCTGAAGGGACTGCTTCCTTATCACTGCCCTGAGGGACCTGTTCCTGTTAGGGAGAAGAGGCGCTTCCCTCTGAAATGACCACTGCAGCCCTTTCTTTTTCCCCAACCATTTGGTATATTTTTCTCACCCCTCAAGGGATCTATGCCTGACCCTTTATCTCCCATGCCTCCTTGTCTGCCAAAGCAGGTTTATAGCATGGTATATCTGAACTGTGCTTCTCACTGGATTATGTGTTTTTTTTTCTTTTTTTACAAGATAAATCTAGAGTCCCTCAGGCAACTTGTTACCATTATAATCTTCATCACATCATATCACATGCTGATGTACACCTCATGCCATTCATATAATGGAAATGTCAGTTTTTGTTATTAATTCATTCTTTCATTCATTCATTCAAATGATAGTGACATTTACATGTCAGATACATTATATCATGTGGCTAATTGGTTATTTTGAGAAGAGAATTTAAACATGCAAGCAGACAACAGGAAACAAAGTCTGATGGCTTCTGCATGTTCACAACCATTCAGACTGCAATCTGCATTTTTTTTACACATTCGATTTCTCTAGGAACCTGTCACTGTGATCCGGAAATTCACATATATATGTGTGTGTGTGTGTGTGTGTGTGTGTGTGTGTGTGTGTGTGTGTGTGTGTGTGTGTGTCTGTGTGATATGTGCATCACTGCTAATGCTATTTTTTCTTTCTGTCCATAATGATTAATAATATTTGAAATCATTAAAACTTCTGGTTTTAATAAATTTTGAGAGAATATTTGGGAGGTGATGGCAAAAAAAAATGTCAAGGTGGCATATCCATAAAAACCTTGTGCTCAAAGTTGCTTTAAATAGATAAAATTCTCAATAAAGCACAATTTCAACTAGTCAGAACAGGCATAATGAGCTGCAGGATGTGTGAACCCACCTGATGACAGCGGGTCAAATCTCGGCGGGTGCGTACATCTGTCCTGGTGGGCATCCACTGGGAGCTGTCAAGTGTTCATTGGCTGCTCAAAGAGTTTTCTTCCAACAGCCAGGAAATTGTGGCCACAAAGCAGGATGGGGCTAGAATGGGAGCCGTTTGATCCTCTGCTGCTGGGGGGTCAAACTGCCGGGAGAGTGTGTCAGCCTTCACGTTGTTCGATCCTAGAAGGTAAGTGAATGTAAAGTTAAATCGTACGAAGAACATAGCCCAGCGTGCCTGTCGGGGATTCAGCCGCTTTGCATACCACAAATACTTCGGATTCCTGTGATCAGTGAGGACCTGGAAGGGATGGCGAGCCCCCTCTAATCAGTGTCTCCACTCCTCCAAAGCTAACTTAATTGCCAGAAGCTCTTGATCAGCCACATCGTAGTTCTGCTCAGCAGGGGTGAGTTTTCTGGAAAAGTAAGCGCACAGGTGTCAGCAACCACTTACAGGATCCTGTTGTATGAGGATACCACCTACTCCAGCTTCCGACGCATCTACTTCTATTTCGAAGGGATCTTCAGGACGAGGTTGGTGTAGAATGGTGTAGAATTTAGTCTTTGAAAGGCAAAGTCAGCCTCCGGATTCCAATGCACATAGGAGCCTCTCCCACAGATGAGTGAGGTAAGCGGGGGAGCCACCTGCCTGAAGTTCCTAATAAATTTGCGATAAAAGATAGTGAAACCCAGAAACCACTGTAACTCTTTAATAGTTGGGGGAGGTACCCATTCTCGAATGGGCGTCACCTTCCATTCATCCATGGCTACAGTACATGAGGTACCTAGGAATTATACCTGTCCTTGGTGAAATTCACATTTTTCCCATTTAGCAAACAGATGACATTCCCAGAGTCTTTGTAGAACTTGGCACACATTGGCAATGTGTTGGGAGAGGGAAGGAGAGCATATTAAAATGTCATTTGTCATGGATCGCACTGAGGAATCCCCATTGTTGTCACAGCCACGCCCCTCCGGCAGTTTCGATCAATAGGGCTTCCCAGAGGTTCCATGTCCTGTCAACCAGTTTTTCTGACTGTACCAGTTGCTCCCATTCCTGACACTTCTCTCTCAGCTGTGTCTTGTTTTCCCCGGTTTTGGTTTTGCCTATATTAGGCAACTCGGCTTTCCAATCGGTGCGAGATCTTCATGGTGTGCCCCGGAGTTCGAGCGTGTTTTCCGGTGTGTGCTTATCTGTGTTTTGACCTCTGCCACGTTTCCTAGACTCCAAGTTTCTGCCTGCCCCCCTTCTGGACCGATGCCAATCGCCTGAGCTTTGCCTGGATTCCCGACCATGTTTTTTGCCTCTCTCTCATCTTAAATTGAACGTTCACCTAAGAAGCTCTCACAGAGAACGATACGAAAATTTTGAAAAATTGAGGCAGCAGGAGACTGCTAACTTAAGCTCATACTCAGACAGCTACAACATCAATAAGGTCCACACAAGTACAGCAAACCTTATCTAAGTGATTTGCGCAGGAGAGTACATGGTGTGCTACTACACAGGAGCTTCACAAACATGTGCCACCAATGGATGTTATGCTGATTTTTAATTTTGACTTTTAGAGAGGAGAGGATCTTTCACATGAAGCTCCTTCAGTCTAATACGTGTAACATGTTTTCTTAAAAAGGTGTAAAAAAAGAAAAATGTTTTAGTTTTTTTTCCTAGAGGTTGTTTTAAAGCTGTTTTTAGTGTGTTGCAAATTGTCGTCCAACAACATTCTGGTTGTTAATGTAGCATGTTTAAAGCTTTGCTTTTGATTAAACTCCGGTAGACTAATTGCCAGGCTTTGCTGTGTTAATGATTTGCTGTGCAAGAATAAAATGGTTTTTGCACAACATAGGACCATTGATAAACAATGGTTTTGTAAATCATGTTTGATGTCATGCATTCTTTAATCCTAACATTTTCAGCTTCTATAAATCAAAGCTTTTCTCATAATACCTGAACAACTAAAATTAACTCTAAAGCTAGTAATTTTTATAAAATAGAAATGAAACCAAAACTATTTGTAAACAGTTAAAAGAAATTCAAACTCCATCCATCCATTATCCAAACCGCTTATTCTTACTGGGTCGCGGGGGGTCCGGAGCCTATCCCGGAAGCAACGGGCATGAGGCAGGGAATAACCCAGAATGGGGGGCCAGCCCATCGCAGGGCACATTCACACACACACAAGCACACCTACGGGCAATTCGGGAACTCCAATCAGCCTCAGCATGTTTTTGGACCGTGGGGGGAAACCGGAGTACCCGGAGAAAACCCCACGATGACACGGGGAGAACATGCACAGGAAGCCCAGGCGGAGACTCAAACCCGGGTCCCAGCGGTGTGAGGCAACAGTGCTAACCACTGCGCCACCGTGCCACCTCCTGAAATTCAAACTAAAACTGAAAAATAAACTGAAAAACTAAAAAAAAAACTAATGAAAATTGCAAAACTATAATAACTCTAATAACTTATCTTGAACAGGATTTCACAACATTATTATTTAAAAATATCCATGCAGCCATTTTCTAACCACTTATACTGGTAAGAATCATAGGGAGACATGGAGCCAATCCCAGGCAACATAGGAGCCAATCCCAGGCAGCATAGGAGCCAATCCCAGGCAGCAAAGGGACACCTGGAGCCAATCCCAGGCAGCACAGGGCACTATGGGCAAATGCCCAGCTCTGAGATATGAGCTATAGATCTGACAGATTTTAGCCATGGCAACACTAGATTCATTCATGTGTAAAAAGCATGTCCTGATTTTTGTATCTATACAGTCTGGTCTCTGAATTATCATCTGTATAAATTTCACTCCAAATTACTGTGCTTGTTTTATAAGATCTATCTGTGGATTGTTACCTTTACCAGGGAAAATTGTGGGGAAATGAAATTTAGAGTTTTAATTGAAATATATTCTTAATTGCACTTAAAAAGAATTTCTTTCGCAGTCTAAACCTTTGAGTTTAGATACATTTTTAAGACATTTTGTTCATCTACTATGTTTTATATCTGTAAAATCATAATACAGCCTGCAAGTTGAACTTGATAATATAATTTAATTTCAATTTTAATAAAACTAAGAAAAGAGGTACTTACTCTGTGAATCTAACTAACTGCTTTTCCATGTCAGGGTTACCTAGAGCCTATCCCATGCTGTATATGGCAAAAGTACACCATATACAGAATACCTCACACACACAAACACACACACACAGACAGAGAGAAAGAGAGGGAGAGAGAGAGCGAGAGAGAGAGGCCTGTACCTCTTTGTGGGGACCATCCATTCATTTCTATGGGCAAAACCCTAATCCCAGCAATAATAATCTTAACTACTACCCAGCTGTAACCTTAGCCATAAGTAGGCAAACAAAACAGAAGACTACTGGCGTTTTTAGATTTTTATAAAATTGAATTTTCCCTTGTGGGGACCTTAAAAATGGTCCCTACAACGTCAGAACAGCAGGTTTTTAACACATAGCTTGGACATTTGGTCCCTACAATGTAATGTATACTGTATCTGACCCACACACACGGTCATTCTCTGTGGGCAATGTTTTTGGAGTGTGGAAGGAAACCAGAGTCATAAACAAATGTTAAGGTCCTCCTTGACGATGGAATCCTCAGGTTTACTGTTAATTGACAGCTGTGTGTCACTGTGAATGTTGATACCATTAATCATAGATTAATTTCTCTAGTTAGAGTGATGAGAGCCTAATTAGAAGTGTGTTATGTCGGCCGTTATAATCCCTTGATATTTTCATGGAAATCTGGCTCTCTACTGGATCAGAGGCTGCTGGTCGATCAAACGGAACAAAGATTAGAAAAAACCAAGAATCAGCAGCCACATGCAGACTGCTGGTGACATTCAAAAGGTCATTCTCTGTGTAGAGCGAATGTCTATAATGATGGAGGATTGTGTGTAAAATGGAAACAAAGTAATCTTTTGATTATATGTGTCCAATGTGTCTTAGGCTTGAGGGTCAGTATGTGAAAGGCTTAATACATCAAATTTAAGCTACAGAGTCTGAGCTGGTGTGATTTTCTGGTTTTAAAATGTTAAAACTTCTAAGCTACAAAACGTATTCTCATACTGTTATTGTTAATAGGTTAAATATTCACAGCTCCACTTTTTGGGATTACATTTCAGTATTTACTGTGGCTGTGATATGCATGAATGTTGAATTGTCCTGTTTACACAAAAAAACGTAAAACTAAAAAACTGACATAATGAGTACTATAAGAATCCTTGTCATAACATAAGAATAGCAGAATATTCTCTAAATGCACTGTCAAAAAGTACACTGATTTATTAACCAAACTGAAAATAATTCTATGTCACATGTAATTGCATGGGTTTCTCTTCACCTAACAGTTTATTGCCTTTGCAAACGTCATTCTTCTATTCCTTATTCTGCAGTGTTCCCTTTGATTAAGACTTACACTCATCTAAAGGATTATTAGGAACACCTGTTCAATTTCTCATTAATGCAATCACGCATGGTTGTTGGTGCCAGACGGGCCGGTCTGAGTATTTCACAATCTGCTCAGTTACTGGGATTTTCACGCACAACC
>JABFDZ020000097.1:14689409-14701909 GCA_019775955.2 Pollimyrus isidori
GAACAGCTGACCTACAGGTTATCCCAAAGACCTGCATACACACTGGCCCTTTGCGGATAAGATTGCCCACCTCTGCTTTACACTGTGCAGGCAGCAGCCACCACCACAGTGACCTGGGCCTGTTCCTCTGCCTGGCAGCAGCGGCAACAGATCATGGTGAGACAGGGCATCCACATAACCAGTCCCATCCTCAGTAAAATGTTTCAGCGTCTGTAGGATTCCAATGAAGTCCTTAACGAAGCCTTGGTAATATGATGCCAACCTCAGGAAGACGCGCAGCTCCATCACAGTCCGCAGAGTGGGCCAGTTTTGCACAGCCACTGTCATTTTCGGGTCGGCAGCCATGCCCTCCCCAGTGATGGTGTGGTCCAGGTCCTCTCCTCCTCTGCAGCTGGCACTGCCTGCCACTGTCACGCTAGAAGACTCCCACGTCTGCACTAAATCAGAGGGCTGCCTCCGGCACATCAATGGCGAACTAGCAAGTCTAGTCCTTTCCTGCACGCATAAGTGTGAGCTTCTTATCTTGGGTCTTTCACTGTTACCCAAGGGATCAATGGGACAAAAAATGTAATATCCATGGGACTCATTGCAATTATTGTGAAATGGAACTATTCCACTATTGTGTATACTTCCACCATGTATGTACACATATGCATACAGAGACACTCAGGGTTTTATTGGTTCATATTAATGCTTGTATTTTTATTTTGTTGTATGTGTGCAGCTGTGTCGAATCTGTTTAAGGATTCTGTCTTTGATTACACTGTATGTCCATTCAGAGAACACACTAAATGTATTGCCCATGATGCAATGATAACAAAAGGCATAACTATTATTCATATTCAGTACAAAAAAAAACATTGGGATCATAGTGTCATCTAATACCACTATCAATTTTTACATCAATTAGACCCCTAACGTATCATGAGCTCATCTAGTGCGCCAATATACCTCACACACACTGCACACCGTGCTGACTACTCAAGCAACACACGGTGGGAGCACGCCTCGCTATTCACAACTAATATTAAACACCACAAGATATTAACATACGGCACCATAACAGCACAATGCTTGATAAAAACACAGAGCTATTTACCTTATTTACACTTGGCATCAGTCCAGCAATGCGCTGCTCTGCCCAATGGGTGTGCCCAGCGCTATAATAATCATAAATAATATTATGCAGATTAACGGAGATTTGAGTTCTAGGAGGAACATTAAACAAACTCATTAAGCAAACTGTAGAATACAGAATAGGCGTATGACAACATCGCTTAAAATTTGTGCATAGACCTCTACTATCGCGCGTAAATAAATAAAATAAACATTTCCCTTTAAGGATGACATCGTTTTTGTCTTGCTACTAAAGGCGATTTTATTACATTTTTATTATGATTAGGGCCTTGGTGCTACTTTACTCGCTAGGATTACGGATTATGCCAGCCAATCCATGTATTTTGCATGTTCCATGGTTTCCACTGAAAGGTTCTCCCGTTTTATCTAATCGGTAGCAGCAAAATAAAACATTTTTAGACATATTTGGGTGGTGTGTTAAAGGTTAAAGGAAACGAACGGTTTAATTAATAAACCTTATTTCAACGTGTATTTTTTTTCGCCTCACGAAGAGATCGCAGTACTTCATCGCAACAGCAGGGGGACAGCGCGGGCAATCGGAACCTCCAGCGTCTCCTCCCATGTAAGACAATGAAACTAAGCAAAGCCGAAAGGCGGCGTACATGGGAGTGGGCTACCGTGTGAATTCGCAGTCGATTCCAGCAGCCCCGAGAACAACATGGATAAATGGCCACCTACGTGGGAATGGTGATGTAGTTAGAAGAATGCCACCTCTGCGCGTCTGTCGTTTACTCTTACTTTTCCTTTTGTTTGATATCGCCTGGATAGTGCTTGCAAAATCCATTCCGGATCGGGGTACACTTGGTGAGTTCATATTTATATTTATTGTGAAGTGTTCTCGGGAGGAGTGGGAGGGTTGGTTGTCTAGCGAGGCGTTATTGTTACATGTAATATGTTCGTGTGATCAAGCTTTGAATGAAAGGATAATCATTGTGCGTTTACAACGAATCTGGTTGAAATTGATTATGTCCAAATAAAGCCAAGCGTTTTGTGGTTAACGTGGCGGCGTTGGTCAGTTTGAAACAAAGGGTTCTCAATGAGAACCGCCCCCCCAGCAGCACCCAGTGAAAGGCTGAAATCAGAGGAAAGGTGACATCCATCTCTAATAAAATCTTAACGAGAGAAGGCTTTAAATCTCTGTAGGGAAAGTGTGAAATTAAATACAATTTTACTTAAGACAAAGATAGCACTATACGTGTTACAGTATATATTCTGCTCTTGCCTGCCAAATCACCGCTTTACTGTTTCAAACAGCGTCGTTTTGAGATTTATTATTAGGCGTATGGAAAAATTTAGATTCCTCGCCTGAACAAACTGCTCTTAGCAGTTTAGCAAAATGCCTATAGCAATATGTTGTATATTGTACCCAGTATATTGAATAAATCAATTATGAAATACCATGCAATGCCCTATTTTCAGTGCATCTATATCAGCATATTTCTCATCAGAAACCGTTTTCGTGTATTTTCCTATAGTTTACAAACTACCATATATACTTCGTGTCAGGAATCAAATGTAACTATGAAATATTAATTGTACATTTAATATTACAAATTTACTTTTTAATCAAGACAGGATTATGCAAATCACCACGTATCCCAGCATACGATTGTACAATAATCTAAAGTTATTTTGTTAAATATTTGTTTTCACGGCCCATGCCCTGTGATATGTTTTGTTTTGCTTTGTTTTCAGAACACACTGCAGATTAACCAGTGTTACACATTCCTTCAGTTGTTTGATTAGACTGTTACTGAACAATTTGAATTGTAGTCTATATTCCATCTGCAACCTTTGGAAAATCCATTACATGTTTAGTTTTGCATCTTGTTATCTTAAACTCCTGATACATCTGTTGGATGTGGACTATATTTTACCATCATCTCATTTAATCCTGGAAGGTACATCTGTTTTTTTCCTCTGTTGCTGTATTGCAGTACAAAATTCCCAAAGACCACCGATGACATCATGTTTTGACCTTGCTACGGTTTAAATGAATTACAGAATAAAGTCAATCCAAAGATTCCTATAAATGCTAAAGAGAACAATGACATTTCACTTTAGACTCTTGCACTGAATCATTTGAAGTGTTGAGTTCATTCATCACTGCCTGTCTCACAAACATATTGGTAGTTCCTCTGGACCAAGGTGTTCTATAATTGAAAGAGTCTGGAAAGTTTGTACTCCCTAATGTGTTCTGGTAAGAGTTGTCTGTACTAAAATTTTGCATTTGTTTGTGCCTCATAATTCCTAAATTAATGGAATGAGGCTCACATGAGGGTCGGTGATGATAACAGAATACTGATGAGCAGAATTCCATGCCTTTTGGACCGGGGGCGGACTTATATACACAAGGCCTTCAGGAACAATCAAACAGTTTATGTTCAGCGTTGTGGAAGTATGAACAGAAAACATCTTTATATGCAAGGCATAAAGTTGAGTTCAGATGACCTAATAGGAGCGTTTCGTTTTAGAAATACCAATTCTAGACATTATAACCACTGCAGCACATCAGGCCCACAGGGCTGGGTGTTGGTCCACCATGCTGCCCATACCAATGTCCAGAAATCAGTGAAATGTTTTATGCTGTAAGTCTTGGATGGAAATATCTAATTGCTGCACAGCATCTCTCCTTGCAGACAGTCAATGGTGTAATTAAATGAGTTTGTATTCACATAAATCAAATATATTTACAGTCATTTAAAATATTGAAAGCATGGTTCTTGCACCTCCCGGTTTGAGGGTTTGAATCCTGCCTCTGCTTGGGTTGTGTGAAGTTTACGTGTTCTTTCCTGGGTTCCTCTGGGTACCTTGGTTTCTTCTTGCAGCCCAGAAATATTACTAATGCTACAAATGTCATGTTTCTTTTCACAATTAACACTATAACATATGTAAATCATGGAATTATTGTCCCATATAAAGTTAGGACATGCTGTACGTTTAGTAAATATTACGTATTACACCTTGGAAATGCATGTGTCACCGGTGATCCTGAGTAGTGTTCCATACTGTTGGTGATTAATAAAACCCAGAATCTTTTTCCCATTTTTTTTCTTATCCAAAAAAAATGAGGCATGAACAAACCAAGGAACCGTGGACTTGGAGAATTGTTAAACCAGAAACGGTCCTCCAGAGTGCGACCACGTGGTTACACATTCAACCATTAATTGAGAGTGCGAGTTAAAACTTCATATGGTGACATCTGTGTGTGCATATGATTGATATTAGGATATTTTGCTCTGGTGTGGGAACTATATTCATGAATTGTGATTGAAAGTGTTTTTTTTCCTTCCCTGGCTCACTGTGTCTTTTTTTTTTTGCTGAGTTTCTCTTCCTGCCTGCATACAGCAGCACAGTCATATATGCACACTGCCGATATAACATGCGAAACAATGTCTTTAGCTGTAGCGTTAACGTGCTCAAAAAATAAGTCTGTAGCTGATTACTTTAAAATAGCAGAAAGGTGAGCAGAAAAATGAGGGAGAATCAAAGAAAGATCCCAAGACTGGTGATGATGAGAGTTAAGTCACTAAAGTTAAGGTTCAGTATAAAATATTTTACAATACAGTATTGTGGGTCATTGTCAGTGTTTCATCAATACATAAACTGGGGTATGCAAATTATGACAACTATTTATCAGCATGCAAGGTCATGCATTAATACCATGCTGCACCAAAAAAAGGGTGCAACCACATCATGTGCTGGTGTGACTAATTGGGAAAGCTGGTAACACCAGTGCTACCACTGGAAAAGCTAGTCTGGAGCACTGCCTCACATTTGGCAAATTATTTTATTCTAAGTGAGGCACATAGCATATTGTAAACAGCCATACTAACAAGGAATCGCATAGGCATAAGTGCAGCCAGGCTGAGCTTCCAGTGAGTGTCCAGCAAACTAAAATAGCAAAATAACAAAGTAAGATCCCAATAAGACTATGCAAGGGCCAGCAAGTGCAATATCAATGAAGTAGAAGAGTATTCGAAGAACAATCCAGTAAGTAAAGGAACTGTTTCTTAAAGGTAGGGAGGGAGTCTGATGGACAGACATGGAAACACCACATCCCAGAGCCAGAGGTGGGAATCAAACCCACAACCCTGAGGTCTGAGGCCACAACATGACATACTGAGCCCCTATAATTTAATTAGTAATGACAAAATATATATTACAGTTGAAACTGCTTATAGTGATCACGGTCATAGTGATCAACTGCTCATATGGATTAAAAAGCTTGAGACAGAATCATTCCCAATACATTCCTGAACAAATAAATTGCTAATAGTAATGAAGTAGTCCACTTAAAACTGTGGTAATTATATGATCCCTTGCCTATCGCAGAAGTTACGTTCCAGACCTACGAGCAATAGGTGAAAATTTGCGATATAGAAAGAGTGTAAAACATTTTTTTATAGTTTAAGCTTTGAATTTCCCCTACCACATGCTTGAAACACATGTAAACATATTAAAACACACTTTTCAAACACACATGATATATGGATGTTGGGCTAAGGATAATACTAACATAATAATAATGTATATGTATATACACCTCTCTCTCTGTAATGGAATATGTAAAAAATAAAAAACATTTTAAGCTCAATATCGGTACCAGTATCCGTATTGTGGGCTTAAATCAAAACGAAAAGTTCACAAAAAGTTTGCTCACAACAGTCAGACCACAAGCAAGGTACACGATGGGCAAAGAACTGTGATGCGTTGGGAAAAATCCACGATACAGCAGGGTCATGATAGCTGAACCGCGGTACCGTGGGGATCATTGTATTTGCCTTGCAGTAACCCATCTGCTTCTGGCTAGCTAACTGAGGTTGATACTGCAAGCACAAAAAACATGAGTAGAAAAAGAGTCGTTTTCTCTCCATGACCAACATAGACTCATCACAGTTTATGATAAACCACCACAAACGAGCCAAAGATGCAGCAGCAGAACTACAATAAGTGCTTTGAGAGATTATATCATTGTTTAAATGTGCTATATAAATAAAATTGAATAGAATATTTATGTACAGTACTGTATTATAACATTTGAATTGTACGGCACTATAATTTGAAATGAGTTTGAAACAGCTGTACTGTATTTTGAAATCTTTAATAAAATTAAGTAAATAGTTATGCTGTCGGTTTTATTACCTTATATTCATGTAATAAAAATACAAATGTCAATTGGATAGTAATCTTGCCCGAGACATAAAGAAGAAGAAAAACATCGGTTTTAATGATCATCCACTTATAGTGATCGATTTTACCCAGGCAGATGTGATTACTATAAGCGGATTCCGCTGTGTTTGTTGGTATGCCAACACTGTTTTTCATTATGTTCTACTGTGTAGTAGTAGTAGTAATAATAATAATAATAATAAAGAATGATGTGTTTACTAACTGTATGAATGTATAAATTGAAGTCATGGTCTCTTGGTATATTTACTGCTTGGACATTATGAATGATTTTAATGACCTACTTCTGCATATCCTGTCCAATTTAACCACAGTGGACATGCCAGGGCCTTCCATTAACCTAAAAAAGGTGGACTTTCAATTCCAAAGACTCTTTGCTCTATTTTTATATATTTCCATGAAAGAACACTGGAATCTTTGGTATTTCTATAGTTTGAGCATAACTAGGGGGCACCTCATTCTGTAGTGATTTCTTACAGCAAATTGGTTGGTTAGCAAGTTTTACTCCCCAATTAAAAATTGCCTTGAATGTGTGCTTTTTTTGTTTAGATCTGAGAATTGTGTTTTCAGAAACAAAAATGTGAGTATTTCTGGCTATGAGACAGCCATAATGTGCTTTAGTCATATGTGAGTGCAGCAAGGTCATAATTTTCAATGTCAAGGGCCATATAATAACAGTAAATGACCAAAAGAGTATGGCTGCAAGGAAGATGGCAGAGCAGTTCCTCTGCTAATGGAAAGCTCATAAATACAACTGAGGAAAATATCAAAAAAGACTGGATATATTTGAGAAAGAAGTTGTCCAAAATGTCAGACGTTGGTAGCTGGCAGCTGAAAGTCCACACTAGTCCTTTCAACCAGACATTGTCGTACCTAGGAATGTTACCAATAAAACAGCTTTTTGAAAGCAATGTAATTGGAATAATGGGTGGCTGTTCCAAGATAATTTCCAGGAAATTGACAATTTTTGATTTTGGTGCCTATGTAGTAAGAAATAAACTCTGATAAATTAACATATTAGCACAAGGTGTGACAGTTTCTGATCTTGACATTTATCTTTCTTCACAGTAATAGTGGAGTTTTTTTTTTTAAGTATCCCTTAATAGCTCTGTTACTGGAGTTTAAATGTTCTGCCCACATTTGCTTTGGGTTTTCTTCTGCAGTCTAAAAACATGCAGTTAGTTGAGTTTGTTTCAATAAGTTGTCTTTTGTGGGAAGTGTAAGTGTATGCTGCTATTGCTTTATGCCTTGTTTTATGCGCAATGCTTTCTGGGATAGTTCTCTGCCGGATGCATGGATATAGGAAGTAGAGGTCGATCGATGTGGGTTTTCCAATAGTTGATGCCGATATTTAGGAGTCAGGGTCAGCCAATACCCGATATATATGCTGCCAATTTTTTTTGGCCAAAAATTGGACCTTTTCCCCTCTGTTTGCGTGATAAAATCTCACACTAATAATAACAAACGATACACAAAATTTCTCGACCTAGCATTTATTGAATACTGACTTGTGTAAATTTAAATATAAACCTAAATAATAAAAACACAATACAACTTTTAAACAACTTAAACTTAAACTTATAAACAATAAAGATACTGTAGCAACATCAGAATCTCTTTAGCAGCAAACTCATTCTTCAGCTCCCAAGCTCACCAGCCTGCTGCAGATATTGCACTTGGCTTTTCCTGGTGTTGGCTTGGTGAAATGCTGCCATATAGGATTAGATTTTTGTTCAGCCAAATGCAAGGCTAGCATTTTTATTATAATACATTCATCTTCAGTTCAATCTACAATTCCAGTATTCCATGTACATCAAAACAATTACACTCTAATACATTTTGAAGAAAAAAAACACTATTGATTAAGTGCATCATGGTATGATGACATAATTGGCATAGCCTTATGCAAGGACAACATAAGCCCCTAGTGATTGTGACATTGTTGACGTATAACCCTGTATAATCTCGTATAACCCTGTATAAAGGATAGACATGTTTAATGAGGAAACTAATTGTGCAAAGTCATGCATTTTTGATCTATATGTCTGACAAATTGTTCAAATCTCTGGTCTCAAATGCAAAAAAGTTGCAAAGAAGGACCATTGTCAGCATCAGCTCAAGTGAATGTTAACAACGCTTTCGAACAAACAGTTTTCTCCGCCATACATTGTTCTTAGCAGCTCTCCAAGGACGGCACTGTGTGTGATCGGGGCAAAGTAACGCGACTCTCACACTACTGATGGGAAGTTCAGATCATTTTACTGACTCTGACCTTTGAGTCTCGTTCAGAAAAATTAAGAAATCTTTTTTTGAGTCGCTTCGTTCATTTTAGCAAAATATTATTGAAATGTTACCTGTTACCTCCCTAATACATCTACTGCTTACACAAATGTTGATCACACTACAAACAAGACAAAACTATAATGCTATAAGAAATGGAGAATATTTATTCATTGTTTACCTGGGTCTTTAGTCTATGATTTGCTCACCTCGCCTCTTATCTGACAAGTTTTCGGGTTTGAGTCGTTTGTTCATCACGTGACGGCCCCATAAGCTTTACCTAGTATGCAGTCTGAGCCGGAAAGAGAATTGATTAGTTCATCTCTTGAGTCTTCAGGTTTGAGTCGTTTGTTCATCACGTGACGGCCCCATAAGCTTTACCTAGTATGCAGTCTGAGCCGGAAACAGAATAGATTAGTTCATCTCTCGAGTCTTTCGTTCTTTTGTCACGTGACCACTTACCGGCTCAGTACCTCAGTCAAATACTAACTTAAAATTCCATTTGTTGTACGTTGGATCATATTTAGAAATTATCATAAAATTATCAACAACAACAAAAATAGTTGTGCCTATATATTTTAAATAAATTTTCAATATTTCATGAGCACTCAAAAATCCTCCACCTTATGTCATTTGTGTAGTTTATTTAGATGTGCATAGTTTCCTTAGACCAATTTTATTTAGTGTCTGCTAGAATAAAGGTACATGCTTCAATGTTCCAAAAACACATTATTTATCTCATACTGTAACTTCTCTATTCACTCTGTCTATAACTGTCTGAAGCACTAATAGAGCTTTAAGTCCCACCCCCTGATGGGCCCAGTGTGTTCTGATTGGTTAGCTTGTCCTACACTTTTCATCCTTGTCTTGCAGTCTGCAGATAGATCCTTGCACGTAGGCAGCCATTAAGGGTTGTGTTACAAGATGACGTCAGTATGTCACAGAAATAAGGGCTGGAATTCCAACGAGACATTTTAAGTAGATTTAAAGAAGACTGGTTTCTGTTGCCGAGATTTACTCCCTTTGTCGTGTACTTTGGGCCTTGAAACTTTGCAGACCATTTACATGCACATAAACACGCTATATAAAACACTAAAGGAAAGGTAAAAACAGGAAACGCATAACATGGCCCCTTTAAATGGTTTTCATTTCAATATAATGTAAACACTCATGACTGGTAAGGGCTGGACATTGAAGATTTATCTCAAAATAAGGCTTTTAAATATCTCACACAGGTGGTTCATTTAGTCTGTGATTTATCAATCTATATGCTTTTCATTTTTATTTATCGCTTTCCCAAAAATGGAAGGTTAGAAAGTTGTGATGACTACCTTATCATATTATTTATGGTAGGCTTTGCAGTAGTTTGGATTAGTCACTACAAAGAGATGAGTAAATGGACTCAAAGTTCATTCCAAGGCCAAACGTCTCACTCCCCTCCTCACCTGACTACCACACCACCACACGGGTCCAGTGAGAATTGGCAGGCCGCCTAAGAACGTAAATTCCCCAGCTGTTTGACTGGCGGATTTGCCTTGTTCGCACCAGACGGTGAGGAGCAGGATGGCTTTATCAGAGCTGCCCACTGCAGGTGCGAGTTTGGCCACACAGTAGCTGTAAAGTAAACCGCCACGAATTTATAACTTCAGCCACAACCAGTTAACATGGTCAGGTCACACAGTGGTGGTAAATTTCTGTTCAGACAGGCAATTGAGAAGCTTAAGATGACTAAGATGAAAGTAAATCCATTGCACTGTTTTTCCATAAACACCAGCTTGGTTTTTCAGAGAGCCCAGGAACAGAATAGCAATACACCATTTCTACTCTTCACCTACTCCATCTTGCTTTCCATGAGCCACACAGATACATACTCACACCACAGGTTTTTTTTACCACTTTTCCATTCATCACATAAACTGCAGATTTTTTCTATTCTTGTTAAGCATTGCAAGGTTCACTATAAATGAAAATACATGTCAAAGAAAACAGCATTAGGTATTATAATTGCTAGAGGAGGTGAAAAAGCTCAATTTTTTAGCAAAGAATATTGAGTGTATTCTTAGTAAATGTTAAGTAAGTAACATGTATATGTAGAAAATCTCAGTGTGTGCAAAAACTTTTGACCATTAGTGTAGGTGAAAGCAAGTCTGGTGGTGAGCTGGCATGCAGCACCCCAGGACCTGGGGATTAAGGGTCTCGCTCAAGGGCCCAACAGGTATCTGATTATTGTACTGAGGCCGGGGCTGAAATAGATGACCTTCCGGTCATAGGTGCATGGGCTTAGTCAATGGAGCCACACACTGCACCTTGCAAAAGCAAGAGGGTGTAAGACAGGGGACCCCAAAATAGGTTTCCACTTCCAGTGAAAGGAACACCCAGTACTCATTTCTGAGAAGCCCGTTCACCTAACCTCATGCTTCTGGACCTGGACGAAAAGCCAGACAAATATTGGGGGAACCTGCAGACTCCACACCCAGAAGCAGGGACACGATTCTCAATGCTGGAGGTATGAGACAACTGTTACTCATCAGCTGCTGAAAATGCATTTATAGTCAATCATTTATTTGTGGATCCTGGTTTGAACTTACCGGCAAATGATTCCATTTTGCCGTGAGGCCTTCCCTTAATAATGTTTCCATGGTTGCAGTGATTCCTGTATCTCATTAGCTATAGCCACCTGAAAACAGCTATATGATATTGCATGATGTTCAAGTTAAAAAAGTGCAGTATTTTCCATGTTATTTTCACATCTATTGTGTAAACCACTGTCTGCAGCTTTTTGAATCATACAAGTAACAGTCATTGAATATACAGAAATATCTATTTATTAAGTGATGTTTATTAGGCAATATCTAGGCAGTGCTAGTTGCATCTGCAGGACATCAGAATGAAATATTACGATTGGCACGGCTTTCATTATGAAGCAACTTCAGGTTGAGTTGAGAAGCTGGTATGACACATTGAATCATGTTACCCTGGCAATTTTCCCAGATTTATTGTATTTTTTTGTGTGGCCCAGTGGGTTACAGCGCCGTGCCTGTGATCAGAAGGTTGCTGGTTCAAATACTGTGGCCAACAAATTGATGTCATCGTTGGTCCCTTCAGAAAGACCCTTAACCTCTGGTTGTTCCAGCAGGAAAAAAAAACATACGTTACTTTACATAAAAGCTGAACTGCCTGACTGTGGGGTGGCATTAAAGCAATCCTGTACCTCCCAAATATGCAGATTAAGCACACATGATATCAGTCACAAGACAAGGCAACACAGCTACTCTAATGGCCACAGAATGAATGCATTACTAACAAAGCCCGCTGTCTCTTTAAATGAATCCTTTGCATGTAATGTATTTTCAGAACAATATACAGTAGTGTATGTAGCAAAAGAAAATAGTTTAAAATGTTTAAATTGGTGTAAACTTGTGTTTTATTTTTGTCTGTCGAGGCGTGAGCTTTTATGTTTTATTTTAAAACACCTCCTCAAGTTAACCCAAGTGTCTGCAGTTTCCAGTGATCCATCAGCCATGGCTAATCAATGCCTCATGGAATTAATTAGCCAGTGAAGTTAATTTATTAAGTCAGATGGGCTTTGGGTAAGCAAAGCAGTGTTCTTCTATCCATTCAACAAGATATCGGTAACTTTTTGGAGAACCGGGACCTGTATCACAAAACCATATTTTTTTACTTAGCTAATTTGTCAGATTTAAGGTACTCTGGGCTAAATATAAGGGAACAGTGAATGTCCATTTGAATCGGGGGACCTTAAATCTGACAAGTTAACCCACTAAGCAAGAAATCCAGCTTAGTGATACCGGCCCCAGAAGAAAGTTTTTTTTTTTTTGTAGATGTTCTAATGTTTCTAATGTGTCTAGTGTTTTTTTTCTTCTTCTAACCAG
>JABFDZ020000097.1:14704249-14720507 GCA_019775955.2 Pollimyrus isidori
TTTTTCCCCTTTTCCCATTCAGGAAAATTATTTGGTAACGTTCTACTTAAGGCTGTGTTTTTGGTCATTTATAAACACATTTATAAATTAAGTTCTCCCCAAGCAAGCTTGATGGGCCGAATGGCCTCCTCTCGTTTGTATAGTTCTTATGTTCTTATAATGCATGATAGTCATAAAGCATTATAAACATGACTATCAATTTTTATGAAAATGCGAAACGCATTATAGGCATGTTTATTATGCATTATGTCTGCCTTGTTCAGCTCTCATCTATAATGCACTAAGTATGCATTCATAATGCATCATGAGGGTATCTATAGTGCATTATAGATCACCGATCACCTAGCAATGCTGCACCCATTATAGCACAATGCACTACTCAGTACTGGCGTGCTTGTGGCTATGCTAGAGTAAACAAACCTACTGAGCTGCCCATTGTATAAAAATATAGCATGTACAATTATGTACGGTACATGTTACTTGATAATGATAAGCAACCATTTTAATGGTTTGTGTATTTACTATACTGTTCTTGTATCGTTATTTAGGCTACACCGTATAGCCTAGGGGGTGCAGTAGGCTATGCCATCTAGGTTTGTGTAAGTACACTCTATGATGTTATCATAATGATGGATTTTTCAGCACTTATCCCTGTCATTAAGCGACACATGACTGTATAGGTATTTTATTAGGGAGATCAAACAAGAAACACGCGTCTCCAACCACATTAGACGTTCTGCATGTGCCAAAGAACTTGGCTGCCCTTTATGGAATTAACTGAGCTGTGAAAGCACATTCACTTTGTCCTCGTTTAAAGGGACTCTGTCTTTTTCACTCACAAGGTATTTCTTACTTATTGATGCATGTAAAAGTGCTGTTTTGCAACCTTAGACTGCTGTGGGAAGCAAGCTTTGCTTGTGTGCCAACCCTCAATTAGTTCTTTTGATGAGTTATTGATCTCTTGGGGTTTGCACTGCTCTGAAGCTTACGAACTTGTAACAGCGACATAATTAAACCGATAGATTTTTGCATTTCAAGCATTGGTTGACTTATCATTTGAAAATAACCGACCTCATAAACACAAGCCTGTAATATCTAATTAGAATTTTTAATTTTACAATAGCTTATCACAAGCACTAAGGTGGAAAATAGCTACTGCCCATCATGGGTGTGTAGGTCTTCAAGTTCATTATTCCCAATAGTGTCATTTCCATTCCTTTAGTTTTGACAGTAACTCTGGACTAGAGACCCATTTACAGCGAGGAACATAAGTATTTGAACACCCTGCGATTTTGCAAGTTCTCCCACTTAGAAATCATGGAGGGGTCTAAAATTCACACTGTAGGTGCATTCCCACTGCGAGAGACAGCATTTTAAAAAAAATCAGGAAATCACATTGCATGATTTTTTAAGAATTTATTTGTGTTGCACTTGTGCACATAAGTATTTCAACACCTGAGAAAATCAGTGTTAATATTTGGTACAGAAGCCTTTGTTAGCAATTACAGAGGCCAAACGTCCTGTAGTTCTTGACCAGGTTTGCACACACCGCAACAGGGACTTTGGGCCACTCCTCCTCACAGATCTCTTCTAGATCTGTCAGCTTTCGCGGCTGTTGCTGAGCAACAGTATGTTAGTCAGCCATGCTATAGGGTGCTTGTATGTTTGCTCCTTCCTTTCCAAAACAACCATTTGCATTGGTTTACTTGCAACACTTTGTTTCCCTCAATTGCTGTAGAGTGAATCACCCAAATTTAGTTCAGTTCTGACTTTCCCATGTCCCAAGACCCTGTAAGCCACCGAGTTTTTTCCAAAGCCAGGTTACCTTGGTTAGTCATACCGCCCTGATCATAATACTAATTAACAATAAAAACTAGGCCTAAACTTGAACTAGGCCTTGCTATGCCACGATCACCCGTCAGCTCAACAGCTGGAAGCCATGAATTTGAAAATGAGAATAAAATGGACCAATGAGGTGATGTCATACAATGAAGACTCCGATTGGTTAAATAACTGAAACACAAGCCCCTCCCTTGTTGACCCAGTGGGGTGTTGAACTCAGGATGTTGGGCAGAAGGGACTGAGCACAGGAAAGGATTGGCTGATGTCTCTGTTCTCATATGCCAAGTTTAAACTGTCTGTTCTGCTCGACCCAAAAGAGGACTGACCTCTCTGAAGGCCTCAGAACATCTGCTCTCACTCAGTTCATCAGCGTAAAAGATTACTTGATTAGTTATGCTCAATGAAGCCCTAAATTTCCAGATCAGTCCTTGGTTGATTTTTATATTATTTAGCTGTAGAGAACCACACTGGATGTCTGACTTTAAATGCACTGCCTCATAGATGTGTGTGGAGCAGCATGCAACAGTGTAACCACGGTACAGGCACTGTGGGCTCCAAATAAGAGCACACCCCCAGCATTTTTAAAGGTTATTTTGTACAATTCTACCATGGACTTGTAATCAGGGAAGACAGGGCCTCACTGGTCATAGTCCAATGAAAATAGCTTTTAAAAAAAGTCTTTTTATCATTATCATTTTTTAAAAGATATTTTTCAGTGAACTGTAATAAATGTAATTTCTGTTTTGATTCCAGTCATTTTTATTTAATACACCCAGCTGTGTAACTTATTTCACGTGTGGGTAAAAATATTTAGGCTTGCTGGTCTCCTCATAAAAGTGTGATGAAAAAGTAGCAGGGGAGGGGGTTGAAAAAATCACAACCAGATTTAAAAACATGCCAGATTACCATCACAGCATAAAAATATCCCATTTTTCTCAGAAAATAGAAATAAATGGGAAATAAAAGGAGTAGATCAATTAAGAAGGTTCATAAAAAGAAAACATACTTAACATTTTCTACTCTAAATTGGGGTACAGATTGGTATAAAAATCTATAAATCAGTAATAATCTATGATGAGTTATTCTGGTACTTGAGCATGTATTGGCGACCTGTGTGTATTTAGGGCTGAGAGAATGTATTGAAAGTCTCTACATAAGTGGCCTCAGGTGGATGTTTATCTCCTAAAAGAGCTCAGTATGTGGTCTGATTAAGCTTCTGTCCTCTATTAAGACCTTGAATGTCCAAATTAATGCCAGTAGTGATTAGTATGAACCAACTCCTTTAAAAGGGAAGAAGCCCCATCGCTATGGAAATTGGAGAGAAACGATCATGTGAATGTGGGATGAGGGACCTCCAGGGATAATTATTTTGCCGAAGTTGCGAAATGCTCTATCGGTCTGCAGCGAGATCTTCTTGCTCTTCATGGAAATAGGACAACCACTGTTCTAAGGCCATGGTGTGTAGGTTAATTTGTCTTTGATAACTTGGTAACAATGCTATGATGCAGGGTGTTTAGAAGCATTGATTACTCATTTGATTGACTACTCTGAATGTAAAATAAGGACTTTTAAATGGAAAATGTAAGGAACTTGAAATAGTGCATCATTTATGCCATATACATGTTTGATGGCTAACTGAAAACTACCTTTAGAGCTATTGGTCAGAAATGAGGAATTTATTATTAGTATACCTCAGCATGATTGCTGTGCTGCTGCTTAGCCTGGAAAGATGGATGCAACGGAAAAGAGAGAGAGGCTGCTGGGCTAAGAATGTGCAAACCAGTCATGTGTGCATAGGTGAAATGGTGCCTAAATCACTCATTAAAAAATGACTATATGTGAAAACAAAATTTGAGTTTGAGTTCTGTGTCATATTTGACTAATGACTTTCTTGTTTCCATATTACAGAGGTACTGCTCAGAGTTCAAGTGTTTGACAACAGTGACCTTTCACCCCTGGCGGACGCCACTGTAGAAATTTATGGGAACAAGTCTAACTTGGCATCAAGCAAGGCGGTCAGCGATGGGATAGTCGTGGTGAGGTTTCAGTACCACCCAGGAACATGGGTAATCGTTGCGGCATCCAAGACGGGTTACGTCACAAACTCTGCTCCCTGGCACGCCAACCGCATCCCCTGTGAGTAAAAAGTGCAATATATATATAATATAGCAACTTGCATACATGTCTGTGTGTGTGTATGCATATATATATTACGTGTGTGTGTGTGTATATGGGTCCATGTGTGTTTGTTCATGAAGACAAACCATTATAGCTAACAGAGTTACTGTAATGTGACATACGGTGATTAAATCCTGTAGAAAGTGACTACCTGCCTGCATCCATTGTCCACTAACATGTAATTTGTCAACTGTAACACAAGCACCAGTGCGGTCTGCCTGAATCCCACCGTGGATATTTCATTTCCCGCACAGGGAAATTCTCCATTACAGTCTTGAGTTCAGAACTCCTTAGTAGTACCATTTCCTGACCGTTATCGTGAAGGTATAATTCCTGTACTGTCCACTGGCTGTTGGAGAAGTTAATGATCTCAGTGCCCAGTCTGACTCTCTGTGTGTCTTTGATTGGAGGTTCACCAACCTGTTAGACTGATCATATAGCTGTGGGGCCCTCGATCTAGCCCCCTAACCCCAAAAACTTATCCAGGGGTTTGGGACAAGAAGCTGACCCTGTGCTGAAATATGTGAAAACTAAAGAATTTCTGTCATTGGAAAAACTGCAGTAAAAAATGTATAATGGATAATTGTATTAGCCAGCTTTGTAGTAATATACAAGAAGTCATTAATCCACAATCTGTTTCCTGCAATCTAACTGAAGCTGTTCAGGCTTCACATGAATGTCTGATAAACTGGTTTTGGGACATGATTTCAGCAGAATACACAGAATGCTGCAGTGGTTAATCCAAATTTTCTGAGATTCAAGTCATTTAGGGGAACTTTTCAAAGGAAAGTTTCTACCTTTGAATATGCACAAAAGTTGTTGAGTAAGTAAAGAAACTGATCTTTGTTTGTTAAAATATTTGCATCCGTGAGGTGCCTGGGGCGTTGGCGGCCTGTCTTCCATGTCACCAATGCACTTCCTGGCAGAGAAAGTTATACAGCTATAATATCATAAATGGCTGTAATTTCATAATCATTGTGGGACATGGAAATTACAGCATCCAAAAGCAGCTCAGATTCAGTGCATTGAAAACATTTTCAGCCCTTGGAAACTGAAAACTTGCAGAGCTTGCCACGGCGGTGAAAAAACCTTTTTTGTCTAACTGGAGATCTGATACATACGGACAATTTTCAGACCCTTTCAAGTTGTCTTCGTTTTGTTATGTTTCAGAGTTATCTTAAAATGGATTTAGTTCATTTTGTCATTTTGTCAATCTGCACACTATTCCACAATGACAAAGCAAAATCAGAGTTTTGGAGTGTTTTGCTAAAATATTAAGAATGAATTGAAATGTCCATGTCCATAAGTATTCAGACCCTTCCCTTAGTACGTGGTGACGCACCTTTGGCAGCAATGGCAGCCTTAAACTTTTTGGCAATGACACTACAAGGTTGGCGCACATTTCCTTTTGGACGTTTCTCCCACTATTGGCAGAATTGTTCAGACTGAACCAGGTTGGATGGGGAGTTTCAGTGCACTCCAAGAATCCATTTTAAGATGAGTCTGAAAAATAAAACGTGGACTGCTTGAAAGGGTCTGGATCCTTTGTGCATGCACTGTAAAATCTCCCCATTCCGGCCCAGCTATTCCCTTTTTGTGCCTCAAAATTGAGTAAAATCAAAGTCGCCGGATATGAGTTTAATCTTTGCTAAGAATCAAATGATAGCTGCTTCCATTGTCTCCATTTGTCTCACACTTCAAAAATAGTGTCAATAGTGGCCATCATCTGAGCAGGCAATACACGCAAATTGGAAGCTCTGCCTGTCATGCATGGAATAGTCATCCATCCATCCATCTCCTGACCTTCTACTCTGATCAGAGTCACAGTGAATAGTTCACGCCTATAATTAGCTAATTTAAATATAGACTAATTTATGCAAAACAAATCATTTTTTCAATGACCAAAGAATGGAACTTTGAAGGTCATAGGTGCTTCCTATGGTGGTGGTTGATCACATCCAAGAACAAGCAGCACTCATCAATTTAAATGTCAATGAGATGTTATAAAGAAAGTTAAATCACAATATGTAAATGTAAGACTTGCTCCAGGCAGGAAGGTAAACAAAGCAACGTGACATGAGGTTAAGGGGAAGCAAGAGGGGTTTGTTTGGGGATAGGGGAGGAGATGGGTGTAACATAAGCATTGTGGAAAAAACTGACAACAAAAGGAAAAAAAAAGATCAACTTCATATAACGATTTGGAAAATGATAGGTGATCCATGTCAGAGCAGACATTAAAGGGACTGTTCTGTAACGGTCTGAGGATTGTACAGCCATCTTAAAGGATGAGCCAGGAATGAATCTAAAGATGCTGAATGCACAAATATTCTGATTAAACTGCAGGTCAGATCAAGAGGTTAATATCGACATTGTGTAACTTGTAGATTATCCAGCACTTGCATGTTGTATTGCAGCACTTGATTTTGAGTACATCCTTTTATTTTCTTTCTAATTTTTCTCAAAATCCAGCTTCCGCCTCTTTCTTCTACATCAGACATGATGAATTACTTAAATCTGCACCACAGCCGGGACATGGGCTTCACCTGCTGATACTAATATTAACTGACATGACAACCTCCTCTTTATCTCAGACACTTCCGTCTGTGTGGAATAGACCGTCCTGACTTTTATACGTGGAGCAACATGTCTCTTTTCTAAAATTTAACACTCTGTGTCGTGGCACTAGGTGGGAATTATTTGAAAACAGACCTCCAATAAATTTCCCTCCTGTGTAGTGCTTGCAGTGAGCACATGCAAAAGGTGCACAATGTGCATCATGTTGTGACACCCCTAGGATTTGGGCTTTGGCCAATAATACAAAAAACCCCACAAAGACAAGGCAGGGGATCATGCTGAGAGTGGCTGGACTCTTATGAGCATTGTGGCCTTCTGAACATTGCAGAATGAATGATTGAATTTTGTACAAAAAAATATAAGAAATTATGTATTTCATAAACACTTTCACATTAAATTTCTATATCTTACATTTGCCAAATAGTAACAATGTATAGTGTGAGAAAATACAAACAAACCGAATACAACACCGTAGTCTGTTTGCAAATTATTTGCAGATATTGCAAGTAGTGGTAATGAAGCTCAAGTTATTTCATTTATTTAAAAAAAATACTAACACTATTTCATAACAAGCATTTTATCTACCACAGTTGTAGTTTATTGTAAAAATTTAGGATTGTTAGTTCAGTTATAGAAAGATTGTATTTGAAAAGCAAGCAACATCCAAGCTTCAGTAATTTTATGAGAATAAATAGTAAAAAAAATATATATTCTTCTGCCACTGCAGTTTTGATTGTGGTGCTCCTTGTAGAATCCATGTCTCACATGATCTTATATTGTGTTCTGTTGAACCTATTTGGGAGCTCCTCCTGCTATTTGTCAAAGTACCATTTTCCTGGCACCCCAGAGGACTAGTAGACAGGGGCTTTTCTATGCTGAAGGTGTGTCCGGCTTGGTCTGGGACTGCATGGCCCTGCTTTACAGCAGATGGAAATGAGCTCTGAGCCTAAAGATACCCAGCTTACTTCCTGCTGCCTCCCTGAAAAGATGCCAAAGCAGAGCACACAAGAGCTACCCTCCAGGATATGCTCAGGCAGGGCAAGCTGTCCTCGTGTGAGAAATTGCTCCTTGTCCCTTGTGCACAATAAACAAAAAAGACCCTGTCTGATGATCTCATCCAGCTTTTGATGAAGGCTTCACGAATGAGGTCACTGAGGGATACTAATGTAGGCCTCTGCACTGGACCCCACTAGTCCAGCTGAATTTCCCATAAATCTACAGGGATCCTTTTGTTTGTTTCTACCACATTACTGTATTCTTTCACCGCAAACAATGCTTGGAGGAGACTGTGCAAAGTGGCTCACGGAAATGTCTCGAACCTTCCCCTACCTTGTACCTTCAGTAGCTACACAGAGACAGTCGCTTCCTCAACCTAGGTTCGTGTTGCAGTCACAGACTTCACTGTGTTAGATGAGGACTTCTTTAGAGATTGGGATACAAGAGATTTTAGCATACTAGACCCTCTAGGCAGGTCTAATTGAAGAAGGGCATCATTACTGAGTCACTGTACTGTACCTTGGGAATATGGGGGATGGGTAATGTTATCTCTATGTATTCAAACCATCCCCATTTTGTAATGCCTGACTGCTCATGCCTGTTGGTGATACTGTCTCTTTCAGTGTATGCATCAGTGAGCCTCTACCTCCTTCCCCAGAGACCGGCTACCCTCATCCTTTATGATGATGTGGTTCAGGTTCTGTCAGGAACCCCAGGTGAGTGCCCATATGTCCATCTCCGATCTTCTGAGCTTCAGTTCTGGTGAAAACCTTATTCTTAAGCAATTTCTGTAATTCATGTCAACTTCTGGAGTCTTTCTGTTGGGAGAACCTCTTTGTCCAACAGAAATTATTAGCTGTTATGCAGTTAACTATACAAAACCAAAGGCTCTTCACTTAGATTTATGTATGGGGAAGACTTTGCTGAATAGCAGCTGAAGTTTGCAGCGAACGATGACAGTGTCCAGAAGCAAAGGGTATTTTTTTCTTCTTGTTGACCCACAATGACATGTTAAAAAAGAGCAAGCATCAACAGGGTCATAAATTTAAGCCTGTATAAGTTTTTGATCCAACGAGTCATCTTCACATTATATTACACAGTCTGTTCCACCATTTTACTACAGGATTGGCATAGCTAGGCCTGAGGACAGATTTGCCTTTTCTGGATGCTTCTTCAGCTAGGCCATGATATCCCTGGCCTCAGTAATTTGTCTCCCTCCAACAGGCCACCCTTATCCAGTCCAACACATAACAGGGCAGTTTTATGTCTTGGCGAGCTCGCCCGAACGCTGATTATGGCCGTTCATCTGGGCCGTAAATTACGGTGTCTTTCCATCTGTGGGAGGGCGGCTGAAGAGGGATCTTTACACACAGCATGCCCTATCTTCTGAAAGATCTGAGTGTTTGGGCCTGACGGTGCAGCGAGTGGGACGTCTGGTCCCGTTCAGTGCAGTTTAAGCACATCGTATTGATTTACATGAGCGAGCTCAAAGGGAACTCTGTTTAGTACACAAAACCAATTATTCCTCGTGACACTCAGCCAAAGTTTTTTTTGCCTGTTCACTGTTGTCCATCCATAGAGCCTTTAATGCTCCAAGCACATCCATGTGACCCAGACCTATAGAAAAAAAGCCTCATTGTTACTTGAGCTTTGATCTTAAAGTATGTCTGTCTTATACCTATATCATGAATACACATTGTGCAGCATGTGGGGAAAGCTCTGCTTGTCAGCGCTTCTCTACTGCAGGGAGAAGCAAGGTATCTGTGGAGGTATCAGCTGTAGGTGTCCGTGGTTTGTGGTGGTTATTTAGGGATAACTGGACATGCTGCTAAAACAAGGTGAAACTGATAGACCTCATGTTGTACAAAATGTCTGAAGATCTAGTTGTTATTTTTGTACGTAATATTTATGTGCAAAAATGTCTGTCCGTCCATCCATCTCCCAAGAAAACTTTCTCTGCCAGGACGGTCAAAGCTGTCAAACTTCAGGCAAGAAGCCACATGGCGTCGCTCATTTACACCTCATGTGTGGGTTTGGAGATGTGTCCACTAGTGACATGTTTTTGCACTGCGAAAGTAAAAAATTGCACAAATATGGGTAGAACACCCAAACTCCACACATTGAGGGCCTGGGGAGGGATGCAAGCCCCCAGCCCTGCAGGCGTGAGGTGGTCCGGCTGTCCAGGTCAGTGATATCCAACTGCGTGAAGCCTTGGACAATAATACAAACATAACAAGCATATCTGACGAGCAGCCGAAATGACACCCCAGAAGTAGGAAAAGTCATTTTGTAGTGGAGTCCCATGGAATATGATAAGTTATTTTAAATTTAGGCTCATCTGTAATTACAGAACTTGATTCTTAAGGGATCAGGCCTTTCCAGTGTTCTGTAGCTGTTGCAGAAGGAGCTGAGATTTTAGGCTCTCAGTTGTGTGCTAAAGGCACTTTGCGTGCTCCAGCGGGGCCGTGATGTGGGGGTCATGTTACACCCCCCTAGAGGCTGCCTGTGCTGTCGTACAGCTAGCAGAAGAGGGAGAACGTCTCAGTGCAAAGGCAGGTGAGCACGCTCATCGACGGAAACGGGCTGGCGAGAACAGCACAGTGTGTCGCTCTGGTTGCCGTGGCAATATGTGGGCACCTGCAAAGAGCTGGAAGGTATACAGAGTGAGTACAGAGATGGTAGGGTGGGTACAATGAGCACCACAATCTCCCAGGCATACAGGACACATAAAATTTAAACATGTAAAAATATTTTAAGGTTTTAAGCTACATTTGATGCAACATGCACATGTCTGAGAAGTGATTTTTAATGTCTTCACCGCTCTTGATCCACTACTGTTCTCTAGGCTCCTCCCCCAGTTCTAAAGCATGTAATTAGGGGAATTGGCGTCTACGAGTTGTGCTGTCTGGTTACCGCGGTGGGGGGATGTTTTTCGGCAGCCGTGAAGCCTTTGGTCACATGTCCTCGGCACTTCCCTCCATGCCGAATAAGATCGTCTCGGATGCAGCGCTCATGGGCGGCGAGACGGTGCCCGCAGGGTCCCGGTCTGTGAGAGCTGGTCTCTGCACAGCTTTGTGTTTCAGTTCTATCCTATCTTGTTTAAATGTGCAGGTCTTATGTGTATAGCGTGCGGAGAAGATGCAGACAAGAAGACCCTACTTGCCTAGGCTAGGTTTTACAGCTTTAAACGCTGCATGGTCACTTGGTATCTTCGCTTATGTCACACTGCAGCCTGATTCAATTATGCGAGATCACTAGTGTACAGATGGGTTCAGCAAGCTTTTCTAAGCGTTAAAGGGGGCAGGAGAATTGGGGGAGGGCTCAGGATAAGGATTAAAGAGGCTCCCTTTGGAAAAGATTATTCCTTAGACACCCCCCCCTGAGTAAACTGCAGCAATTTGCAGTGATTGCAGTTGAGCCATCATGCTGCAGGTTTTCCAGATAGCCACTGCTTGTGACTAACAGTTCTGCCACACTTAAACTTTGAACTCTTGCAGCAGTGTCATTACCATTAGCATTGGGTGCAAATTGATATGCTTTTATGGAAAGCCTAGCGAGGAATGCTTTAATGTCAAACAGTTGTCCTTTTCTTATCCCAAGCAATGCCCCCCACCCCGTGACATGATTCATATTGGATATTTTTAGGGGATATGGCAAACAAAACTCTCTTTGTATCTGCATACACCATAACGCAGGGTGTTTTTTGATTTATGATGAACCTCTCTAACTTGCAGCATTATCGATACATCGTGTTTAATCTAGAGAGCAACGATGGAGAAGGAGACTCTGGGCGTGGAAACTGTGACCTCGACTCCGTAATGTGCTGCTGTTAATCGATACTTCGTAATGATCTGCTTCACAGCAGAAACTTGAATGTGGTTATATGCGGTGATGTCATGTCCCAGCTCAGCTGAGCGCTGGTGATAGGCTTAACGAAGATCGGCCCAGATACGACCTAATCACATTAATGCAGCAAGACAGGAATTTTTTAGGAAGCTGCCTTCTCCAGGAGCACTTTAACCCGGGGGGTACAACTAAAACAGGGCTTCAACTAACCTTGTATAATACATTTTAAAACAGTGTTATATTTGATAGGATTGTCTTGTATTGGAAAAATAGAATGCTCTGTCCCATGTTTTCAGGTGCGGATTGAAAAACAGTTTAATCCAGAATGCACAACCAGGCCCCCTGCCTAACACTTTTTTATTATCTTATCATTGGATGCTAATTTTATTCACAATAGGACTGATCCAAGGTTTCTGGCTCCAGATAACTGGGTACATAGACATGTTTAGTATATTTTATCCATTTAGTGATGCTGGAGAATCCAGATGTAAAATGGGCATGTTTTTATGGCCTCTGGGATTATACTGCTCTGCAGAATTTTACCGCCCTGCCTCAGGTCATCTTTGTCTTATTGTTGTGAGACGATGTGAGAATTTAATTGGCTGTAATTCCTTCTTTTAGTTCTGTGGACCTGGAAAATATTACTGGTATCATAACTGCAGGAAATATTACTCAGTGAGCCATTTGTGATTTCACTGATGTTGGTTTGACAGGGCAACATGATGTAAAATTAGGACTAGTATGTTTTTGCTCCTTTCTAAGTAAAGAGATGATTTCTGTGTTTGATGGGGGGAATCTCTTTGGGTACCCTAACCATATTAGTTACTTCTAGCTGTATCTGCGTTAGCTTCATCAAATATTTCAGCGGCAGATATACAAGGCCCCTGAAATGCTCGCTGCATTGACTCCTTCATGTTTCGTAAAAATGTACCTCATTTGGTGCCCCTACTTTCCGGCAGGTGGCAGGAACCAACCATGGATCCAGTTCCAGAGTAAGGCGGTCCACCTGCCTCCCGACACCTCCTACACAGACGTGTGGGCGGTGCTGACCGCTGCCAGGAGCCAGTATGAGATCGGGGGTTTTCCATACATGCTGGGCCGTGAGACTAACCACACAGGTGACTGGACATGCAGGGAAGGCTCAGAATCAGAACACTGTGGCAGGTTCTTAGATGGAGTTTCTGCCACATGGTTGGGACAAAAGCACTGACCTGCAGGTTTTAACCATTCATCCACTTTGCTCATTCAGCACAGGGTTACAGGGGGCCCTGGAGCCTATACCATGTGACACAGGGAACAAGGCAAGGATGAAATACCAGGTCATTGCAGGGTACATACACACACCGACACACAGTCACACAATGCATCTATAAATGCAGTATTATGCAGTGTTATACATTGCAGGGAGAAATAAGACTAGAGGCTGTCACAGGAATGATTCCCTGTGCAGCAGCACTGGTAGGGTGTGTGGGCACACCTTGGATCCTGGCATTTCAGTCTTGGTGTTTGGCCTTAAAAATCGTGCAACAGCTTGCAAAGTGAGGTGAGTCAGTGCAAGTTATTCAGGGCTCGGTGGCATTGTTGGCCATCTGGGCATGAGCAGAGGAGGTCAGCCATGTCTAAAGTCTGATTTACATATAATAATTCTTGGTAACACATTCCATGAAGCCCCATTTTATAATGTATCACACACACAACCATAATGCATTCATAAAGCATTATAAACACAGCTATAACCATTTATAAAAATGCATAACACATTATAGCCATGTTTATTATGCATTATATATGTTCTATGAAGTTCTCAACTAAAATGCATTATTAATAGCTTCATAATGCATTATAAGTATTAGAATTAAGGATGCTTTGTATTGAATTATGAAGCTATTTATAGTGCATTATAGAAGAGAGTTTCATAGAACATTCATACTGCACAATAAACATCTCTATAATGTGTTGTGCCTTTTTATGCATGATTATAGCCATGTTTATAATATTTTATGAATGCACTTTGAAGGTACATATGATGCATCACGCTGGCTGCTTTAAGATAAGCGTCACTGAATTCTTTGATACAACAAAAGGAATTTCCTTCTAATGTGGGATTCTGTGCTTTCTCCTCCCTTAGGTATATTTATATATTTACCTTGCTTCGACTTGAGATGTATATATACATGTATGTTTATGGGATGTCCACGTGTGTGTGTGTATCCATGCAATTGTACACTGACATCACAGGCAGCATAGGCAGGGATGCACCCTATGTACAGACACGAGTATATTATGGATTATACAGATGCTGTAAAAGTGCTTCAGTGGTGATAGTGCCCTATGTGTTCGCACACAGGGGGAAATGGCAGCTGGCTGGAGCTGACTGCCGTGGCGGCGGTCAGTGCCCACCTTTATGCCCGCAATGGGAGTGCCGTGCAGGTGTCGGAGCCCATCCATGTCTCCATCCCCCTGCCCTCTGACAGCCCAGTGAAGGTGGATACCAGCATCCCTGTCTGGCAGTTTGAAGCCGCCACAGGTAAGCAGTGCCCACTGTGCATGACAGGTAGTCACTGGAAAATGTGCTAAGCGGAAAGGCCACTGACATGAGAGTGACGTGAATCTCTTTTGAGACTGACGTGAATCTCTTTTACTTCTTAAGTCCTAAGCAGCTGTTGTCTAGAGATGAGCTTCAACAGCTGAATCTTTGAGTTGGCTACTTAGCCTGTACAAATGAAGGAAAACTAAAAATATTTTGAGTCTATTGGGCACCTACTATAGAAATTTCAATTAATTACAAAATGGAGTATTTCACACATTCTAACTTGAAAAGAATGCATTATGAGGACAACGTTTCCTTGATATTGAATGAGGGGAAACGTCCTGAAAATTCACCACAGCAGCTCAAAAGACTGCCCATGATTGTTCGGCATAAATATTAAAATTATCAGAAGTAAATGAGAATCTTTATTGGGACTGACGTCACTCTTTGATTTGGGCCGTCTGTACAAACGGCTAAATGCCGTCGCCTTTGTGATGTATCCGCCATTGTCAGGGCTATGATTGAATGATCGCGGCCCTCCGTGAGCCTAGTGCATACACAGTCTCAGCAGTTCAGTTATGCAGTGGTGCAGTAGCACACTGGCTCTGCTGAGAGAAGCTTTCCACTGAACATAAAGCAAACTTCAAGCCGTAACTTATTCTTCTTTATTAATGAGATTTTCACCAATGTATCATTTTGGAAGAATCCCTGGATTCAATCATTGTAGATTTGGGGTACAATGTACACAGGATGTTATATATTCAGAGTAATTCTACCTAGGTGTTTGGAAAATCAGCAATGTGCAGATATATAACAGTAAAAAACACAACTGCAATGCAGTGGCTTAGCTTGTTGTAAGAAAATGCAGTGAATGGATAAAGGATGTAATAAACCTCTTAGACTGTGTGAGTCCATGAATCTCATTCCACTTACATATATATAGAAATTTGCCCTTCAAGCTCCTTACTACTGTTGAATCTAGTTTGGAGTCTGCATGTGTTATAATTACTGTGCACATTTGTATGGAAACGGCATGAGTGAAAGCTCACAGCCAGTTCTGCCAATACATTTGTGATGCCGTTGAGTAAGCCTTTAGAATACATACTGGGACTATTTCCACTTCCAGAATGCTTCATTTGCGCCACTGTTGCCAAGGTAACAGGCAGGAATAGAAAGCAATGGAATGGGAAAAGCTATGAAAAGGCGAGAGAATAAGGGGGATTGGTAGAGCTGGTGATGGGAGGGTTGCCATTTTCTGCCAAGCGCTCTTTAGCCGCGGGTTTATTTTATAGAAATGTCGGCGATGGTTTGCATTACACCAAGCAGCATGGCAAGTTGGTGCAGCAGTTAGCAGTGTCGCCTCACACCCTTGGGACCAGGAATCACCAAATTACCCATAGTGTGCATGGTGTGTGAGTGTGCCCTACGATGGGTTGGCACCACATCCTGGGTTGTTCCCCTCCTTGCACCCATAGCTTCCGGAATAGGCTCCGGACTCCCTGCTACCCTTTATAGTACAAGTGGTTTCAGAAAAGGTATGGATAGAGCAAATCATTGAAACGCACCTCTGTGATTTTACTGGCCCAGCACTATATTTAAAAACCTGCTCCTAATTACATATGCATTCACATTTACTTTATATGCCAGTCGTTTTTGTCTAAAGCACTGTGCAATTAAGGCAAGTAGCACATTACAAATGTACATGCTGTCAAGCAGTTGACTAGACATAAATGTAGCTAGGCTGAGCTTCCAGGGAAAGCCCAGGTACTAGTGTAAGCAGGAATGGAACAGGAGATACAGAGTAACTTCTAACAGAGCAAGAACCTAATACGACTATTCAGTAACCGCCACTGCAACATTAGTATACCTGATGAATAGAAAAAATGATGATGGGTGAATGAATGAAATTTGCATTTATATAGCACTTTTCAAGACACTCAAAGCACTTTACAAAAGCAGTGGGGATCCGCTTCAGCCACCACTGTGTTATGCCCACCTGGATGACGCGATGGTGTCCATGTTGTTCGCTTTCTTGTATTTACGTTTATACACTTGGCAAGCACTTTCATCCAAAGCTAATATGGATAATAGGGATGTAGCGGTATCAAAACTTCACGGTACGGTGATACCTCGGTATGAATGGCACGGTACGGTGATACCTCGGTATGAATGGCACGGTACGGTGATACCTCGGTGTGAATGGCACGGTACGGTGATACCTCGGTATGAATGGCACGGTACGGTATTTATTGAATCATTTGCAGGAAAAACAAAACTAATGAAGAGACTCGA
>JABFDZ020000097.1:14720607-14733722 GCA_019775955.2 Pollimyrus isidori
CAGTCACCAGATCTCAACCCAATAGAGCATCTTTTGGATGTGGTGGAACGGGAGCTTTGTGCCCTGGATGTGCATCCCACAAATCTCCATCTGCAAGATGCTATCAACTGCAAGATGCTATCCTATCAATATGGGCCAACATTTCTAAAGAATGCTTTCAGCACCTTGTTGTATCAATGCCACGTAGAATTAAGGCAGTTCTGAAGGAGAAAGGGGGTCAAACGGCGTATTAGTATGGTGTTTCTAATGATCCTTTAGGTGAGTGTAAATGCAGTGTAGCTCTCAGCCTACATTTAATGGGTTGTAAATATGCAATTTAGGCCTTATGGGCAGAAGGGATGTGATCAAACTTTTTTTTTTGCACAGAACCTTCAATTAGCCAGTAGGGGGCAAACTTCACCAGCAAAATTTACTTCGTAATGGATTTTAATATGGTAGCCCAGTAATCAGTGCCATTAGATCCTACCTTTAGGGTTGGTGGTTCACATTGCACTTATCCTTTTGTGTATGTGACGGTTACATGTTTGTCCCAAGTCATCTGCATTTCCTGTGGAAATCTGCAGACAAGCGATTAGGATAGCTAGCATTCCTAAATCCGTAGTGTGTGTCTCCTGTGATGGATTGACGTTACCCCTGCCTTGTGCTCTGTACCTCTAATAAGTTCCAAGTGCCTCCATGATATTAGGATGAACAGGTAGATGGATTGGTCCAACTCCAAATGTTCTGGGCCGTCAAGGCTCCATGGCTCGGATAGGATGGTTAGATGAAGACTGAACACTCTGTGGATGTCAGCAATTTTATACATAATGGATTACAAGCAAAGCAACGGAGGCCATTCCTAAAAAATCAATTTCCTGTTTTGGGCATAGCCTTTTATCAGCTGAGCACAGCAGAAAAAATGTTTGCCTTCCTGCCTGATATGTGGGCAATGTGAACAGTCCTGCTATTGGCAGCGTTGCCAACTCTCACACATGTGGGGAGACGCTCATGCTTTCTGACTGTCACGCTCACACAAGAAATCTTATGCCAAATCGATATTATTCCATTATAAACCTAAAATTAGCTACATCAGAAGGGCAGTTTGCAAACCCTACAGACTATCTACAAGGCAATCAAACTGTTACATGCATGTAAATGTGTGTGCAGACTTGTCCTGATTTGAGAATCTCACGACAGTCAGCTACCAAAGTTGGTGACACTGTATCTGTAGCTCATTCATCATAATAATCTGTGGGCCTTTGGCACTTCATATGTATGTAGTTAAAACAAGCAGGTGTAGTACCTGCCCATCTCAGTTCATCCTACCACAGCGTACCACCGTAGAAAAGTACGCCATCTGTGGGTCATAGTTGTCAGGCAACTATGCTGTCAGCTGAGGCTGTATAGACCTGTGTATTAAGTCCCTCTTGTCTTTAGAGTTTCTAAAAACTGATGGAAGTATCTTTGTGTTTGTAGACCATTTTTATTTCTCTCCCTTGAGTATGGGAGTAGTGCGTGAGTGTCTGGAGAAATTCATATACCTTAAAAGATTTATTTTAAACATTTTTATTTCATGTTAAGGGGTGTGGGTTTTGATATTTTCTGTGGGTGATGGTATGGTGGGAAGTTGGGTGACAGCTTGTGGGAAAGTGTAGACCACTGTGACGAAAGTACCTCTGTGTGGTAGCTAGAGTGACAACAGACACTGTGTCCATAATGGTGAATTGGACAGGTGGACTGGACAAGAATAGCTTCAGAGTTGCAAAACAAGGTACAAAATCAGCCATATGTCCACATGCACAAAACTGCAGTGCATTTATCACAGATAATATCTACCCATCTTCCTATCCATTGCAGAGTTTCAGTGAACCAGGAAGTGTAGGGTGGGGATCAGTATGGACAGGATGGACACACACACACTGAGCTTGGGTCTAAAAACGGAACCCTCAATAATGCTGCCCCGCTGATATATTATAACACCAACTAACTATAATTAGACTGACTGTAACTTGACATTTGTGAAACCATGAATAATGAACTGGTTCCTGTGCATTTTACAGACTGGCCTCGTCACCATTGCCACAAGATACTAATTTGAAATTTTATGCTGTGCAGTTGCCTTCTACTACAGAATTGCTTACATCACACACAAGCTTTCAGCTAACATGCTTTTTACATCGCAGTGTTATAGTTGCATGGAATTTTTTTAGTCTCACTAACCAATCAGCAGCACCCAGGAAATAGCAAAGATTTTAATTACAAATTAGTCAGCCACTGGGTAGCTTCCTTTCTTGCTCAGTTTGAAACAGTCTTCTTGAGTACTCTTTACCAGTCTTAAGCAGGCAATTTGGCTTATGATTTCCATGCTGCCCTACAGCAGAGAATATTAAATATCAGGCCATATGAGGACAGTGCTGTGAGGAGTAGTATGTAGTGTAAACTAGTGTATATGTTTGCATGAGATACTAATACTTAAATTGTTTCATTATGAATGACATCATCCTGGAAAATTTCTATTTGGACACTTGAAGAAGAGTGATCATTCTTGGCTACTGCTACAGCTAATTCCTTCTTTGTAAACAAACCTCCTTTCCCCTGCAGAGAGTTCTGCTTTCACCATTTGTTCAGTCCTGGGGTACAGCAACACTGTCAATCTGTCCTGAGACGCCCTCAGATGAAATCCCAGAAACACATTAAAGGCTACAACCCCCCTTCCAACTTTAGGTTGAATACAAAAAGCACATTGGATTTTCACACCTGAGATTTAAAAAAATAGTTGAAAACAAGCACTTAGCTTGGACTCTGAAGACTGATTGGTAAGGTTGATTTTTGTCCATACAGTGACATTTTAAAATTACATTTCTCCTGTGCTTTTAAACCATTCAGAGACACTGGTGCCTTTTTCCATGTCCTCTTTTGGTTTGAAGGTAAACAGTCTTTGAATTGAACATTTGTTTGTGCCTGAACATGCACGATGGTAATCACACTGTAATTTTCTGCATTATGACAAAACAATAGACAGTAGACCGGCAGAACTGTCCTATACCTTTAGTCCATTATTTAGTCTCTTGGCCTGACTTCCAATCTATTTTCTTCTTTCAGGGCTCTGGGTCAGGAACGGGACAGGCTACATTAAAAGAGAGGGCCTGCAGCTCATCTGTAGTTTTGTTGCCTCACATCTGGGGCTCTGGGTGGCAGCAATCCCTTCAGCTACAGGTAAGCACATCATCTGGTCATGCATGGCCGTCCCTGATGCATTTCAGTGATGTCCATGGAGGATCTACGGTGCCTTCTGGAACAGCCTGGGGGTTCTGTGGCCCCTGCTATTCAGGGGAACTGTCCAATTGCAGACTATCATCTTAAGGCATTAAACCAATCTGTGGTTGCAGGCATGGGTTTCAGTTCCACAGGCCTGCGAGACATGACCACCTACCATACCATCTTTCTGCTCGCTATCCTTGGGTCCATGGCCCTGCTAGTGCTTATCCTACTGTGTCTGCTTCTCTACTACTGCAGGTATGACTTTGCCTAGTCCATTATTTTATGAAGTATCTATGTATACCGCAAATCATTCAGACATTTCTGGCTTTACATGTATAGACCAGCTAAATGTAATACTTATGAATCAGCACATCCAAGTGTTCACAGCTGTGCCATGAACAGTAGTATGAATTTTACCTGTTGATACTGGTAGTTTTTCTACATAGTTTTAAGGTATGTTTGTTAATTTTGTATTTTTTTGTGATTTAGGAGGAGATGTCTGAAACCACGGCAACAACGTCGCAAGAAGCATGTTTCCACCACACTAGACAGCTCCAAGCGAGACCAGGGAACCTCAATGTCTCGCCTTAATCTTATCTGTGGTGGCCACATTGAAACAGCCTCTTCCAAAGGTGACAGGGATGACGTCAAATCTGAATTCACCTCTTCTCAGGACTTCCAGAGCTCACGTGAAGAGTTCTTCCAACATGTCCCTGCCCACAAATTGCACCACTCAAAGATCAACAATGACGGAGGGCCGCGGCGTGGTGAAAGCTTCCAGATGGTGACCCGCTCTACGGAAGCCAGCAACCTGGACCACCCTCTGTTGCATAGTGACTACAATAGGAGCTGCAGTTCCATGGAGGACAAGGGGATTGATGGCCTGCGGCGCCACAATGCCAATGACAACAAGGGCTATTCTTCTGATCCCCCATCCCCTCCTCCTTTTGTTAGTCACAAGCCAGAAGGCAAGCCCCCAGAGTACTCCGCGTCCCAGGTAGCAGACCATCTTGCCCGGCCCACTTCCTTGAACACACAGCCTAGCCAGTTCATCTTCTGTGGCTCCATTGACCAGATGAAGGAGAACATGTACCGAAGTATGGTGCCCACTCTGGTCATACCGGCCCACTACATGCGATTGTCCTCAGAATTCTCAGGGATGGACCAGGGGGCAGAGTCACAACAGCAGCAGAAGCAAGATCTAGACGATGTACCAGGATGCCGCCAGCTTACACCCCAGCAGCAGCAGCAGCAACAACAGATCAGTCCACCAGGCGAGGACCCCGAAGGTCGCAACTGGGGCCCAAATCCATCATCAGGTCCTGTACGCATCCCTGTGCTTTTTAACGACTCGACTATGGCACAAATGAATGGGGAACTCCAGGCCCTAACTGAGAAGAAGCTAAGGGAGCTGGGTGTGAAGCAACATCCTCGAGCTTGGTTCATCTCTCTGGATGGCCGTTCCAACTCTCACGTGCGGCACTCCTACATAGACCTGGGCAATGAAACTAGTGTCCGGCTTGGCCATGATGCTAACCTGGACTCTGGAATAGACTTCCGTGAAAGTAAGCCGATGCCCCACCGCAAAGGCAAAGGGGAGAAGGCCAGTAGTAGTAAGGGGCATAGTAGCAAAACCTATTCTAAACTGGCCTACATGGATGACACAGAGCCCAGCAGCAGTGAGAACCGTACTGCCATGGGTTCACCTGAAGACAATTCCCTCACCCCACTGTTGGATGAGGGCCAGGAGCCCCGTGGAACTGGCATTCCCAGACGAGGCCGCAGCCGGGTCAACAGCTCACGCAGCAGCATCAGCGAAACTCGTCGGGACTCTATGACCAGTGCCGAGGATGAAAACGACCCTGATGACAAGGATGATGAGGGAGAGAACAAGAAGAGTCCCTGGCAGAGGCGAGAAGAAAGGCCTCTGATGGTCTTTAATGTCAAGAAGTAGAGAAGCCCAGTTCAACCTCAGACTCTTTGTGAAGATTTTTTCCTCCTTATTTTGCTCTACTGTGTGATGTACTCCTAGTTCAGTTTGTAGGGTTGTGAAATGCAGAGAATCCAAACACGATGCAACATAGTGAAAAGCTGGCCAGCGAAAAGCACAATGAAGATAGAAGATACAAGAAACCTACGTAGATTATCACTTTCATTGTTTTTTTTCCTGGAAGAGTCCAGATATTTGGAGAGAAAGTGGATCATTATTTTTGTAGTGATTATGCAAGCATGTCACTTTAAATGCTGAGATCTTGCTACATATTTTTCCTCACACAAGGACTCTCTAGAAAGAATCAAAATGGCATAATGAAAAATCAAGAAACAATGGAAAAGCAGACTTTCAAGAATGTGATTATTTTCATTTTTTATTTCCATGTGCTGTAAACTTCATTTTTAGCTTTTGAATTTTTTTGGAAAATCACATATCCGAACACAGTTATGGTGTTCCGTTTTATACTGACTTTGGACACAACCTGAAAGCCTAAACAAGGTATTTTACTTTTAAGTATCCTCTCCTCTGGGCAGAATTGAGGAAAAATTCTGATGTAAGTATTGCAGATTTATTTGGGGTTTTCTTTGCTGTTGTCCCATTTATATTTGTCTACTCATTATATTGTTTTACAACAGCTAGAAAGCTGAGAACAAACATAAAACTTGTCTGTGGCTGTATGAACCCACAAGGCCTTCCTTAAAATTGTCATTTTTGTGTAAATTTAATGAAGTGGCTTTGTAAAAACGCAACTTAAATATTTTTTTTTTTTATGAATGTGGAGCAATGTGTTTCAGTTGACATCTGCTGGAAGCACTGACTGTGTTCTCTGAAGCATCACCAGGCACGGCCTCTGACAGATTCCTCAATCACATGAAGGGTTGCTATTTATCATGAATATGAAATCTTTTTTTTCCCACTTGCAGCTATTTGCTAAGAAAGGTTTTTCTGGTAAATTTGTATGTTTATTTCCAAGAGCATTTTTTCCTGTGTTATTGAGATCAGATTAGCAGCTGATCAGTCAATGCAGCTATTGCATAGTGTCCTCCCAGTTTGACAGGGTGCCACCTAGTGGTAGTTTTTGGTTTTGGCTGAAAAGATTCAAGTCATACAGAATCCCATATACTTGAAGCACAGTCTGCTTCAGAATCCTAAAATGTACACAGAAACATATAGTGTTTTGTCCTCTCTCCCCCACCAACCCCAAGGTTTTTTATTGAGACTTTAATGGATACATGCTGTGGAGCTGAAGTCTTGAAAGGATACATAGTGGAACAACATTAAGTAGATTGTAAACAGAAGTTGGTTTCCTCAGTGAATGGACAGATAGATAAATATGGCTGGTGTGTCGTTGAGTATGTTAGGGAACTGTGCCGGCATCTAGAAACTTGTGAGTTCCAGCCCTTTTGCTGGCAGATTAATCATATCAGCTGCAGGCCCTTGAGCAAAGGGCCTTAACCCCTTCTATGCCAAGGATGCTGACGGACCCTGCTCTCTGACCCCGAAGCCTTCCACACTTCTATGTCACTTTGGACAAAATTGTCCAGTATATGTAGGAAAGAGCAGAATGTGGAAACGTGGGATGCTGACAACTTCGTTTTTCTTTACAGAACTGGCATTTAACATGTAAAGTGAGACGCAAAACTTTTGGGAAGTAAAATTGGTTACTTTTTATTCCTAATTTGTGTTAATAGGTAAAAAAAAAATGTTATTTCTAGGCAATGTTTCCCGTACAGTAATAACCAAACGTGAAACATGCCATTTGCTGTGTCTACTGAGCACAAGTATTGGAACAATGGATTGACAGATCATTCTGATTGTTCAGGTATCCCATGTTCCCATAATTGTGAACACAAAAGAGCTATGAATGTGTGGAGTTGGGTGTAGCCATTGGGAGTTTGAATTTGATGTGTGTTTGATGTAAAGCTTACAAATGAGGTAGAAAAGCAAGCAGTTTTGAAATTAAGATTAAAAAACACTTATCATAAGCATTTAAGAATGACTTCCCATTGCAAAATCAACAGTCTGGAGTGATTCGAAAAAGAAACAGGCTACTTGGTGTGTTGGCAGTTTGCAAAAATCAGACTGTCGGCAGTGTTAGAGCTGTGAAGAATACCCCTAAAATAAGGAATGACAGCTGGTCCACTGAGTCCAGGGCTGATTGTGCCTGTGTTCACCATTCACAGAATAATTCACAAAAAGAAATACAGAAGCCAGAATGCGAGGTACAAACCTCTGATCAACACCAAGAAAAGAAAAGCCAGGCTGGAATTCACAAAGATGGGCCAGATGAGTTTTGGAGCAAAATGTTATGGACAAATAAGGTGAAGATTAACCTTTATCAAAGTGATGAGAAGAGGAAAGTGTGGAGAGAGAGTATACCAATTCATCTGTGAAGCATGGAGAGGGCAATGTCCTTGGGCATGTATGGCTGCTTCTGGAATTGGCTCCCTTGCCTTAGCTAATGATGAATTTGGAGAAGTAACAGGAGAATGAATTCTGAGGTTTACAGAAACATATTATCTTCCTGTGTCCAAGCAAATACCTCAAAACTATTGGGTGGAAGTTCACGATGCAACAAAACAATGACCAAAACTACACACTTAACCAAGTTCATCAGAAAGAAAAAATAAAAAGTTATAGACTAGGCAAGTCAATCTCCTGATTTAAACCGAACTGAGCATGCATTTCACCTGAAGAGAAAACTGTAGTCAGAAACAGCCCAAAACAAGCACCAACTGAAAGCAGCTGCAACAAAGACATGGCAGAACATCTCAATTGGTCAAAAGTCAGGTGCCATAAGACATGAGTCAGTTATTACATGTAAGGGGTTTGGGGCCAATATTAGGTCTGAACAATTTAGTTTTGCTTTAAATTTATTTGTACCAGTACTGATACTCATCTGAAACTGGAGGAGTAAACAAGACAAAAGAGAAACAAAACAAGACAAAAATAAAACGATGCAATATGGCAGGCAGGCAGATGAAAGACGACAGTCAAAACAACAGGGGAACTCATTAGGAGAGCAGGTAAGACTGGTGCTGTATATTGTAATCTCTGCTGAAAACTTGTGCCAACCCAAATCTGGAATTACTAAAAATAATTATTGCACGACTATAAGTATTGTCATCTAGTTATATATACAGAATACAAGCATTTACAGTCACAGACACCAGCAATTACTGTTGCAACTTTGAGTCGCGTCCAGTATTGATTCAAAACGGGACACAACATTTTATTCTAATTTATCAATACGAGACTGGTGGCAACTCTGCCCACAATGTCAAACCCACCTCCTGTAAGGAGCAGTGAGGCACAGGAAAAAAATCCAGCATATTACTAGTGTTACTGTGACAAAAAAAATATTGTATCATTTATTAAAAATAGATTTCAGTTTGCAGTTCTTTCTGATCTCGTGTTCTGTTTAAGGCAAATTCTAAGGGAATCTTATGCTTAAATAGAGCATAAAGAGATAATGAATTATTGAAAACAATGATTTATGCATTATGTCATGATAATTATATTAACTGATATGAAAAGAAATGATAAAATATGTTGCCATGTCTCCCAGCCCTAATTCCTGTGGTAGAGAGAATGGGATTTGGACAGTGAAATTAAACATTTTTCTCGTTGAAATTAAAGTGCAACAAGTATTAAATGTAACACTGCTGGTAGCTTTTCTATGCTTTCTTTCCAGCACAGACACACACACGCGTACATACATAACTGTACCATGTTTTCTGCCCCAAGTGCCTTCTTTTTGCATTGTAAATTGTGGCCAATCACAGAAGGCCTTTTCAGCATGTCATAAAATAGGTGTTACAGTAGGTGTGTGACCAAATGCATTTAGGGGAGGAGAGACACGCATGCACAGCTACCCAGTGAATTCAACTGATCACCCAAATTAGTCCCCATGGCTTCAGGAGGAGAAAATTAGAAGAGACATTACCTTGTGCCCTCAGATTGTTTATATGAAAAGGTTCGGAAAAACTTTGTAAGCCGATTAAAATTGGATGTGAAGAGTCTGAAACGCGCTGAAAATAGTTGTGTAGCAGTGTTTCTATGCTTTTTTTCAGATTTTCACCAGACTTTCCTTTATGCCACATTGTGAATTGCTTAATGGTTCATTTCAGCCAACAATGGAAGTTGGTAATGATAAACATGATGGTCTTATGAGGGCATAATCTGTTCTACAAGGAATGCTGTAATAAATCAGGGGGGAAAGACGACACAGAACATCCTTAATCCATGGCCTGTCACACAATAGGGCTGTAAATGTGAAGACTTGTAGCACAGCTTAGAGAGCAAATAACAGGATTACTCAGATTCAATCTATCAGCACAATGTACCATCAGATTACACCATGTTCTGTGTGAACAGACCATGACAGAGGTCCTAAAAATGTGGTCATGAATGGTGAATCATACCATAAAATGTTGGTAATCTTGTAAAGGAGACAGGTCACCGTGCAGCCCTAAGATGTGTCCGCGGGGTCATGGCCCTGGCATGTGGGAGTGAGAGTGGGCAGAGGCATTTGTGTATAGAGAGAAATTTTGAGGAGCCACAAATGGAGACTGTTAAATCAAACAGTGGGCATCACTTACCTCTAACAGAGCAACCAGGCAACCACAGAACTGTTTTTCCAGAAGCCATAAACTGCCTGTACGACCTTGTCTTACTAAGCTTTCCTGTGTAGCTGGATGCATGATGATTTCCTGTTGAACGAGTCTTTTATTATTGTGATGAGTGCTTAATGCAACGCTTTTGTAAAATGGCTCCCCTGCACTTTCCTGATTTTTAAATAAAGTTATGGTGTTTATATTGGAACAGTTCAACTGAATTGTTTTCCCAAGAATCACTGTACAAATGGGATTAAATGTGCAAATCATATTTAAATGTTAATTTACATCTTTGAGCAATGCTTATAAAATGTCCTCAGACTGCTCCCCCCGCCCCCCTTTAGCCAACCCTACAGCATGCTGAGTTGTATCATTGTGCAGAATAGTTCAAACTTTTAAATATGAACTCCTACTGCTGTCCTGGCTTGTACGACACATGGTGTTTGAAGGATGTCGTCTCACCTGCTTCTTGCCCAATTTCTGGTGACATTTTATACTTGCTTTCATTATTACTGTTGCAAATATTAATGGATTTAACATGTATAGTGTTTTGCCTTGTCTGTAAAGAAATTAAAATGGTTAAATTTTATTTATGATGCTTAAACACCAATTATCCATGCCTCTGTTTTTTTAAGGGTTTCAATCAGTAAGTAGTAATTACAGTAGGGGCAACTCCGTTCTTGTAAGGGGAAAAGAAATGGGTTGTTGAAATGTATGACAAGAAGAGGAACAAGAGGAGCAATTAAAAAGAGCACGATGTCTTTATTACCTTTTCATTTTATATTCAAGTATTTAAGAATTAAGGACAATAAAAATTTGAAATCCTACTGAAGGTAAGGTAGTGTTCACAGTACAGCGTGGCCTGCTACACCAATCGATTGTTTCCACTTAAACAGTCTGCTGAAATTGTTTCACAGGTGGGCCTTAGTTGAATTTGACAGAGGTATACTGGTATTTTTTCCACAACCCCGTCAATCATCCCTGATGTAATCAGACTACAATGTAGACATGCATTTGTCTGAATGCTTCATAAGTTCCATCCTTAAGCTTTGACACTTGGAACTTTGCACCCCTCTCACTACAACTCATAGCTTATCTTAACCAGACTCAACATTCTGGTAATGCAAGTCATCTGCTATGCAGTCATAGATTTTAGACAGTGGGTCTCTCATTCTTAAATAAAAGGGGAGCCTGTCACTTCTAATTTCTGAATGTTCTTTATGAAATTCAAAACAATGCTAAGGACCATGACCTTGGGTGCTCCCTGTGGGTTTGGGACTGGATTGCAGGTTTACTGCAAGCATAGGCAGCAGGGCATTCATAACAATGACTGCTCACATGCTACACCCAGTCTCATTTCACTACATTAGGTGTCTGTTCACCTTCCCATCACCACTGATATTTTTTACATCTAAAATAAGCCTCCAAAATGCATCCTTCTTTAAATATGGAGGGCATCAGTCTGTGTGACAGATAAAGGACAGAGGGTTGCAGAATCTTAAAATCAGGAGGTGGAATCATGCATCCATGCTCAGCCTTAAAATATACCACTAATTCAGTAGCAATACAAAGGGAAGAAGCTGTAGACCAATCCACTGGATCATCAGTAGTTCTCAAAAACATTGCTTAGTCCAAATCTCAAAACTGAGCTGCAGACAGAAGTGTAGCGACAGTCGCCTTCCACAGGGATGCAGAATTCAAATCCGTATGATCCACTTGAAGAGGGAAAACCCCACTGAAAACTCCCCTCTTTACACAGCGAGCACAAAAACTTATACCAAAATCATGTGAAACTCCTGATTCCTGCAGAAACAGCCCCATTTTCTAGCCCGGTCCCTGAAGAACAAGGCGCAAGTGTTTAATTGGCCACAATATACACGTAAGGCACAGCTCTGCTGGAAGCTTCCACAGGGTGGAAGGACTCCATCATATGGACACAGGCTAGCCTTTGCACATTATTACGAAAGAACAAACCTGCAGAACTAATATGTGTGTGTGTGGATCTGGATGCATATTCTGCTATTCTGTTTTGCCTATTTGTGATTCCTTTTGCAAGCACACTTCAGAACCAGCCTGGAATTAAAAAAAAAAAAACGGTGACTTAGCAGGTTAAGAGGATAATGTGTTTCAGGTGTGATTAAGCTGTGCTGTGAGTGTTTGTAGACTGGAATTCCAAGTGTAGATTTCGACTGAATGAGGGACAGGTGAGCCCCTCACATCCTCTGCAACAGCCGCTCCCGGTTCAGCCTCTCAAAGAAGGTCTTCCCAAACTCATAGGTGCTAATCATGATAGCACAGGCCGGTGCTACTTTGATTAGCCTGGGCAGGAAACCTGAGAGCAAGCAAGACAGAAGCTCTGTCACATTACACTGGTTTATACGGCAGGTGCACACTGGTTTATACGGCAGGTGCACACTGGTTTATACGGCAGGTGCACACTGGTTTATACGGCAGGTGCACACTGGTTTATACGGCAGGTGCACACAGGTGAAACTAGCATTCTGAACCAAAAGGCAAGACTTATAGGAACTTCAACCAGCACTGCCTTATGGAAGGTGTGTCATGGCAAAAAAAGTTTGGGAAACTTCTCTGGAAAGATCCGTCTCTCTAAAGAGAGGGGAAAAAAACACCTTTCCACAACCTCATGAAAGATGTGCAGTGTAAATGTCAGTTTCTCACATGATAAACACTCAAAAGTGAATTCATACTGGCACCCAATACGGTCCATGATGCTCACCTACAAACAGGCCCCGGCAGCCAGACTCAGCACAGATTTTCCGCATGATGTGTAACGTGGAGGAGGGTTTCTTAGCTGAACCTGAGAGGGGAGAGAGATGACAGGGGTCAGTCCCCGTACAAGCCCCCCCCCCCAAAGATGTCAGCAAGAAGCCAAGCCACTTGGAGTCTTCATGTGTCTTCAGGTATCCCTCGTCCATAACTGTCAGGGTACAAACCACGAGGGACATCATTAGTGGAGACTTTGATTGTAATCCCACCCCAAAGTGACTGTTGTCATGGAGGAATAAATAAAATAAAGACGAAGGACTGCAACTAAAAAAACAAGTTTTCAGAAGTTTGCATCTTGAAAGATCCCGTTCTGCTTCGTGTCCAGACTTCCAGAGGGCAGGCAGAACCAGTGCACAGCGAGTCAAGAGATAAGCAGCCCCGGGGGGGGGGGGGGGCGGCCCCCCCCGCCGGCGGCGGCGGCGGGGGCGGGGGGGCCCCCCGGGCGGCGGGGGGGGGGGGGGGGGGGGGGGGGGGGGGGG
>JABFDZ020000097.1:14750751-14763325 GCA_019775955.2 Pollimyrus isidori
TGTGCGTGTGTCTGTGTGCGTGTGTCTGTGTGTGTCTGTGCGTGTGTTTGTGCGTGTGTCTGTGTGTATGTTGTATTACATAAACTGTTAAGTTGGAAGAGGAAAGGGGGAAAATAAATCTTAGCAACTAATCAGGAGATTTAAGACTTGTTTTTAATTACCTTATAAACTGACTGATATGCATTTAAAAAGCTGTAAGGATATATCGCTGTCATGCTGTACGTGAAAATTTATCAAAGCACAGACACTGGGGGAAAGAAATCTTCACGTTGGAATGCATTAGGATGTTTAGTGTTTGCGGTCTGAGTTTCGGTTGCTGCTCTTTGCAGGCAGTGTGCTGTGAGGACAGAAAACATTGCTGCCCTGAGGGTACCAAGTGTGACCTCGAACACTCAAAGTGTTTGTACCCCACCCAAGGTGAAACCATAATTGTGAAGAAGTTCCCTGCCAAAAGGAGAGCATCTTCAGAAGATCATGGGAGGAGAGGTATGCTGTCACAATGTCTCACGGCAGCTCAGTGATTGGTTTAGCCCAGGTATGGGTGGGGGTCCATCCTCATGTAAACCTCTCCTCCCCACAGCTGTGAATACTTCAGGTGGAAAGAGCCAGTACTCTGATGGAGAGACCCCTCTGAGAAGGAAGCTGACTGCAGCCCCCAGTGATGGTAAGGAAGCTTGTTCTGAGAGCTGTGGGCTGGCCAGCTGGGCTGTGCCATCAGTCTCCTCTGATTTCTCTTTCAGTCATATGCCCAGATCTGGTGTCCAGGTGCCCGAATGAGATGACTTGCTGTCAGCTGAGCAATGGGAGCTATGGGTGCTGCCCCATGCCTAGAGTGAGTGTTTCATGGGGTATATGTCTTTCGGGGTGGGGGTGTCATGCTTTCCATCCTTGACAGTTGCATGTTTTCTTAACAGGGTCATTAGAACGTACTTGTTCTAATAATTACCAAAAAGGACTGCTCAGATGCCTTTAGGCGTGGCTCTGATAGCTGAAAGTGTCTCAGTGCTGAGTTTGGCAAAGTTGTGTGTGTAGAACTGGGACAAGTCCTTTGATTTGAATTAGATGTCATTTGGCTACTGTGAGTTCTTTTTTGTTTGTTTTGTTTTGTTTAATTTTTCCTGTTGCATCTGTTTATTCTGTGTGAGCTGTTATGAAACCTACAGTATTCACAGGTCTCAGATTTTAAGATAACGTTTTAATCATCTCATGGTCTCAGCTACAGTTGTTTTCTTGCCTTTATGTTCCGCTCGTCATCTCAGACACACAGATTAATCTAGTGGGGATTCCAGGCGTGCCCAGCTAAACCAGGTCTCACCGACTCATCTAATCAAAACAGCAGTTATGGTTCATTGTTCTGTGGAAGAAGCAATTAATAATATCAGTTAGGATGGTCTCTTGTAATTTGTGTGAGGAGGTCTGACTACTATCTCCCCTGCAGGCTGTTTGCTGTTCTGACTTCCTCCACTGCTGTCCTGATGGCACCAAGTGTGATCTGGCCCACAGCACCTGTGTGTCATCTGGGGGGAGCAGTATATCCTGGGCTTCCAAGCTTCCTGCAGAGTCGGCTCCTCAGGCGGAGAGAGGTTACTTCACTTTATACCAGTGCTGTTGGGCTGTTCCTAGATGGCCAGCTTAGTGCATGTTATTCCTCAAGCCAATGCTGGTAATTAGACAATGAGGAGTTTTCAATTTTACATTTGTAAGGTAGGGCATTGGGGGAAAGGAGTGTAATACTACACGAGAAAAGATAACGCAGGACAAACGGTAGTGCAGTGTAAGACAACGCAATATGAGAATGAATAAATAAATAAAACGTGTAATTAATATTTACAGTTTCTCTCGATTTATAACTTTAAATCGGCTTAAAAACAGCGTATAAGAATATAAGAAATTTACAAACAAGAGGAGGCCATTCGGCCCATCAAGCTCATTTGGGGAGAACTTAACTAATAGCTCAGAGTTGTTAAAATCTTATCTAGCTCTGATTTAAAAGAACCCAGGGTTTTAGCTTCCACTACACTAGCTGGAAGACTATTCCATATTCTTAACTACACGCTGTGTAAAGAAGTGCTTCTTCAAATTTGGTTTTAATTTCCACTTATGGCCACAAGTACTAGTATTTAAACTAATACTGAAATAGCCATTTGACTGAACAGCATCCAGACCCATTAGAATCTTATAGACCTGGATCATGTCCCCCCTTAATCTCCTTTGCTCAAGGCTAAACAGATTCGGCTCAGCCAACCTCTCTTCATAAGACCTTCCTCTAAGACCAGGAATCATTCTCGTAGCCCTTTGTTGCACCTTTTGTAAGGCAGCAGTGTCCTTCTTAAGGTATGGTGACCAGATCTGCACGCAATATTCTAGGGGGGGACTTACCAAGGAATTGTATAAATGTAACATCTCCTCCCTTGATTTAAACTCCACACACCTAGAGATATAACCCAACATTCTATTGGCCTTTTTTATTGCTTCCCCATAGATTTTAAGAATTTACTGTCTTTTTAAGAAAAGTTTAGAAAGAAATGTAAAAAGGTAATTAGGGCTGACAGCTAGGAACTAATTAGAGCAAGTCAGGGGAATGATTTGAAACGCGTCCAACACATGCAGCTCTCCACAGTCTCGCTTATGGCAGTGGTTCCTGCAGTTATGCTTTTCATTGTTAACATGCCTTTGATGCAAACTTTTTTGCAATGCTGACTCATTGCCTCTCTCTCCTAGGCCACGTTGTCCCATGTAACGACACTGTCGCCTGTCCTGACAACATGACCTGCTGTAAGACGGCCGCAGAGCAGTGGGCGTGCTGCCCTTTCTCGCAGGTGCTCTCCTGTCTTCCCTTCACATTTTTAATTAGCACAGTCACATTTCGGAGGATTTCTGCGTTCGGCCAGTGTTTCGGAGAAGGAAAGCGCACTAGCACCCGTCCAAGAAGGCTCCTTCCCATTGCTGTGGAAATTGATATTTGCTTTTTAAGAAGGGCATTTCAATCTAAGAAACTGGTCAAAAGTATGCTGTTAGAATAGAATACCTTAAGTCTGACAAGCTATCCGGCTTCATGAAACGTGATACAGAGCTTGAGTGTTAATGATCCCATTGACAATCCATAACAAAGCGATCCGTTTTCTTTACTTGACATTTGAAGTGTTCACTCCGGTCGCCTATTTCCACTTTATGGATCAACAATATTACCTAAGTATCATATATCTGAAACATTTGTTTATATTTCCATCAGCTGAAAATGCTGCTGTCCAGCGACATGGTATTTCAGTATACATACACCTTTTGGTTCACTATAAACTGAAATATGAAGTCTGGAATATTTTTTGTTTGTTCTGTCATCTTTATATCGAGGGGTGCACATAACTGGCACACAAGTACACATTCACCGCACGTGGAAATATGTATGTATTTTATGTGCATTCTTGTTGTTATAAGAAATCAGTGTGCATTTTAGCCATCATACTGTGAAAGAAGTACAAATCGGCTACATAAAGATTAAAATGCACACTACTTTCTTGTCATATCTGTGCAAATGCACATAAAAAATACAATATTTGTGCTGCTACAACAAGAAGAGTCAGGGTCAGCCAGCAGATGTGACTATTCTGCCAAGCACAGGGTTGAACCGACAGCCAACTTTGGCCACAGGCCCAGAAGGCCCCCTGAGCCACTCGTCACCCCCAAAATGGCCTTTATCCATCACAGTAAATATTGAAACTTCATTCTCCAAGACTCTCAAAACTTCACTTGTGTGATGGATTATGCAAATCGGTCTTAATTACGTTATTACATATAATTATAAATTATTATAAAATAATTCTTTGGGTCCTGTGAAGTTTTCTGGCTTGTTGCTGACTGCGCTGACATAATCGTCTTACTTGTTTCCCCTGCAGGCAGTGTGCTGTGACGATCACATGCACTGCTGCCCCCATGGCACCATCTGTAACCTGGTCTCCAGCACCTGTGACACTCCAACCAGCCCCTTGTCCCGGCTAGACAAGCGTCAGTCGGACGACCAATGCAACAGCACCGTCTCCTGTCCGGGCCAGGCCACCTGCTGCAGGACGCCCAGCGGAGACTGGGCTTGCTGCCCACTACCTCAGGTAAGGTCTTCACTGTCGTTATTCGTGGGGCTACCCATATGGGTGTCAGGCCCGTGATGCCCGTGAGACGGTTTCGCCGCTGAACGCTGATTCCCTTATGCAGGCAGTGTGCTGTGACGACCATATTCACTGCTGTCCCCACGGACACACCTGCAATGTGGCGGCCGGCACCTGCGACAGCCCCTCAGGGCCTGTCCCCTGGCAGAAGAAGAAACCCGCGCGCATCTCAGAAGCTGACGAGAAGTGCGACGCGCAGACCGTCTGCCCCAGTGGGACCACGTGCTGCAGGCAGAACTCCGGAGAGTGGGCTTGCTGCCCCCTTCCCCATGTGAGTCAGAGCAGACAGACCCCCCCTCCCAACCCAAATCCCAACTCTAACCCCCGCACAACCCCACACACACACATCCGTGAAAGTGCTGGTTGTTGCTCTAATTCGACTCGCCGATGCCCTGCAGGCAGTATGCTGCGACGACCACGAACACTGCTGCCCCAAAGGGTACAAGTGTGATGTCTCCCAGAAGACGTGCAACAAACCAGGGTCCCCCAGACTTTCATGGGCCCAAAAGCTGCCTGCCCAGATGAAGCATGGCGCTGAGGCCAACGTGAGCGCCCCCTTTTGGGGAGAGGATAAGTGTGACCCCTATACCAGCTGTCCCAAAGATAACACCTGCTGTTACATGAATAAAGTTGGCAGATGGGGCTGCTGTCCACTGCCAAAGGTAAACACCTCTGCCACAACCCTGCATTTCTATCTGACGGTTACCAAGAATTTGTCATAGCAAGAACTAGTGGTTCACTGTTTTATTACATTTCTTCTTCTTGCACAGTGGTTGACTGGTTTTTCAGGGGCCGAAAGCTCATAGTGTTTTTTCTTCCGCACTTGGTGTCACAATGCCGTCTGGGAAACTCCCCCATGTCTTCCTTCCATCTACCAGGCAGTGTGCTGTAAAGATGGAGACCACTGTTGTCCGAATGGCTACCAGTGTGACCAGAGACAGGAGTCCTGCATCAGAGGAGGCCTGGTGATTGGCTGGTACCGCAAGTTGGAGGCTCGGTCTCATCCCGTTACGGCCTCCGACGTGAAGTGTGACACTCAGAGCAGCTGTCCCACTGGAACCACCTGCTGCCCCCTGTCTACAGGACAGTGGGGTTGCTGCCCGCTGGTCCAGGTCATTGCAACCACTAAGCAAAGACTGAGAATTTGAAGTTTTGCTGGTTAGGTTTCAGATGGGTTTTTGTAGAAACTGTATGTGGCTCAGTGGGCTAAGTCTCTATACCTGTGATCAGAAGGTCATCTGTTTGAGTCTTAGCAGAAAAGTCACATGTCCGTGGGCCTTTGAGGCCCCTAGCCCCAGATAGGGGTGCCGCATGCTGGCTGACACTGGACTGCTTGCTCTCCCCAGTATACAGTTCTGGAAAAAATTGTGACCACTCTATTACAAAATATATTTTAAAAAATCTACATTTTTAAATCCTTCTTTAATTCTGGTTCTGCTGGCAGAAGGTTACGCTGTGAGGCAGGCTGCTTCTAGACTCAAAGTTTCTAAGACAGCAGTACACAAGAACATGGTGAAGCAAGAGACACTAGCAATAACTAGAAACCAGGCAGGTAGATGGCAGAAGCAGCTTTCTATTGTGGCAGGTGACCATCAGCATATCCGGCAGTGCCTCATAAATCGAAGGATGACATCAGTTGATCTTCAAAAAGAATGAGAAACATTAAATGCAGGTGCGAAGTACCCTGCTAGGACATATCAGGGAACTACAAGCAAGAATGAAGACTCATAAACCAAGGAAGAAGCCCTTCACTAATAAGAAATGAAAAGAAACTAAGAATAACCAGGCTAAAGTTTGCAACAAAAAAACCTATATTTTACACAGGTGCATACGCATAAATTAAGAAGTGAAACTACATTTTTTGCTGTGGTCTCTTAATTTTTTTTCCAGAGTTGTATGTGGAAAGTACAATGGGGTAGGTGAAAAGAGAATTTCCCCATGGAGATGAATAAAGTATTACTATTTTATTAGATCCATCCATCCATCCATCCATCCATTTTCCAAACCGCTTATCCTACTGGGTTGTGGGTTTTATTAGATCATTTAAGGAATAGGAGTCTGCAGCTCTTCAGGCTACCTTGGTTTCACTTCTGAGGCCTTCAGCTACCATTTCTAGTTACGGCCTTGGCGTGTTCTTACGTCCCCATTATGATGCCCCGCCCCCTCTGCAGGCCGTCTGCTGTGCCGACCATGAGCACTGCTGTCCCCAGGGCTACACCTGTAACATGAAGTCCGGCACGTGTGACAAGGAAGAGGGACATGTCATTCAGAAAGTTCTCGTGAGGCCGACTTCAGGGTCGGACCCGATGGAAGCTGGAAAGGCCGACAGCCAGTGCAGTCACTGCTCAGAGGGAGAGTCCTGCTGCAGGAGCTCACATACACCTGGGGCCTGCTGCCCATGGCCTGAGGTAGCGTGTGCTGCTCATTCCTGTTAAAGCCAGCCTGGGGAGCCCCCGTGCACATAGGGCCACGACATGGCTTTGCGTTTACAGGTGGCTGGTGTACAACCGGTCAGCCTGTGCACTAGGTGACCCTTGTTATGATTCTCACCAGTTTTAATGAAGGTGTGACTGATTCACTGATTTATTAATAAACTATCATCCCATGAGTTCTTTTCTTTATAATAAATTACATTTTTTAACTGATTTATTCAAGACGCACATATGAACCAAAAATGTCCCTTTTCGGATCATTTTCAGAAAAAGATGCATGGAAAAGTTCCCAGTTTTTAGTTCGGTTTATGTGTATGTGTATAATTGACATTCTTTCCTCCTCTTGTTCATGCGTTCTGTTCATGTTCATTTTAAGAACCCTCGCCTCAGTTGGTGTTTGAGGAGCAAAAAGGACATTGTCAAAAACAAAGGCCTGAGTTTAATTTGCTGTCACTTTGGTTTGATAGGTCACTGTGGGAAAATGAGCAGCTCTTGCTTTTTTCTTTCTTGCCCCATCCTCCCTGCAGGCCGTGTGCTGTAGTGACATGGTGCACTGCTGCCCCGCGGGGTACACCTGTGACCTGGAGGCTGGCTCCTGCAGCAGACCGAATCAGCTCAGCTGGGATTTCCTCCTGACACGCGACAGTAGAGCCGTAACTCCGGTGTGACAGAGAGCCTTACCTGCCTGAAGTCCGTAGCTCTTCGTCAAAACCTGAGGACAGCAGACAATATATTTTAGACTTAATTATGTTTTTGTGTTTTGGTTTTTTTTCTCCTCCTGGGTTTTCTCCTTGGGGGGGATGTGTGAATGGAACTTCTGTTATATGCAGACATTCATTGAGGAAGGCGATCTGTTTCAGCTTGGACGTTTCCTACTGTTTTTCAAACCTCTAGCTCAAACCGAATCATTATGTCACTGGTATTACTAACCTTGTTTGGATGTTTCATTTGATAAGTTTTTAAATTAATGTCCTAGTTCAATGCGACACACAGTGCTTTTGGAATTTTAAATTTGTTTTGCTATTTATAAAAGTGTTTTTTTTCTCTGTCAACTGCCCCTGCAAATTTAAACTTTACCATGTAAGTACTGAATGAAATATAGATGCATATCACTGGTGTGGTGTACCTGCGAGGGAACCACTTATAATTACATTATCGTATTCATCACAATCTGATGAAACTTTATCGGCATATTTTGAGATTTGCACATTTGCTTGCAGAAGGCCAAGACATTACATTTGCAGAAGTTAACAGTTTATTTGTATTGCCCTAGAATGGATTTGATGTATCCATGCTGGTAGGATTTACGTGAATGTTCTTAGAGAATTTTTTTGTTTTTTATATATTATATTCTTACAATCGTTTTTTTTTTCTGAAACTGTCTTTTTCAAATATGGATTTTGAGGGATTCTCAAATTTACCAAAGGAATTTAAAGTTCAGGACTTTGTAGCTCATTAGCATTTTATTGCATCTCGGATATGACAATCAGATTGTTTGAACACAAAAATGTTCTGAGGAGAGGTTATTGGAGATAACCAATTATTGTTCCTTCTGTCCTCAGAACATTTTTGTGTAAGTAAAACTCCCATGAGCATTATAAACAAAAAAAAATATTTCATACAAATGAGACGAAGGAAGGAAGAGCTCAAACTAGATGAACTAGAGGGGTGGGGGAAAGGAAGTACTATTCAGTACTGGATTTTTCATTTGGAAGAAAAATGCTGGTAGAGAGCATATATGATAGGGGATGGAATTCTGCAAGAGAGAGTGTGCAATCTAGTATTGATGAACATGATTGATGATTAATGACATCCTTGACCAAGAAGAGCTATCAGCTAAATCTCAGGTCATATGCTTCTCCAGGCATCATATAAGCCAGTATCCCTGAAGTTATATGCGCAGGTGCTTAAGCAGATGAGAGGTAAGATTTGCTTGGTGTCACATCTCATGAAAATCTCAACTTGAGATACTTACTACTTTATCACTATGGTAAGTGCAAAAATGTTAACTTGCTGCCTCTGTGGTGTAATACGTAAAGGAATCTGGAGTAGGGTATAAAATGTAGGGTTTTTTTTTTTCTGTCTACGGACCCACACTCCAGTACAGTAGGTGGCAGTGATGCATCTGTAAGCTGATTTACATATGGCAACTGCTCCTAGAAGAAGACACCCCACAGTTCTCGTTCCTATGGTCCCCGTTGAGGACTTACGATACTATAGCTGTTTCGCTTTTGCCGAGCAGCGGCTGTATGTTAGAAGTCAGAGCAATTTTTGTAACTTAAAAATACATACAGTTAATGTCACAATACATGTTTTTGTTTCTGCATATGTCTAAGAACCGTCCTTTTGAATGTAATTATTTTTGCTGATGTAAAAAATTATTTTAACACCAGCACAGGGTTGCCAGACCTCACGCGTCTGGCGTGACACTCACACAAGAAATCTTACGCCAAATCTATATTATTACATTATAAACCTAAAATTAGCCAGATCAAAAGCGTTGGGGCAGTTTGCAAACCCTGTTGACTATAAAACAATAAACTTACATACATGTAAATGTGTCTCGAATTGAAAATCTCACTTAAGACCATTGACGCAAGTTGCTACTCGCCTTTTATTTTGTTAAAAGCTAGCTGGCTGGCCATTAACTCTTGTTTGTGTATAATAAGGGAGGTTATAATAATACATTATAAGTCTCTACTTTTTATTGGTTGCTGATAGTGTTTTCTGGCTACTTGGTGAATGTGGGCTGCTACAGCACTTGGATGGATGTCACATGTGTGACGTTTGTTGTTTTTGTGTGATTCATATATAGGGGAATTCAAGAAGGTGGAGATGGTCCTGGCAGGACGCTATGCTTGACGCCAAGCTGTCATTTTGAATTCACATTTCACAACGCCAAAATATGCAAAGTAACTTCGTAGAGTCTTATACTAGTCAATTTAACTAAACTATATATGGATCTAGCAGCAATAATTAGCCTTGTTTGTTTCTGTTCCAATTCCCAGTACAATGCAGTTATGAATTGCTGTGTTTACATGAAATATCAGAAGGCTACTCTGAAAATTGGGCATCTCTTATTGCAGACATGTTAAAATAATATGGAAGCCATCATCAACACAGAGAGGTTGAAATTAATACATTGTTTTGCCCTTTTTTTAGAATATTGGCGTTGGCACTACTGCCATCCTTACAGACATGCATAGTGTCTGGCATTGACTACTATCTACGTAAAGTGACCACAAATACGGGCAAGAATGAAATTGCAGATATCTAATCACCTCATGGCCACCAGATTGGTGTCAGTCTGAGGGCCGGTGGTGAAACTGAAGCCCCAGGTCCAGTTTTACTGATGTCATTGCAGATTATCTACCTGCAAAAGTTCAATGAGATTAATAAATTGATAATGCATTACTTGATTTCATTATTAATAGCGGAATACATTTGTCAGCTTACGTTTAGCAAATAGTTCAATTTTAATAGTGTAATGGTATGTTAAACATATGCGTACAGTTCAATATTTCTGTTCAGATATTCTGTAGATACTCCACTCGACAAAACCATTGTTAACAAACTATGCTATATATACATCCATCTTCTATCTGATCATCCCAGTCAGGGTTGTGGGTAAAGCTATGCAGTTAAATTTGAATGAACTGCAGCGTTGGTGGCAGAAGCACCACACAAAATGATGCTTTAGTTCTGTATTTATACCCTCGTCCTGTATGTGTCATTTCTTCCTGTCACATTTGTGAGTATTCAAGAAGGAAAATTTCAATCAATGATTTTAAGAGTTGAATAATCATGACAGCTGTAATTTTTAATGTTGGAAATACAGCCAAAATTACCTGCCGCTGTTTATTTTGCCTACTGACTGCTTTAACATAGCATTTGGAAACTTTATTATTAATAATTGCTGATACCGACAGGCATATACAACTGTGGAAAAAATGCACTTCACACCACTTAATGTTTCTCATTCTTGTTGAAGGTCACTTGTTGTCATCCTCCAATTCATGAGGCACTGATGGACAAGTTGATAGTCATCTCTGGCATTAGAAAATCTCTTCTGCTCTCTGCCCGGCTGGGTTTTTTGTTGTTCCTACTGTCTCCTGCTTCAAGAAATTTTGAGCCTGGAAACAACCTGTTGCTCCGCATAGCCTTATGCCAGCAGAACCAGGATTAAACAAAGATTAAACAATGCAGACTGAAAAAAGTGGTGTCTTAACTTTTTTCTAGATCTGTATTTGAAATACCAATAATATGACATGAGAAAAAAGCTCTTTGAAGCTACTCCAAACTCAGATGACAAACTGTGAAGTATTACAAAGTCCATTCGATCTGGTCTTGGATCCATCAAGCAGCACATGAACTGAAGAAAAAGTCGAAAAAGGGAAGAAAAAGAAAAAGTTTAATATTTCATTGGACCGCTTTTAGCTTTAATTATGGTCCACATTTGTCAATGGACAGTTTACCTTTGTCTGCTGTCTACGTGGTTATGCAACATTTCAGCATTTTTATTTCCATATGCATTCATTTCTCCTCAAGATCTTGAGACCACTCTATTACAAAATATATTTTTAAAAATCTACATTTTTAAATCCTTTTTTAATTCTGGTTCTGCTGTAAATGCAACTGGATTGCTTTTAAAGGGCTCTATACAACAGGAACATTAACGTCTCGGGATTCCTGTTGTAGAAGTACACAAACATATTTAGCAACGTCAAGCTCATCTTGAACCCTTTTGAGGCGTCACCGCCTCTCTACCTGCTTAGCTAGCAACTCTCTAGCTTTAGTGGCTTGTTCCTGTATGTATTGTGCTTCTCTAGCCTGGGCGTCAAGTCTCTCACACTCCTTGTCGACAATGGCGTCCTCCTCAATCTGTTGTTGAAGTTCTTCCAAGTCCAGAGTCTTCAACCTTTCCTCCAACATGGCGGTGTGGAGATCAGAGAGTCCATGCTTAGGAGATTTGCGTTGTGTATTGCAATGGGATCTGGATGAAGTGCTGGAAACTGTGCCAGACGATATGGATCTAGACACATGCCTCGATGCTCTGGATGGTCTCTGTGAAGCCGAATCCGCAGGAGGTGGCTCTGGACGTAGGTTAGGTGGGAGCTGGACCTCAAAATCAATTAGATGGGCAGCAAGGTGTCTCTCTCTTAGAGGACGAGGTCGAACTACGGGATCAGTTGCACTGAGAGTCTCAGGATCCATCTTGAAGCACTGAATCCGGCTCGAAGGACCATATACGAGCGTATGGGATGCTCAGTGAGGTTCAGGTGAAGTGCTCCCAAGATGGAATGTTAAGTTTCCGGTCAGAGAAACAGGAGAGGGGATCCCAGTTGAACAGGTTTAATTCAAGGATGTTCGCATAGGTCACTTCACAACCGTATGTGGGCGTGGTCCGTAATCATTTACGCACTGGAAGACATGTACAAAACGGATTGATCGGTCCAGCTCGCCTGCTATGTAACTTTCGGCTGGCGGGTCTAAAATGTGCGCTCCTAACTCAGCTGTGTATACCATCCGCCGCACGGGGGCACGATTGGGCCTTTCTCACAAATAGTAAATCGTCACAGTTTGGTGATTTTACGTAGCTGTATGAAACATGCCTTCGATATTGCATTTATCTGTGATTTAAATGAGAGGGTTGTATCTAAGATGACACCTAGATTATGGGTTCAGCTGCTGAGGGAAAAGTTCAGCCCTTTAGAGTGAATTGTGGAGATTATACTATTCCTATCTGCAGACCAGCTTCCAAACAACAGAACCTCGGTATTCTGAGCATTTAGTGTTAGGAAGTTTTCCGCCATCCAGGTTTTAACCTCATTAAAGGAATTACCTAAGGTGGCAATGGGTGTGGTGTCGTTCGGCGTAACCAAAATGTATATTTGGGTGTTGTTGACATAGGAATGATAGTTAAAATTATGTTTTCTCATTATGTTTCCTAATGGCAGCATGTAGAGGGAAAACAATAAAGGA
>JABFDZ020000097.1:14763425-14789640 GCA_019775955.2 Pollimyrus isidori
TATTTGAAATAATTTGATACCCCAATGCAAACATTTATGGACCATCCCTGTGCCTGTCAGTTCTTAAGAAAAAGAAAGATACAATAAATGTATGCTTTATCCGTCATCCTTCAACTGTGTCATTGCCTTAGAGTATATTGCGAACCCCTTTTCAGTGTTTTATAATAGACAATTAATGAACTTAAGTTAGTGGAGTAATGCTTACTTGGTTTTTTTAAGGCAATCGGTTTGCATGATTTTAATAAGTAAACTGGATTGCTTTTAAAGTAAAGTTAACTTAGAAATTTCAAGTTGCATGCAGAACTTGTCAAGTTAGATCACCTTGCATAAATCAGTTGTTTGGAATACATACAAAGTAAATTTCACTTGAAATTATATAGTTGTTAAAAATTGTAATTCTGAGTAACCTGTACTAACAATCAAGTATATGCTATATTTTTTATAGTTTTAAGTTACTGGAACTCTTTTAAGTATACAATACTAGATAGATGTTTGTTAATTCTACAATCTATTCCCAGTTAACTTTACTTGGTTAAGGCAATCGGTTTGCATGCTTTTTTTGAGTAAGGTTTACTAATTGGATTTTACTGTGTACATACCTGTCAACATTAATCGTGCTACAGTGGAGAGGGTGAGCACCTTCAAATACCTCAGTGTCCATCTACAGGAGGACCTCACCTGACCCACACACACGTGCTCTGGTCAGCAAGGTGAGGCAGCATCTCTACCATTTGAGGCAGCTGAGGAGATTTAAGGTCTCTCCCGCTGTCCTTAAGAGCTTCTACCCGGCTGCCATAGAGAGCATCCTGACCATGAGCATCACATTATGGTTTGGGAACTGCTCTGCCCAGGACCGGAAAGCCCTGCAGAGGGTGGTTAGAGCAGCTGAGCGCTCAACCAGGTCTGCCTTGCCCTCCCTACAAGACACCAGCCGCTGTAGGACCAGAGCAACAAAAATTTTCAAAGACCCGTCCCACCCCTATAACCTCTATTCTGCCTGCTGAATTCAGGCAAACAGTTCTGCAACTTTTTGACCAGAACTAACAGGTTAAAGAGGAGGTTTTTCTCCAGGTCATAAGGCTCATAAATCAGGACAAGTCTCAGTGCCCCTAGGTCTACCACTGGACCTTACAGTCACTGTAACACTGACAGAACACTGTGTACGTGTGCCCATTATCTCATGCGCACTGTTTATATTCATTTCACACCATCCAAATTGTCGGTATACATTTCTCAGGTCTCTTGCACATTGCACAGCACAATCACTTTTACCTTATCATGTATGTATAGATTATGTACAGCTGAACATATTTCATGCATTTTTAAATTTTGTATTGTTCTATTTATACATTTTATTGCTCTCTTATCATGCACAGCTGCTCGGCCTGACCAGGCACGTGACCGTGTTGTATGTGCACAACTGTGTACGTAAGGAATAAACCTCTTCAATCTTGGTATTAAATTCAAGCCTGTCGTACGTGGCCAATTCAAGTGTGAAAATAATTCCTCGCGCCCAATGAAAATTGTCACAATCATTCTGAAATATGTACCATAACATTAGGAAAGAAAAAATCCTTTGATGGGATAACCTGGCCATTCAGGATATTCAGGTAGTCAGCTGACTTCACTTTATTGCTGCATAACTTTGCTGAGCAGTAATAATATGCTCCAGTTATTGGCTCTTAAGTATTTGTTGAATTAGATTCAAACGGTGACTTTTTTGGCCAGGCCAGTACTGTAAATAGTCTGTAGGGTTTGCAAACTACCCAACGCTTTTGATGTAGCTAATTTTAGGTTTTTACTGGAATAGCCTAATATCGATTTGCTTGAGCATAAAAGTGAAAGCGTGACAGTGGGTAACCCTGCGCATGATTATGATGATTTTTAACTGTAAAGGTAACCTAATATTCATGTAAGATGTATTTTGTCACAGTTTTATGTCCACCATTTTAATTAATTAAATAATGGCTTGTTAGGTAGAACCAAGGACTCACCACTCCGGTGGATCAAGTTCTACGTCTACCCAGCAACACCTTTGAAGCAAAAGTCACTCGCCTAGAATCGAAAATGAAAGGAGTGTTACCCCGTAGCCAATATGCAGATTGTATTTGTCATTGGATTAAATCTAAAGTGGTAAGTATCTATGTGACACATTGTTTTTTAATAGCCTTGAGTAATGTTCGGACGGCTTTCCTTTCTCGAGAATGTGTGGACACTTTAGTTGTTAATGGAAAAGAAAAATGGAAGTCAGTATTTACGTTTAGCTGAATAATCCACATCACGTTAATGGGGAGAGAAGGAGCGAAAATCCAGGACGAAACAAAACCTTAACTGTAAAGTGCGAAATCCATGTCGAAGATCAGTTTGATTTTCGTGACATCGTTCCATTTACGTTCGTTACATTTACCGAGTGACGACTGACGATGTTTTGTGTGCCCAATTTCCTGTCCTAAATAGCACAAAAACTTCAGAAAATGGAGTAAACATTCATTAGAGGAAATAACCATGCTAAATGTTTCCAGGGTTAATGCAATTTACTAATCCATTCTCGTGTAGGGTGACCAGATAATACATGTCAGGGCGGACACTCTGAGCTAGGACAGGATTTGTAAACTACCATTTCAATCAAAAAGACCTGGATTTTACTTGAGCACTGAGTTCTTACTGTGTGCTAATTGGTCAATCTCCTATAATCGTGCATGTGTCACTCATGCTAATGGGAAACAGCTGGATCTGGTCTTTTAGTCAAGGACACAGACCAGTCAAAACACGAGAAGAACTGAACTAATTAGCCGAGCACAGGAGCCGTTCAGTTTGAAATTAATTTGTAAAACCAGAAGTAGCTCCAAGTGTTGTCTCCGACATAGATTATCTGGTCACCGTATTCTCATGTTTCCAGATTCACAGGTTCTTTTTTGCTGTCGACCGAGTGATTTCACGTAAAAATGTCTAATACGGTAAACATACGCTTATTTCTTTCTAAAAGTCATAACGATCCTATATTTAATTTAAATATAAATATATTAAATTTAAATTTTAAACAGCTTATTTGCTTCATGATAGGATGCACTTGTTCTCTACAGGAAGATTCAGCTGTGACGAATGGTCAGACGATACTTAAAAATGATTTACATGATCTACAAAAGATCAAACAGGAGATCAAGATGTGTGAGGTGTGTACAATTCGGTGTGTACCCTTGTATTATGTGGTGGGCCTGTTTTAATGTAGATTCTCAGAAGATGGACATTAGAAATTGTCAAATTAATCCGATATAGAATACGAAAAAATACATTTTGTTTCTTTACATACGGAATCCGTGTGTAGACAATTCATGCGCAGCTGTTGACAGACCAGAAAGAGTTAAGTAACGCCAAAGATGAACTGTGGAAGCTGGCTGAGACATTTCAGAAACGGCACGAAAAAATCAATCGTGAAATGGAAGAGCAGGTGAAAGAGCACAGCCAAAGAATGGATAATTTACAGGTACTGTACAAGGCCAGAAATGAGCTGGGCAGGGAGATTTGTATCTTTGGAAATGCAATTCTTTGTCTTGCAGAGAGGTTATTACTAGTTATTAGTTAAAGACTTTGATTCATATACAGTCTGGTCCATAAATACTGGGACACACAATTCTAACATTTTTGGCTCTATACACCACCACAATGGATTTCAAATGAAACTAACAAGATCTACTTTAACTGCAGACTGTCAGCTTTTGAGCGTATTTAAATCAGGTGAACGGTGTAGGAATTGGAACAGTTTGCATACAGTATGTGCCTCCCACTTGTTAAGGGACCAAAAGTAATGGGATAGAATAAGAATCATAAATCAAACTTTCACTTTTTAATACTTGGTTGCAAATCCTTTGTAGTCAATTACAGCCTGAAGTCTGGAACGCATAGACAGAGGCTGTAATGAAATGTAACATTACCTGGGTTTCATCCCTGGTGATGCTCTGCTAGGCCTCTACTGCAACAGTCTGCAGTTCCTGCTTGTTCTTGGGGCATTTTCCTTTCAGTTTTGTCTTCAGCCTGTGAATTGCATGCTCAATCGGATTCAGGTCTGGTGATTGACTTGGCCATTGCATGACAGTCCACTTCTTTCCCTTCAAAAACTGTTTGGTTGCTTTTGCAGTATGCGTTGGGTCATTGTCCATCTGCACTGTGAAGCGCCGTCCAATGAGTTCTGAAGAATTTGGCTGAGAATGAGCAGATAATATTGCCCGAAACGCTTCAGAATTCATCGTGCTGCTTTTTTTCAGCAGTCACATCAATAAATACATGAGAACCAGGTCCACTAGCAGCCATACATGCCATGACACTACCACCACCATGCTTCACTGATGAGGTGGTATGCATAGAATCATGAGCAGTTCCTTTTCTTTTCTATACTCTTCTCTTCCCATCACTCTGGTACAAGTTGATCTTGGTCTCAACTGCCCATCGGTTGTTGTTCCATAACTGTTAAGGCTTTTTTAGATGTCGTTTGGCAAACTCTAATCTGGCGTTCCTGTTTTTGAGGCTCACCAATGGTTTACAACTTGTGGTGAACCCTGTGTATTCACTCTGGTGAAGTCTTCTCTTGATTGTTGACTTTGATACACATACACCTTCCTCCTGGATTGTGTTCTTCCGTGGTCTTCCGAGTCTTTTGGTGCTTCTGAGCTCACCGGTGCGTTCCTTCTTTTTAAGAATGTTCCTAACCATTGTTTTGGCCACGCCTAATGTTTTTACTGTCTCTCTGATGGGTTTGTTTTGTTTTTTCAGCCTAATGATGGCTTGCTTCACTGATAGTGACAGCTCTTTGGATCTCATCTTGACAGTTGACAGCAGCAGATTCCAAATGCAAATTGCAGACTTGAAATGAACTCTGGACCTTTTTATCTGCTCATTGTAATTGGGATAATGAGGGAATAAAACACACCTGGCCATGGAACAGCTGAGAAGCCAATTGTCCCATTACTTTTGGTTCCTTAACAAGTGGGAGGCACATATGTAAACTGTTGTAATTCCTACACCGTTCACCTGATTTGCATGTAAATACCCTCAACTGAAAGCTGACAGGCTGCAGTTAAAGAACATTTTGTTAGTTTCATTTGAAATCCATCATGGTGGTGTATAGAGCCAAAATGTTAGAATTGTGTTGATGTCCCAATATTTATGGACCTGACTGTATATAGCTGTGTCTATGATTTGAGTCTGACGTACATTGTTGACTTTAGGGGAGAGTTTGAAATACCTAACCTGACGCACTTCGACAGGCAAAGTTTTGCATCAAGATCAATAAAACTTCTTTGACTGTCTAAGACTTTTGCACAGTACATTATGTGAGCAGCAGAAAACACACGGAACACTGTTGGGTAAAATGTATAAAAATAGGAATACAAATATTCCGATATAAACAAATATAAAAGACTAATATACAAAAGTGCATGAGATCAAGACAATAATATACTGTAGTGCAAGAACCAAAAACAGTCTGATAAAGAATGGCATTGCCTTTTTTTTGTGAATATTAATGTGATGGGCACAGCATGCTAGTAATGTATTGCTAGTCCAGATTTGAGTGCTGCTTCTCTGCCAGGAGAAGCTTGAGAAGCTGCAGAAGGAGCAGGATCTTCTGAAGGCAGAGGAGCAGCAGATGAAGGATGAACTTGAGCGTACTGAGAAGCTGAATGAGACGCAGAGACAGCAGAGAGAGGTAAACCAGCAATAACAGAAACTGTGCCCTGGGCATTTCTGTGGCACTTGTAGCTGTGGGGATGGGAAGTGGATTGAATGTAAAGACTTCATCACTTTGACTGATATGAGGATAATTTGAACTGGATTTAGTTCTCGAGCTTGTCCTATACTCCTTTGTCTGGTGAACTCCTCATAATGCTGCAAATGCTGTTGTAGTTGTCTGCAATAGTGCCTGAAAAGCGGTTGGCTTTTGCTGGGGATGTAAGCAGCATAGCAGGAGATTTGGATGTGAAATCTCAAATTGTCTATCCCATGGAAGGTGGGACTGCGCTGCTCACATTTGAAGAGGAGAAGGGTGAGCCGTTCTGTTTACCCACCTAGAGAACATTTTTTTTAAATTATTATTGTATTTTAAACTACGAGCATGAAGGGGGGGAAAAGCTGTGTGTAGGTTTTGGATGTCTTTGTACTTTTTCTGTAGTGGCGCAGCGAGTTCTGGATCTTCAGAAGCATGTGATCCGCTTGGAAGATTGTTCCGTGACCCTAGAGGCCGCACCTATTCAGTTCCTCATCCCACGCCACTCAGAGGTATAGTACCACCTTCTTTGCATAGATGGTCTTGATTAATTTTAATACTATGATAGAATAAATTATACGAAGGAATGACAAGCTTTGTTTCATAATGAAACTTGCCTGTGTGTGTGTGCATATATGTGTATATATATATAGATATTTCAATATAATTATTAGTGTGTGTCCGACTTGGAGCTTAGAGAACAGACTGCCTATGAGTTTAGTACAATGGTTCTTAATAATGAACACGTAGTATTTTGTGATGCTCATGAAAACATTGTGCAGCTTCAGAGATGCATTGGCTCGAGGTATAGCACATGTGGTTACTTTTCCTATTACTGTATTATTATAATAATTATTATAGTATTGTTCTGACTTGCCTACAAATGCAACTTAACACAGACTAAGGGATGCATCTCGTTTGTAACATGGGGACTGCTGGTGTTGCCTTTATCAAAGCAGTCATCTACACTGCAGTTGGCTGACGTGCTCTTTTTGTGTGATGAACCGTCAGATGCACATCCAAGAGAGTCCCAGGTGCATTCTGATCTCCAACCTGCCAAAGAATGTTGAAGAAAGCCGCCTCTTGGACAGGCTGGAGCTGCATTTTAACAAGACGCGTAATGGGGGAGGTGAGGTGGAGACCACAGAAATGCTGGAAGATTCCAATGTGGTCATAAAGTTCTTGAATGGTGATGGTAGGTATGGGCATAGCGTAACAATGTTATTATGATAAAATTCATGTTGGTAATCTGGGTGCAAGACTAACTTTACCAGAGAGAATACATTTTATAAATTTTTTTGAATTGGTTCAACTTTCATCGATGTAGAGTGTGGTGCAAAAATCCTAGTCAAAGAAAATGGTTAAAGCTATTTATCTAGGTAGTAGGTGTATATTCAGTGAGATGATAACACAATTTATTCTTTATATGCAAATTAGCAACACTATAAGAATTTCTTCAGTTCTCCAAAATGTTACTGATTATCGTGTTGGATGTCTAGAAGAACATTGCTGTAGTTCCCAAATCTCTCCTCAGGGGCACCCCATTCCATGTATTTGTTAAATTTCACCACCATCTTACATAATTCATTAACTTAGTTAAATAGCTCAATAAGGTATTGATTATCCAAACATGGTGTACTAGTGGTTGAGTCAGAAATACATGGGTGTATTGGATGGTTGTTGCAAATACTGAGGGATCTTTGGAGAGTCTTAAAATGGCAAAGCTACATACTTTGATGTAAGTCATAGTTTTACACGAACATGAAGATCATTTAAATATCTTTATTTGACTGCCTAAGACTCTCTTGCAATGTGCGGAATGAGATTTTTATTCAGTAAAATCCCTATAAAAGAAGTGAAGACTGACCTAATGGAGGCTTTTTTTTTCAGTTACTGAAGGTTTGGTGCGTAAGAAGTACCATGATGTGCAAATAGACAAGATGGAGAGAGTTCGAGTGACTCCCTTTGTGAATGGGGAAATAACCACGCTGCAGGTAAATATTTAATGAGAATGATGACAATCCATTCAAACAGCAATTACTTCTGCAGTTCTTTATTCAGCCATTGCATATTTCAGTGTTCAGTGGAAAAGCCAATAGGTTTAAGTGTATTCAATGCTTAAAATGTAAGATGTTTTTAAGCGTTTTCCTTAAATAGAACTTGCACCACATCTTGAAACTATTTATATCTGAAACGCAGGGCTGCTTACCCAGGGACATCCTCTGAAAAGGGGGCTTCGGGGAACCTCATTTAAAAAACTTTAAATCCCACCCTCACCTTACTCTCTGTCGACCAGCTTTTATTGTGACCACCACCACCCTGGTCGACATGCACCAAACATGTCATTTTCCTTTGAAAAAGTTCAATATATCCTAAATTTCCACTACAAATCATTTAAAGATTCGTATGCTACTATTTTAAATGGGCAGTGCCTGCAAATGTCAGCTTAATATAGCAAAATAAAAAATACTTTATTTTGGTGACTAAAAGCAGCCTTTGAAAATAAAAATAAAGGTTTTAAGGTTCTTCTCTTACTCCTGATCTTCCTCAGACACAGCTGTCTGTGGCCAGGCGTACCGTGTTACTCACTGGGATTCCCAGTATCTCGGATGAAGAGACCATGCAGGACAGCCTGGAGGTCCATTTCCAAAAGTCCTCAGGTGGTGGAGGAGAAATTGAAGCCATAGCCTTCAACCCTGTTGGCCACAAGAAGCTTGCAGTCTTTGACAATGATGATTCTGCAGACCCTTGAGCCTGATGTACTACAGGCTAGTCAATAATATGATACTAATTATGAAGTTTTATAAATTCTCATATATCACTAAAAATCAGTAGGTATGTCCACATGTCAGTTCTACAAAGGAAAACATTTAGTTGGCTGGGGAGTGTGTTTTGATTTTGAAGGTAATGTTACATTTCATTACAAATCATAACTAAGTCTGATCTAAATTTTTAAATCAGGAAAGGACTGCTTATGAATATTATGCAATAAAATTTATGGAACTGAAAGACATATGAAAATATGTTTGTGTTTTAGGATAGCATGTTTGGTACCATGATCAGAAATGTTACATGATCACATGTGGAATGTTTGAACTGATATTTTGTAAAGACAGATCACAGAGAAACGTACAACTACACTGAGAGATTGGTGTAATATGTCTTGGCTGATCACACTGTTAGTTCACACTAGAACCCGCTTGCATGGCCCTTATTTCATCACTCCTTGGACTTGAGGGCAATACTCAGATGTGACAGCCTGGTGGCAGCAGAGAGCACCAGTCTCTCAGACTATCTATGAAAACATGACACAATTTACACTATACAGCTGTATAAGTATTTCCCAACAACTTACTTTGAGGGTAAATATACTTTAAGAATGAAAATTTACGTAACAAGATGTTAATGAACAAATGGTTTATTTGCCATATTTAACATTGGTAACACTATTACCAGCATCTCAATATGACCTCATTGATTCAAGAGGAAAAATTGATATATTGCACAAATTACAAGTATCTCCCTGACATTAAAAAAACTAAAACAGAACAAAAGTATAATTCCGTTTAATGGTAGGTAACATGCTACTTTCATATACCATTAACAATGTAAAATTAATTCAACATTCTACTTGGCAACTCGCAGTGCATAAACCGAAGAATGCTAAACATTTGAATAAACTTTTAAAAATAGATTTGTCAAACTAAGTTTGACTTATTTGGATGTGGTGTGCACTCATATATTATGATCTTGCTTGAGGTATAAACCACATGTTCAGAATTCTCTAAGTTAATTAGTTATTTGGGTAACAGAAAGGTCTTATGACCCCCAAGTGGCTTGATCCCTTCAGCTCCAAAATGATAAACTGAGTCTCATATAATGCCTCTGTGCTTGGGAAACTAGAAAACATTAATGGCACAAATACAATTGTAAAAAAGCCACATTCATTCCAAAAAGCAGAACATTTACATGAATCTCCTGTGCTGCGTGAAAAATTCTGAAAGAACTGGACACAGTTTTAACACAGTGGCTGATTTTTGTGTCCATAGTGGCAAAAGTGCAAAGGTCAAAACAATTTCATCTTTGTTTTCCAAAGTCTGCTTGGTCAAGGTGACACAGTGCTCAATTTTTCTTATAAAAAGCTATTTTCAAAATGCTCTTTGTAGTTGACACATTAGAGTGCTACATTGGAATTCACTGAAAGCGGAAAATGATAATAATCCATGGTAAAAGGTTAAACAGGGGCTCATGATGAAGGCAGAGGTGTACTGTAGACGTAAATGGGAGAGTGTGACTGGATGGTAGGTTCACTCCCGTGTATCCAGCATTCCCTCACAGACCCTCCAGGTCCAGGCAGTACTGCTTCTGGGCGCATGGACACAGCGCATCTGTAAGCCCGTTTTAGGCAAAACCTGGTCATGGGGCACTAACCGGCCATCCAGTGTCACCAAGCTGAAAGCCATCTCTGAGATCTGCAAGAGAAAAATTCAGGACAGGTTGGGGGAAAAATCTACTTTCATCCTCTTTGTAGTAGATGTAGGTCATACAAAAAAAAAAAAACAGTTGTCGTACTTGTTCACTTATTCCTGTGGCGACGTGTCCCACAGTCACCTTGGGGCTCTCCCGAATCCAAAGACACTGCCCATTGAAGTTCTCTATACATACATCCACTCCTGGATGAAAATTTCATAAAGATTAGTGATGAGGATGATATACCATTAATTGTAATTTCTGTAGGTTCCTGCCTATGCATTTTGGTGCAAAACTGAGTCAAGCACATATTGTTTTTAGTTGATAGAATAAAACTTAGCTATGGGTCAACAAGCCATTTTGCGACCTTCTGTTCTTATGATGTAACCAACCCACCTTCAAAGCACTGTGCGGATGGCTGAGGTGAGGAGCCCAGCCAGCCAACATTGAAGCTCTGTCCTTCAGTTTGACTACTGTAGGATGAGTAGACACCAGAACTTAGATCATCTCCCATGCTGACCGACCACCAGCCTGAATCCTGTACACAGAGAGGACCGAGGGAAAACTTCAACCTTTTTTCTTCCTTGTTAGCTATTTTCAAGGATCTATTAGTAGAAAAAGATTAGCAGATCTATTAGTAGAAAGGGTATGAATTTATTTCCCATTCCTGTCAGCTGAGTTACTTATAAAAGTGCCAGATGCAACAGGCAGTCAAAAAGACATGGGCTGGAGGTAACCACATAAATGTCTGTCACCAGCAGGGAAACTCTATATATCCAAGCAACCTTCTTCACCAGACCAAACCAAATAATCGACAAATCATCAACTCTTCATGCTTATTATTATACTGGCTGTATTGCCCTTCGGGCATGACTTTTAATGAAGACCAGGGAAATCCTTTATAAAGACCAATTCACTCTGTTTTCGCTGCATATTACGGGATGTTCTTTGTGTTGTAGGAAATAACCAAAATACAATATACTGTAACAGAATAATATAGTCGTCTTGAGAATGTTAAATGTATTCAGTGGCTTCTGCTTCAGCACCTTCTCTCCAGGGTCCCTCTGAGAGGTACAGTCACTGCTCAGGCTGGACAGCAACTGCTCCTGTAGTTCTGGGGGATGTGGCTGAGACAGGCTACCCAGGATCAAGTCTGGAAAGAGAGTCAGGGACAGAAAGCACTTAACTATATAACTATCTTGACGTTTCCAGAAATATGTTGTTAGGAGTCTTCCCTATTTAGCAGTGAGGACTCCTTGTTTCAGGCATTAAAGCAGTGACTAGTGTTACACTGTTACTCCAGTCTAGTTTACTTCAAATCAGAATTTCACTCAAAAAATGACCACACAATTTCCTACACACCTACAATAAATCACACTGTTTTCTAAACAAACTAATCAATCTATGATGTAATATGACATTTATTCCAGTTTACATTGGAAGTTTAAGGTTTGGGCTATTTTAGAAGTAACTTTAAAATATCATTGAGGAGAGAAGCAGTCATCTCATCTTCTGTTGCTCAGCTCTCAGGTTCCCATGAATCCTTGATGCTATGAAAAGGTCCGTTCTCTAAGAAGCCATAGCACTTAATTTATGGCTCTTTAAAACAGTCTACTGGAGGCCCAGGGCTGCACAGTCTCACCTCGGCTTAGTTTGTGCAGTTCCTGCTCTGACACTGTATAGGTGCTGTCCACCTGCTCCCATCGCCAGGGTCCAGAGTCACATGCTGGGAGGCGGAGGCTACCCTCCGCAGAAATGCAATCTGAGGACTGCCACCCTCCGTCATCATCTTCCTCAGAATCCAACGCCTCTTCATCTTCCTCCTCAGACTCTTCTTCCTCCTTCTGGGCAGTCTCCCTCCAGGGACTCAGCCACTCTTTGATTCTCTCTGAACTTGTGTCCAGGGAGAACACTGGTTTGGGAAAAGACATCGACCTGGAACTTCTGGATGACCCATGCTCTATATTTGCTGGTTCTTGGTAGGCTCCTGTGACGGGGCTTCTGAGTCCTCCCACTTCAAAGACACAATCAAACGAGCAGGGCCAAATGCAATTAAATTAATTAATTAACTCCTGGAAGGGAGAACCATCAGTTTATCAAAGACATGCACACCATGAGTTTTATTAATCAATCTTTCCATTCATCAAATCAGGTCTCACATTTTCTCAAGGCTTTGGTGACCTTCTCCAAAAGCTCTGCAGCTGATGCCCTTTTCATTGGCTCTTTTAGTAACCCAGCTTTGAATACATCGATGGTGTATGGTTTACAGCTGGCTGGAATCTCCCTTAGAGGGGGGGGCTCATTTGCAATCTATAAAACACAAAATACCTACATGAAACACATTGTACATGACGTGATATTGAAATTATATGCTCTTAATGTCGAATGATTTTTTAATGTAAAAAAATCTTAATTATCACTGATCTAGACACAGAAAACCAATAATGGTACCCAACACAAGTGTATTCATCCAATAATATCTAATGGAAATATTTAATCTGCTTGAGAGCAAATCATTCACATTCACCGCTATGATTAATTGTGTTCATACATCAAACATAATGATTAGTGATTCACATGACATGTTATTAGGACAATTCCACATTTTACTACCTGCAGAAATATGTCATTTCAAACATAACCAAAAACAAACAGATATTAATACACAAAACAGTATCTGACAGTCTAATTGTAATAAAAGGCAGAGCAGCAAAAATATTTAGGATTGACCATTAGCAGTAAACATTTTATGCACAGCTTTTTCATGAGTAGACCTCTGTTTTCATACAGCAGCATCTACTGAGGAAAAGTTTGTGTATTTATATGTTGACATTTAATCTGTAGGTCCGACATGGAGCATAAAAATTACGGTCACCGCCATGGGTACCCCGTGCATCCTTGTCAGCAATGAGCCTCACCCACATGACCCAATGTCATTGTGGTGGATTCTCGTGTTTCTCCCAGTAAGTCTCAAACTTTTCATTGCCTTTTGTTTTGCATTTCTAATAATGTGTCCAAATTGTAGTGTTCCCGGTTTGTACAGTACTGTAATTATTTGGTATATACAGGGGCATCATTTACAGGGTTTATAATTTATATAAAACATCAATAAAGGAAATGGCAAAGCAATCTGACATGCAATTGTACTGTACAGTACAGTACTGTTTATTTAGAAATTGGCAATAAATAGAATTGTTCATGTTATTGTTCAGGCTAGCAGGCTGTTATAGTTTAAGGTAAGGGGTGCTCAAGTATTGCTTGTGAATTTTCACATTCATGTGGATCTTCTGCCCAGATTTCTCACAAATGTAAATTCTTGAGACATCTGTTGTTCAACTAGGAATACAATAATGGATTTGCGCCATCCATTTCACAATTTTTCTCACAAACTTTTGCCTTGTCAAAGGATGACTGTCTGGGCTGCCTTCAAGAAACACACTTCACTGGAGCTATTTTCTCCTATTATTATTAAAATCTTGAGTAGAAAACAGAATTAAACTTTTCCATCCATCCGAAATCAGCTACCAAGTTTCAAGCACGCCTGACCTTTACACATGTACAAGGAATCACCGAAATAATATGAATTAAATCAATGAAACTTTTAAAAACTAGTACTAGAACAGAGCCCTTACAAATATTATAGCATTTACTGTATAGTATTACAAAAAATACAAATACAGTACCTCAGTTTTTGAACTCATTAGAACTCCAATTTCTTAAAAGTTGAGCCAACCAGTTCAGAAAACAATTACCTAGAACTCGATCTGAATCTCAGAAGTCAAACCGTGAATGCCGAGCTCAGATAACTTGTACGCGCGAGGAATGAGTCACGCGGCACGTCTCCCAGCGGAAACAAAGGGTAACGCTTCAGTCTAAGCTTCACATTCGCTGTGATAGCATCATGCATGTTCACACTAGCTGGACAGTAAAAATATATTTAGACAATGATAGACAGTAACAGTAATTATTATTATTATTATTATATAATAAAATACATTTACATTATATACTTACATTTAATTATAGGTAAAGCAGGCAAAATGCAGAAGGACAATACAATGACCGAACTGGGGAAACAAACTGAAACACGGAAAAAACACATAGGACTAATGGCAACAACCAGAAACAGCTGATCACACGGGGATTCCAGATGAGGTTAATGAGGGGGCATGGCACACGGAAGGAGCGGACGATCAGGGCAGGACATATTGTTTTTTTTTTTTAACCTTACACATTATTCGGATACATTTATTTTCTTACTTTACAAATTACTGCTTTGATAAATGTGTTTCGTACAGTATGTGCTCTTCTTGTTTTATCCTGTCCATCTTGTGTTTAAATGCTATAAAAAGGTGTATTTTTTGGGGGACGGGAACCAATAAATTGGTTTTCCATTATTTCTTATTGGGAAAATTCCATCAGAACTCAAACTTTTTAGGAATCAAACCTGAGTTCTGAACGGATTATGTTCAAGTTCTGAGGTACCACTGTACTACCAAAGGTTTTTAAAAAAAGTGAATAAAAAACGCTTAAGTGATGGTCAAGAATGCTGGCAAAAGCTACGTACTTTACTTGGGACAGTGTGTAGATGGTGGGGTTCTCACCTTGAGGCACAGTGGGTGGGAGTAGTAGCGGGTCCAGGGATGGCAGCCATTGAGCATGTGCAGTAGCATGCAGCAGCTGCTCCACACATCCGCCTTGGCACAGCGAGGTTCTCCTTTCACCACTTCAGGGGCCATGTGTGTCTCTGTGCCCCGGAAGCTCTGTCCTGTAACCACGGCACATCATGAACGTCATCCTATCCCACTGCCCAATGTACTCGTATATAACGACCCACTAGGGCTAAATTTGCCTAAGCACAATACGGTTATTGGCCTGTATCACAATGGCTCCTTGCAAATTAAATGGTAAATGGACTGCATTTATATAGCAGTTTTCTACTCCTCCGAGATCTCAAAACGCTTTACAATTTATACCTCACATTCACCCATCCATACACACAATCACACACTGGTGGCGGAGGCTGCCATGCAAGGCGCCAGCCTGCTCACCAGGACCAATTTGGGCTTCAGTGTCTTGCTCAAGTACACTTTGATGGGGACAGGAGGAACCAGGGCTCAAACTTGCAACTTTCCAGTTGCCAAACGATAGCACTACCTCCTGCACCACCATCTTCCCCACAAATTACAATTCCCTTGAGCACTTGATCTTACCATGGTTGGCTTTACTGCTCTCTCCATTGGGCCCCAGCCTTTCCGAGTGGCCAAAATCACAAAGAAAGATGTCCTTCCCATCCTCCGAGAGGAGCACATTGTCAACTGCAGACAGACATACAGAAGGTATGGGCACAAGGCACTGAGGATGAACACACCCAGTTTAGGGCTCCAGACAGTGGAACAGCCTGGATCCAGTCCATCACATACTCATGCGAAGAACATGCAAACTCGACATGCCTAAAGCAAAAGTGGGACTTGAACCTGCAGGTGTTAGGCAACAGTGTAACCATAGTCCTAATACTTCAGGGGAAATTAGTGATATCAACATATAGGCTGTAGTGAAGGACCTTCCCTTTTAAACTGGTCCATCAGGTCCCAGCAGAAGCCATGTTTCTGTTATACTTATTCAAGGAACTCCTTTAGAAGCATTGTTCTCAATAGATAAAAGTGAAACATTAAAACACAGAACTGACTAGGAAGTATCCAGTTAAGTATGTTAAAAGAGTTAAATAATAGACTTGCTTTTAATTACTTTTTCAGATGACTGTTGGTTGGGAGGTGCAGTTGTGCAGATGTAACAGAGGCCAAGTCTTGAGAAGGAAATGTGCTATCTTTTTATTTATATATATTTTTTTAACTATGAGTCATTGATCATGTGATGGGAAATTCCCCCTCCCCCCCACTTCTGCATTTCTGTTCTCTGCACCGAGCAGCGATGGAAAACAAACCTGGGCTGTTCTTGCGAATTAAAAAAAAAAAAAACGTAATATCACCAAAAGACAACAACAAACATCGTAAGGCTGGAATATAAACAAAGAAGTGAAACCAATCAGAAAACAGTGTATGTCGCCCATGTGTGAACATTGTAGTAATTTATGTGAGAGTGTGAGAATTTCCTTAGTTGTACAGCTAGAAGATGGGTCTCCTTTTGTGAATACGTGTGGGAATTACAGCACACATAATGCTACAACTGTGTGCCATCAAGATATCTTCTTTCTTATGTGACTCACCTTTAACATCCAGGTGTAGGACCTGCTGCTTGTGAATGTGCTGGAGGGCCTCTAGGACTTGAGAGTGGTAATGAAGGGCAAGATCCTCTGGCAGTCGGCCCCTGTCCCTTAGCAACTGCCCTAGAGAACCTGAAAAGGAGGCAGATAGTTATGGGACAGACATCATTACTTCTCTAGATGGTGGCCTTTCAGACCTGAGCTCAGAAGCAGATTCAATAACTCAATATTGAGCCTGAAACAGTGTTCATTGCATTTTCATTGCATTCAACAAATTCAATGAGTGACCACGAAATACATTGTCTTAAAAACCATGAGATATTGTTGACTTTGAACAATGAGGCACAGTTACAATGTCAAATAAGTGAGATCAACCCTCTTGACAGAAAACTGGTTCTCAGAGTACTCTGGGAATAACCTCTGTTGACTCACTTGGCTTGAGATCCATGAAGAGGATAACGTTTGGGCCCTCTCTCACTGCTCCAAATAGCTCCACTACACGGGGAGATTTCAGGACACTCCACGAGCCCACCTCCTCACTTTTGAAGTTGTTCAATGGTATCTAAAATACAAGAAAAGCAAAAGGTGGCTCAGTGCCGAGCATTTGAAAAGATAATCTCTGAAAAGAGCCGAAGTACGCGGTTGAAACAGGCATTACCTTCTTGGCGGCACACTTGAATCCGGTACTGTTGTCCTGCACACTATAAACATCCCCGTACGAACCACTCTGGATGTGGCTAATCAAGGAGAAGTCTCTTCCTTCCCTGAACTCATAATTCTTTGGCTTGAGTTGCTGGCAGACAAAAACGGATAGGTGATTTACTAAGTTGCAGGTGGGGAGGGGGGCAATAAAATATTTTTAATTTTTACCACCCTTACCTCCTCAGGGTGGAATAAGAAGCCCTCATTTATATCTGTGTTGCATACATCAAGGGATTCCTCTGCAGTTTCTCTCTCCAAGGCCTTGAAGAATGGGACTAAGAAGCAGCGGTCCTCCTGGCTCACAGTGTTCTGCAGGGCCTTCACTGCTATATCGTACTCACTCAGGCTGCTGACCAAGGAGTTTGTCCAGCTGTCCTGGATGCTCATAGCATCCCATGGGTGGATGTCATGTGGCAGAAAATCAGCAGGTAACGCAGGACAGGCAGGCTGGATTGACTCCAGTCCAGGTCCCTCTGTCTCTTGCACAGCTGACCTCTGGAATCTTCCATGGTCATCGCAGCTGATGAGGAAATCTTCCTGGATGGGCATGGGGAAAAAATGCAGTGTCAGCAAGGAGACACTAGAGCAAATATGACTTAATTTGAGATCAAAGTCTGGAGATTATTAAGGTTGTGCTTTGAAGAAGGCAATTAGACTTTTATCATGATATGTTCCATTCCTATCAGGCTTTAGATGTCTTATTTATAACTGAGATTGGAGTCTTTCTTTCTTTTTATACGCAGTGTAACAGCCTATCTGAACATAATTATGGCAGGTATAAAAAGTGCAGCATCTGTTAAATGAAGTTATCACCATCATTTGGGGATACCCACCTGGTCTGGACTTGTGGAGCATTCTGTTGTATATGGGTGATGCTGTTAATGGAGACACTTAAATCAGACACTCAAGTTTTCAAAGATTGTTTTCATTTTAAAATACAATCTGTGTTTAACACATCATCAGTGTGGATGACACATCTCTGTGTGAATGGGAAATATATTTAGCTTCACTTAATTCACCAGAAATTCACCTTTAAGAATACAATATAAGTATACATATCAGATCAGGACTTTTATGCTGTTTCAACTGAAAGGGGAGGCAGTGTATGGGAGAGGTGGTCAAACGATTTTCTAAGTTGGCGGTTTCACTTCCTTAATAGAGAAGCTCATGTTTTTGGTCAGGACTCCAGTGTTTCGACATCATTGCTTACCCTTTTGCCAAAGAACAATGACTTATTCTTTTAATTGGACAGGCAGCATGCTAACTGCACTCCAATGCTGCACTCAGTAATGACTACCATGTTCATTACTCATGACAAAAACGGAACACAGGCTTTCGTGACAAATAAGGCCGAACCACAATTTTCAAGTGAATTTCAAGTCACAAAAACATGCATCTGCTGATCTTCCACGTTGAAGATACATAAACCACCAGTGCTTCGCAAAAATCATTTGTATTGGAGAGTGCTTGCCATTTACTTAGCATTGACATACTTGTATCATATGCGTTTCTGTCATGTACGGGCCAAGAAGATATGAGAATAACCATTTTTAACAATCGAGATTATATAAGACTTGTGCACACAAGACAGACATCCTGGGAGAAGAGGCTGGACATGCCTGACTCTGTACCTGGCTAATAGAGCTGCTGCTCTCCTGCTCGGGCACTCCTGACAACGTTCCTTGTTCACACTCCTCCAGATGTTCCCTCCGCCTTTTCCGCCGCTGTCTCTTCCTCCGTTTGCTCGGAGAGCGATGGGGCTGGGGAGCTAGGGGTCCCACATGGTTCTCCAGTTGCGTCGCAAACTGAGCCAAGTAGTCACTTTCCAGGCTGTGTAATCTAAAGGGCCTGTGGAGATCCACACGCATGACTATGGATCATCCAGAAAGGACACAAGCTTTCCTTGGGAACAGCCTTGCAAGATATGGAAGAGAAAGGTTAAGGTCCTCACCTGTCCTTGTTAATCAAGTGTGATCTAATGTAAGTGTGTTCTGTGCTTGTGGGGCTGAACTCCAGAGGTCCTTCACCTGGAATACAATAGAACAGTGTATGAGTATGACTAAATACATCACACCAGTAGGTCTTGCACGCCACTCAGGTATCTTGTCCTATTCACTGAATCACCTACACCATTTTCAGTTTGAGCTGCGTCTGGTTAACAAAGTAATAACATGCATAAACCTCAGTTCTGTACATTTCACCCTACATTTGAATCTTCCCATAGCCTTTCCCTAGAAAAGTTCATGCTGTCCATCTTACTCTCGGGCTGGGCGATAATGGAGATGCAAAAAAGCTCCTTTGCCCCCTGCTCTTCGTCCCCCACTTGCTTGGCAGTGCCCCGTGTCAGCAGCACCTTCAGCGAGGGGTGGATCTCAGCGAACAGTAAATCCTCTCCGACCTCCTTGATCTCAGAGCACATCTTCTTCCCCTGGAAGGGAAACTCCACAGCTGGACCCCCCTTCAGCTCCTTGAAGGGGGTGGTGGAGTTGAACATCCTGGGCCCAGCCATGCTTTCTCTTTCAACTACCCCACACTGCTGAAAAAGAGGTATGTGATCAATCAAGGAAATATTGTTCTTGGAACGGCTTCCATGTTGTTGAGCTTGCCAAGAGACATAACTTACATAGTTGATGTCCTTTGAACACTGGACATTATCTATTTTTATTTGTTATCAGAGCCTAATCAGATATGGTAGTAAGATTAAAAGTACCTGCCAGTAAACTATGTCAATGGCTCACACTGTCTGGCAAAATAATAAACTTGTTTCCCCACCTTCTTGATACCTACTCTTGAGAAGGGGCAATAATTCATAAAGTGTGGGAGGACATTCAAGATTTTATCATCAAAGACTCAGGATGATATGATAACAATCACTCCTTTGTCAGGAAAGTATTTGATAATAAGGCAACTATGAGGACACACCAAAGTGTGAAGTTTAATGTCGAGAAAAAGTACTCTAAATAAATTTAACATACCTTCAAGCCCTGTGGGTGGTTGATGCGCAAAAGAGTTTTCTTTCCTGCCAATTAGTTACTTGACCTGACCCAAGATAGAACCGACCCGCACAAATGATGTCAACCCTTCAGTTCCTCTAGCTTGGACTTAACCTGCCTTTCTATGTTTTTTTTGTGGGCTAAGTAGCTGGAAATTCTCCTGACTGCATTCAGCACTTTGGCACAAGACAACTTGCTTGTGCTTTATGCTTACATCTCTGTTAGGATCCCATCACTATCAGTCTACATGTATCTAAAATCAATTCAGTATCACTTTCAGTCTTTCAATGCTTCTTGGGAATTTTTATGATTATGCGCACAGCCCTTGGATGCTATTTATCTAGCTATAAAAATCAGACATGACTTTTGTATTGTCATTTCCAGTATATGTGTTTTGACTATTTTACAGATTGTGTAAAGCTGTCTCTTTCCTTGTGTCAGTCACTTTTTTCCTTTGCAAACTTAAAGCTATACATCCCCTTCCAGCACAATTTTTCTTGGGGCACGGACAGGCTATGGCAAATGTTAACTTTTTTAAACAAAATGATGGACAAGGCTGAGATGACTAGCAGAGTGCCCATCCTCCCTGAAGCTCTGGTGCGGTTGCAGCGTTGCTATTGGTTGCATCAGTGCATCTGCTGTCGACTTTCACTACAATACGACTTGGATGGCTTTTGGCCACAACGTGAAATGTGCTTCACCAACAGCTGCCCCTTTACTGTTGTGTGCCACTCCTGCCTGACAACTGTTCCTACCATTTTAAATTAAAAACGATCAAGTTCCTTTGCCACAATCTTGCATTGGTATACCACAACACAACATCCAAGTTTGTCAAGGCAAACCAAACATTAAATGAAACATGTGAGACATACATTTGAGTTAGACGTTACCAGAAATTCACACCCTTAACTAAGAATGTTCAGCAGTACCGGCATTTATTGCTAATAGTCTGAGTAAATCTATCACTGACCCTGAAGTGTATAAATAGCTGGCTGGGGTTCTGGCAACCAGAAAGCAAAATACTCAGCTGGGCTCAGCTGTTATGAGCTTTCTCTGGACGCCCACCATCAACCTCTAATATACTACTCAGATGTGAAAGGGTGACTGACAAAGTGACTTTCTTCACTTTTTAATTCATATCTTTTCAATATTTTCCCATGATGTTTTGGAACACTGTGCAACACTGTAGAAAATTATTCAGTTTAAATGTGAGTCATGAGGTGTGTGAAATGACTTCGTAATGTTTTTTTTAAACACGACAATTTTTTTTCAAGGGATTAAGTTTTATCTCTAAGTTAAACACTGTTTAGAAATAAGCAGACGAAAAAAGCACTGGTGAAAACGGTTTTCCGGAGATCGTCTGTCAAAAGTTTGACCAGTAAATCGCAACCCGCCTGCAGGACGGTTGACAAGAAATTTATTTCGCGATTCTGTCAACTATTAAAGTAAAAAAAACATATTCGATTTCTTTACAGTACTACGTGGCCTTGGCGCCGACACCAGACAGAGATCCTCGGAGCACAGCACCGGCTTATATAAAAGACAGGCGATGGCTCGGTCCTGCATGGGTCACGTTTCCTCAGATGAGCTGTATGCGTGCGAAGCAACTTGAGAAATTAGCGCTTTGCGGGTCTGCCGCGCCACTTAGGCACTTTGGCTCTGAATAATCTTCACCCAAACGCATTCTAACTAATGACAAAAAACACATTGTTGTTTACAAACATCCTTCTTAAAAAGCTGTCTTCTGCAAGCAGGTCGCAAATCCGCAAGTCCGCAATCGCCATTCTGTGGGCCGCCAGCTGAACCCCGCCGGCCGTGCGACCCCCAGTGCTACGGTAATGCCCGAAATAAACACAGGTCCTTTCATCAAGCCCCGATGCGCTGTTGAAACTGGAAAAACAGCTACTTTCATCTGTGCAGAACATAAATTGGATGAAAATGGCATCAGAATAGAGTGGTATTAAAATACATAGCTCAGTTCATCTTTTAACTTTTTTTTTTTAAACTGGTTCATGTCATTTTCCTCCAACAATATTTGTATATTTTGATACATTGTAATGTATATTGATACATTCTAACTCTGTATGTCATTAGTATTTAAGAAGTTCTGAAGTGTCCTTACCCCATCTGAAAAAAAACAGCACCAACTAAATGGTCACTAGGATCACTTGTTTACCCTCTAACACAGGACATACCCTGCTTTCCTACAAAATTCCTCCTGTTCCAACACTTCACCCACACATGGCTTTGCCCGATGATGTGACATTTTAAAGTTTATTCGTTACATCCTGCTACATAGTGCCAACAACCCCTCACAAAAACGAGCCAATCTGCAACTTCAATAGACTCAGAGAGCAGGTCTGTCACGCTAACAAGCAAGGCAGTGTGGCGTGCAACACACTGCAGGACATACCAAAGCAAGCTTCAGAGGCTTCTCCTTTTCTGAATACTCTTCTCGTGTCTTTTTTTCCCCCAGTTGAAAGTGCAGTTACAGACCACAGCTGTCTTTCCTCATGCTGTCGTTCTCCACGCCTGCCCTGCTCACGCTCTGCTGCCGCGGATCCTGTTGGCTCACAGTCAAGTGAGCGCTTGGTTCCTGCCGCCCTCTGATTGGTCCAGTGCACTGTATGAGTTACGGGAAGGGCAGCTTCGGTTCCACGGCCTCCCCCCACCTCGCTGCAAAGCAGTGCGATAGGCTTTACTAAGCCTGCACTCCTTCCCTCTCTCACTCTCGCTCCCTCGGCCGTCTCTCTGACGTGCACGTGCATGACAGGGAGGTAACCACCTGTCCGACTTCAAGCGATGTTGAATGGAAATCAAGGCCAATCTGGCAAAAGCTCTATATCGGTTTAACATTTCCCGTCTGAACAGCCCTATAAATATTCCAAACAAGGTTGTAAATCAGACATAAGATCTTTGTCCTTTCCTCTTTGTCAAGTTAACTGTATAAATCCGTTTTATTTATTTATTTTATAAGGGCACTGCAGGCCTTGCATATGCATCTGTATTCCAGAGCATCTATCCAGTAGCTGATCACCTTAAAGCTCAGACTGGCTGGCAATCCTTTGCACCCTATGGACACTAATTCCGCTGAATTGCATATTTCTGAGCTGCGGGATGAAACGGGGGAACCCAAAATAAAACGTGTAAACTCTTCACAGACCGTGCAGGCACCCTGCGAATGTGAGACTGCAGTATTATATACCATGCCAGCCTGAGAAACAAATGATCCATCCATTTTCCAGCTGCTTAACCTAGTCAGGGTTACTGGAGCATACTAAGCATATTCCAGGGAACACAGGTGAAGAGGACACGACCTGAATGTGATGTCAGTAGGAATAAATGATTTCCAATTTAATTTTTATCAAAGTATCTTTATGGTGCGGGTCATTGTTGCTGGCTGCTTTCTGGGAGAGTTCTGTGTAATCGTTACAAAGGACCATGGGACAGAAGAGGTCGAAACCTATGCAAAAGATACAAGGAGACTAACAGGTGCTTTGCACCTTGTGGACCTTCCACTCAGTTGAAGAAGTAAAATCGCGGCCTGTACGCTTCCTTTTTCCATGATATTATGCTTCATTCATGCTGGGCGTTACACCAGTTTGTCTGGTATACTGTTTTTAATTTCCTGTATGGTATGAAGTTTTCATATACTGCCATACCGTGCCATAGCTGACACAGCTGGTATGTTTCAAATTCAGCTAATTATATAATATTATTAGATGGTAAAAGCTCCATGCATCGCTGTGCTGAGTGTATTTAGAGGAGACCCTTGTTAACTGTGTTATACTAACTATAACTGTTATAATTGTTAGACTAACAGTTTTCACTTTATAACAGAACAATTCTCCATATATAAATATTGAGCTATATAGTATTTGTAGCTCTTGCTTTAGTGTGTGCCTGAAAATTTGGATTATATGCAATATAGTTAGTTTTGCAGTTAAATGTATATCAGTAAGGCAGAATCACCAACACAATCAATTTATCACAGTAATAATTACTAAAATCATGCTGGTTAAGCAAACATGTTGTCAGACATATATATCAAACTATATATACGGTAATATCAATAAAACATGTCTCTGTGGAACAAAATATAGGTTATAATCAATAGAACATGTCACTATTAAGCTGAGTATACCCCCTTTTTAAAACATTTGTATTTCTTTATTGTTGTGGTTGCTTGCTGCCATGGTGAGGGTGAACTTGAAAAAAATACCGTGATATGCTGTGAAACCACCGCAATCCTATAAAATACTGTAATACAAATTTCTGGACATATTGTCCATCACTATGCTTCATGAAGTACCCTGCACGATTCATACGTTACTATGAGAATTTAGCTGGTAAGTTCTACATCGGAAGCATAGCCACATGTGCGACTTACACACATCTCACCAGTCAGGCATGGAGAAAAATGAAGAATCTGCATACTTCCTGGATGGTTGAAGATGTTGTTGTTTTATTATTTGCATGCCCCTCCCCCCCATTCCTCTGTGGCTCTGCGTGAGGGAAAAACAGTCTTCAGCAATGGGTATTTTAAAGCCATCATTTGCCTGCACTGACATCTAGGACTGCGTGGATTCAATAGGCATCTCCGCCCTCTGCTTGTATTTTGACCGACGATTCTTGGATTTTGATTTGAAACCTCAGCCAGAGTTTTAAGTTCATTGATACATTAATGCCTCAGTAGATCCAATAATTGATCTTTTTTTTGAATTGTTGTACATTGCAAAATAATTGCAGTGATAGAATTATTTTTTTTCAGATGTCAATACAGTATAAGCTATTCCAAAACACTTAATTGAATACATTGCGGAACAAAATCCGTATTTTGATATCTAAATACAGAAAAAAACATTTTACTAGAAAGACTTTGTATGAAGCACAATTTCTTCAAAACTAACCCAAGTGATGGCAAGAAGGTCCAGAAAATCCCCGCATAAATAACCATCCTTAGGAGCACTGCTATTATTGCCAACGTGTCAACGTACATATTCTGATTTTTTGTTCTCCTCTGTGGGACATTTAACAGAGGAAAAAGGAGAACATTGAGTGCAAAAGTATTCCTACTGTTTGCAGTCGGCCTTACAGCAGTTTCGTTCAGGTTAGGCAGATATGCAAATACATTATTATTATTATTATTATTATTATTATTAGTAGTAGTAGTAGTAGTAGTAGTAGTATTAATAATAATAATGATAATAATAGTAATGCCGTGTGAAAAGGTTGGTACCAAAATTACACAACTTCACTAGAGCAAGTATTACATCTGTTTGTGTTAAAACTGTATGAAAATTAGAAATTACTATTCTCTAAGAAACAATGGATGAAATGTTAAAATTAAGTTCAAAAAAGAATGATACAATTTTTTATACAATTCTAAACTGAAATGTCTTGGTATTTCAACATTAAATGCAGATATGCTAAATGGAAAAGAAAACTTGTAGATTATAACCATCCTAAGCAAATTCTAAGAATGATACAAAATGAGTGGATATCTTAAGTAATTTCTTGCATAAAAATTAATAATTCTGTCTACTGTACGACTGCCTAAAAAGATACTTCACATAAACATCTAAGAAGTGTTGCTTGTGTTATGTATTACTGTATGTGTGCATGTGTGTATAGATGTATAAATACATAGACATATAAAACATAAACATAAAAAATATTTAAATCAGGCCACCTAAAATGTGTAGCCTATTATTTACCGGAAAGAATCACAAACAAAGCTGGCTACAGCACTGTGGTGAAAATCGAATACATTTCCAACCCACTCAAATGTCAAGCATACTTTAAATCTAAGTAAAGGCAGCATGTCTGCCTTTCGTCAACAAGTCCTCTCATCAAGGGAAGCCAACCACAACACATGACCAAGAGCACTGATGACAGGGAACTGAAGGCAAAAAGTAAAACAATGATCGCCCGGCCAAATAAATGATTGCGCGGGTTGGCTACTACCTGTAACACTGAGACAGACACACGCACATACAGGACTGTCACAGAAAATTAGAATATTGTGATAAAGTTCTTTATTGTCCGTAATGCAATTAAAAAAACAAA
>JABFDZ020000097.1:14814643-14830229 GCA_019775955.2 Pollimyrus isidori
TATCCGCAAGACACTTCTCATTAGGATTAGCCAGAGTTTTGCTGTTGGTTTGTGTCTGGTGGCCAGTATTACTTGCTGTAACAGTGGTTGTTTCTAAGCTGATGCCTATCGGTGAGTTTTATAGATTGGGGGCTGTTGAGATGCCGTTAATTTTGAAAGAACACGGGATTCCTTACCACATGGTGTATAGGGTCATCTTCAGTTTCCCACCCACCATCTTGCTACATGCTAAACCTTTGGGCATCTCCAGTATTGTATTCATGATAGCTAAAGGTGGCTTTAGGCCCACCATTCAGGTCTTACGCCGTTATACTTGTGCTTATAACTGACAGTTTACTGGTTGTGGTGGCTGCCTGCCACATTGGTTTTGAAAGTACAATCATTTTCCTTTTGCATAAGATTAGGATTACGATATTCCACATTATTCGGTGTAGGAGTTATGCATTTTGCATTTGGTTTGTTCACTTTAAATGACCATGAAGCCAGAGGATCCCTCTCCTCATTATAATGCAGTTTGTTGGAAGTCTCCAGTCTTTGGAAGGGACTCCAGAGAGATCAGGTGAGCTCTGAGCCTGATTGTGTTATCCTGAAGGGAGCAGGCATTATTACGGAAGCCCTCTGTTTTGACTGCACATTATCGCACATGTTTGGGGCCAGTTGATGGTATCTGTTACTGGTAGATGTGGAGAGCTTGTGTTTAGAGAGCAAAGACATTTACAAGAGCACAGGGATGGTGTTTAAAACTCAAGTAACACATAGAGAGGATCTCATTCCTGTTAGTTTGAATTATTTCATCATGGATTTGTGCCTGATTTTTATTCAGCCCCCCTCAGCCCATATAAGTTCTAACTGTCCCTCCCTTGCAGTTCTCACTAGAGGCCATGTCAATGCCAGCCTTGTATCTCTCTCTTTCTCTTTTCAACATCTCTGGTTTAACCTCTGTAATGTAACTTTCCCTCATACACCATCAAAGAGCAAAAGCACAGCACAACAGTTATGAAATTGCGAAAGCTTCTTGTTTTATGGCTATGCTTAAGACAATCAAAATATACTTGTTACAATGCTTTTTGCGTTCCTGTTGCACAATTCTTTTTATTTAAATTTTTAGTTTCCCTTCTTCAAACAAGAAAGTGGGGAAAAGACAAAATGTGATAGCTTTAAAAACCTTAGTCTCTGGACAATTTCTTACATTGTGTTACATGTAACTGTTCTTTTGACAGCCCAGTTTTTAAAGCCAGGTTCGTATGGACTTGCTTTCCCTCCACTTGCACTGCTGTTGGAATCGACGTATTGCTTCATCTGTCTGTTTAGTGCATCTGTTTGTTCGGCACGGCGCGCTGTCTCCACCCCTCCCCCTCGCCTCTAGTCCAATCAGATCTCTTCCATGTTTTTGTCCCTTGTTTTCCATTTTAGCAATGGGTTGTTTATTTTTTTAAATCACTGCTACCCCTGCCCTGCCATTACAGGAATGAGGGATCTGTAAACCAAAAGCAATATGGGAACCCTCCACTGTGTGTGAGTGTGATGGGAACAGTCCAGTGAAGCAAACGTCACACAGAGGCTGGAGTACGGTCTATGCTTGTGTTACGGCTCAGTAGAGCTTACCCTTGAGGGGGTAGTGCTTATCCTCAGAGGCTTGTGTGAATTCTGCACAGCCTATATATAACTGCTTTACATAAACAGTACCTGGTTTTATAGAGTGGGAGCTGAAGTTCTTCAGACCATTACAGAATTATATATTTTAATAGTCTCTGCGAATGTACAGAAGCTAAAAGGTTGAGATTGTTTATCTGAAATGGAGAGAGACCAGTATACAATGTGAAGCAGAGAACTATTTCACAGTGAGTTGAGTTTGAGCTGAGTTCACAGTTCAGCGTCATGTTTAACTGTTTGAGAGCCCCTCTGAGAGCAGATGAGGGATTAAATGCCAGTCAATAAAAATAAATCCAAAAAAATTAAACCATTCACCAGAAAGACTGTCAGAAAACAAATTACCTGCCATGTGGAACAGGATGTACTTAAATTAATATGGTAAGAAGTCATATTTGAGACTCCTAAATTGTGTAGAATAAAAGCAATACATGTCGTAAGTGCTTCAGATCCCAGATATCACTTGGTGTAAAGGAAGGCGATTTAATGTGAAGGAAGGTGACAGCTGCTGAAGGAGTGGACTGAAGGAAGAGGCTGGTCCTCACACACAGGAACTTGTGTGCAATTCACTGGGTGCAGCACCAATCCAGACCAGTGATGGCTGCCTTCAGCACACTGCCAATTGGACATCAAATCGGAGTGTTTTGAGCCGTCAGTTCCGGTTCTGTCAAGACTGACCACTGGTCCATTTTACGTATTGCTTTTTTTGTTACTGATCTCTCTAAGCACCAGTTATAGCTGTCATACTCCTAGTGCCAAGCCTCAGTGTACTCACTGGATTAAGCCTGAGATTAAAACATTCTCACTGCTACATTCTGTGGGTACTCTGTAAAAAGTTGATTATGAACATTATACATCCTAAACAAGATTCTTATTTTTCCTTGGATGTGAAAAGGTGCATGACTCATTTAAGCAAACAGGCAAATTACTCATTTCCTTTATGCTATATTTTTGTCATGTTTCCTGTTAATAATTTAAAACTGTCCATTTTTCGTTTATGTAGATGGATCCCAGGATTCCCATATTTGCTTCCTGGTTAAGTTTGTTCCTGATCTGTTATTTTCCTGAAAATGTACAGGAAAAGGGGTCTTGCCCAGAACAGTGACCTACCTAGTTTTATATATGTTTTATATATATGTGTGTGTGTGTGTGTGTGTGTGTGTGTGTGTGTGTGTGTGTGTGTGTGTGTGTGTGAATAATAATAAACAATAACGTGTATGTCTGTGTTAAGCACACACACCGAGGCTGGATGTGTGGTTCCCCTGCAACTTCAGAGGAGTGGTGATGTGCGAGTCAGTGAGGTTAGGGTAGAACTTGCACCCTGTGAGGACTGGTCACTGTTCCGGGCCCAGTGGGGCGTGTGGATGGCGAGTGCGGAGCGAGGGGGGGCAGCGCGCCTGCTGATTGTGACGCGTCCTCCTCATGCACACTAACGTGGCCCTGCCTGTTTCATACTAACCCTGCGTCTAGAGGCCTCTTGCCAAGCTCGCCACGCTCTGCTCGTGCTCATCCTTCATTCCATCTCACACTCAATGATTTTTATTCCTGTCCATCTGTATAAATGCCTAATGTATAGCTGACTAGCACCAGTTTTGCTAGCCCAGATTTGCATGTTTTTTTTTTAAATTATTTTTATAAATTACATTTAATATTTCTTTCTAGAAACACCCCCCTCCCCCCATCCCACCCAAATTACCCCCCACCGGTTAATTTATGAGCCTGGAATTGATTTATAATGATTGATTCTTCTCATTTTATTTATATTTCTTTTTTGTTTGTTTTAATGTCATCCTCTGTTTTAGCTGAGGCCGTTTTGAGTGATATTTACTGTACTAGTACTACTAGTAGTAACTTATCAAACTAGTACATTTTTTCAAGCTCACGGCAGTCTCCACCCCTCCCCATTCACCCATGCACACACCTGCACTGGTTGTACTGGTGGCACCGGTTGCACTGGGCGCCTTTACTCTCGTGATTGCTGCATATATACATGGTGCTTCTTGTGTTATGGTCGCACCACCAGCTTGGACTTCCTCTCTCTAAATGTTTATGCAAGATCTCGCTCTGTTCTGTGTCTCTGTACTTTCCGGATAGGTTTATATATGTCTCACGTGCATATATAACCGAACGTGTTGGAATCAAACTGCCGGTAGTGGTCTTCAGCCTCACCCCCCCCCCCCCAACCCCCAACTTGCTTTCTCAACATTTACTTGCATTTGTGGTCCTGTTTGTATTCTGCACAGAAACAGCTCATCACATAGCGTGCCCCAAATGCTAGAGACATCCTTGCGTTCCCTAAGTGTTTAGTGGTCTGCTTGTGACCGGTCACTCCCCCGAGTTTTAGGGTAGTGGATTTGAGTATCCCATACACACTATAGGGAAAGCTTGTACTTTACTGCCCCCCCTCCCATTTTGTGAGTAATGTAAGCCTTCTCCTGGCATGCCTTTCCACACGGAGCTTTGTACTGACACAGTGCTGGAGGTAATTAGATGGTCCCATCTAGGATCCCTCCGGTCACCTGCTCCCAATCTTGCTGTACTGTCCACTCCTGCAGGGAAAGCACTTCTTATTATTGGAATATTTTGGTCTTTTTTTCTTCTGTTCTGTCCATCAGGATAATATTGGCCACCGGCTCCTACAGAAACATGGCTGGAAGCTGGGTCAAGGACTGGGCAAATCCATGCAGGGTAAGTGCCTGGTTTGATGTTACTGCCTCTGTCTTCTCTGCTCTTTGTTTTGTTTTCACCATTTTTTGTCATCATGTTTTTTGTGTTATGAGTCACCTTATTTTTATTTTTCATGTGCATCCCCCATTCCTACTGAGTTGTGATGGCTTGGGGGGAGGGGGGTGATATCAGCTTGACTGCCTTTACCGGGGGGAGGGGACAGTGCCCTAGATCGCCTTTGCTTTATGGTCTTCACCTCCAACAGTGGCCCCGACTCAGTAGGTGAATCATAAAGAGAAGGCGTAGGGAGTTCTGGGAATGCCTTCTAAACACAGTGGCCCATATACGAGCGTGGGAAGCATGCTCCGTGCTGAAGTGAGAGACGACGAACCTCTCAGGTGGATATTAACGCTCATTTGGTGGAGCTGAGCTGTGCAGATTTGCTGCTTTTCCTCGGCCGGACAGAGGGGCTCAGTGTGCTTCTAGGAAGACGGTCCCTGGACAATCCCCCCATTGAGTGCACACGTGCGGGTGTCACTTTCACAGAGCCTCTGGGGGTGGGCACCAGGGCACAGAAGATGATTCATTCTTATAGGTCAAAAGTCTCTTTTGTTTAATAGGGTGACAATAACTGTCCTTTGCACAATAAAGACGAAATTAAAGTGCCGCCTTTCTCATAGCTTGCCGTGGAAAGTAGCTGGCTGCGTTGGTACCATGGGGTAGGGCTACATGATTATTTCTAAATTACTATCTCAATTTATAGAACTATGAGATTTCATTCTTATATGACAATGTTTTGGCCATGTTTGCATTAGCAGGGAGATTTTTTGCATCAAACCTAGCACTTTTCCCCCTAAAAGCTGTATTAATAAGTGACTGTACCACATTACACTATGTGAAGATCTGTGCACGGGATGATGAAGCAGATTTGAAAACGCGTCTAATATGCAAGACAAGGTAAAAAGAATAAGAAGAACAAAATGATTTAGATCCAAATAGCTTTCCAGTGACTTTGAGGAACAGGATTTTGACAGCCTCTGTTTCAGCAATAAATTTGTACTCGTACTGAAAAAGGGTTCACATTTGCTTGTGTGGATGTTTGTGGTAAGAAACATTTGTTTTGGAGGTAATTTAAGAGTGGTTTATGTTTAGTATTTCTAGGAATTGGAAATGAGATTGTTTAAAAACCTGGAGTGTGCCCTTTCGGTTCTGCAAAGTGTTTCAGTAATGATCATGTTTGTTCCATCTTCATAAAGACTGTATTTAATGCTAATAATATAAAAATATTTTGCTCAAGAATGATGAGAGAACTGCAATCTCAATTCTGAGTGTAAAATGTTGTTCATATTTCATATGTATTAAGCAACCCTACCGTGGGGTACCAACCAGTATTTGTTTATTAATTTTCCTATAAAGGATTGTGATTGGTGGAAGTCAGGCCTATAAATGCCCCAGCACATGCCACCAAATATTCTATCAGACTGTTTGCCAGAACATGGTACTTAAAAAAGCAGCACAGCGCTGCCCCAAGTGCACACATGGAAGTTCCGCAGTCCCCACTCCTCCTTTTCTCCTAAGAATGTGCTTCTTAATGGGGGCAGGGCAGCCTGCTTTTCAGTCTCTGCAAGCTGGGGGCTAGCGACCCACGCTGGCGGGCCCCTTCCTCATGGCCGTCTGCATCCTCCCTCCTGTTCCCTCCTTGCCTCCTCAAGGTCGTAGCTTCCTTTGCCTTAGGTTGCTTTTTGCAGCCAGCAGTGTGGGCTTGTAAGACATTTTACACAGTTATTTTGCTAAAAATTTATCTCTGATTACATCTGAGATGGGATGGAAGACCATGGTAATGTCAGAATCCCCACTATGCATTGCTGCTCAATTGTCACCACAGATGTTTTGGGAGTTTCTCGGGGAGCAATTCTGATATCTCGTAAATGAAATGTTATGTCAAAAATGTGCCTGTGATGTAGAGCCTGATCGATAAAGGATTTTGAAGGCCGATACCGATACAAATATTTGTTGGTTTTTAAAATCCGATATATCGGCCGATTATATATATTTTTTCATTTCAGAAACGCGCAACAAAACATTAACAGATTTCCCTAACACTAGTTATTTATGTGCTTTAACTAACATGATATGATCTTAGCTTTTTAAAAAGAAACTTGTTTCTTTTATTGCCACAACAGAACAAATGAAGATCAAAATATATTAAAGTTCTGATAAATAAAATGGCCCGGTAGTTGTCATCACAAACCAGCATAACCAGACAAACTGTGGATCCAATTTCTTGTTACTACGCTGGCATTGTTTCCACGTACAACAATCTACGTTATGGTACATTTATACCCCTTATACTTCTCACCCCTACTTCTGATCCTCCTGTGTCACATTCTCACATCTTGTTGAAGCTGTCCGCTCCTCCTGCCTTCTCTCCCCACTTGCAACGTCACTGCTCAATGTGCTGTGTGTGTGGGCAGCGCAAGAGAGACCACAGGAAGTAGCCTACCACAGTGTACCGATACGGCATATCGTCTGCGTGGTAGACGGCTTCCATCGTTTGGCCAAGATTTATCGGTCAGCCCTAGTTGGGTGTCTGGGGGTGCGTTATTTCCCAGGCTCAGGGGGGGTGTATGCCTTACTTTTGGAGTATGTTCTATTTTCGGGGAAACACGCTGTTTAGCGATCTAAATTGGTCTAAATCAGTTTTTATTTTATTTTTTAAATATTCATTTGTCGGCCATTATAAATGCCGTTACCGATAGTTTGGAAAATGCCTAATATCGGCCTGCCGATAAATCGGTCGGGCTCTACTGTGATGCTAAAATGTATCCATTCCCACTTTCACCCTTCATAAAAAAATCTTTCCTCTCAGATGGACTAATAGAGAGTTTCTCAACCCAGTCCACCTGCACTAAATACTCAATCAAGAATACCACATACCTGGTGCATGTGTGTTGAAATCTGGGAGAGACCCAAAATGCGAACTGTGTAAGGTTTACAAAGCACTAGCTTGAGAAACCGTGGACTTCATGCAGAACTACAGATGAAGTATCAGTATATCTTTAAGAAAGGTTTTACTACTTTAACGTTTTGAGGACCCAAAGTACTTTGCTCCTGAACTGCTTGGGCAATTTAAATTGCTAATCATGATGTGTCTGCATTACCTCTTTTTTATTTTGGGATGTTTGTCCTTGTCATGCCATCAAAAATAATGGCTTAGCTGGAATGTTCTGCTTTGTCCAGTAAGTCTGGAAACAACCATTGAAGCGGTAAGTTGTTGGCCTGTAAAAATAGATCTTGTACTTCCATGCAGTTTAGGAATTGGAAGTTCATATGCTTAAAGCACTTTGAGCATGTTCTGCCTAATTGTTTAATTTGACATGATGATATTTAGCACAAAGAAGTTGTATAAAAGGTATTTTTCTGGTTTTTAAATCTTTCTCCCTAGTGCAACTTGTTAGATACACAGTGAGGTATTTTTTCCCCAAGCTGGTAATTAGATTAAGCAATGACTACAAATTAGGTTAGCAGTTAACAATGTGCTTACTAATGCTACCCTCTATAATGATTTTGTAAATTGACTGCTGCTTTCTGAACAGTTTGTTGTGCTTAGGCAAGGGTCTCACTGTTAAACAGTTATAGCTCTGGAAGATCAGTTTAAATGTACCCTTTATATAAGCTGGGATTTAATTTTTTGCCAGATTTAAGGTCTTGCCTGCTCAGAGATTAATTAAAGAGTCTTACAGCAAGCACTTCCAGTAACTCACGTTCCATATTCATTCATGTTTGGGGTCTGAATGCTTTTTGCAGGTAGCATAGGATACAAGACTGCGGAACAGCCTGGATAGGGTGCCAGACTATATTAATACATTACAGGCAATATGCGGATGCCGGTAAGCCTAGTTGCATGCCTTTGACTAGCATACAGAAACTAAGCAGTACAGCGAACAGACTAGTTACAGCGCGGCTCCAGCTCGCTTCAGTTTTCCACTACCGAAGGGTCAGCTTGGTGAAGGCATTACGGGGTTTGGAGAGCAACAGTAATGTAAAATCGAAGAGATGCTTATTTACTGTTCAGGCGGTGTACATCATGATTTACTGTGTGCTACTCTCCACTAATAAGTCTGAGAATCGCAATCTTATGTTACCACCAAACGCTACCAGAATTAGCATTCATTGTATAAATAAACAAAATGAATCCAAAAAATTCCTTTAAGCTGTTCTGTAATACCTTTTTTTTTTTTTTTAAAGTAGGTGGTTGGAAATTTTTTAAGTTCTGAGTTGTAGGGAATGCATCAATACAGTGCAATGTGCAACACTACCAACAATGAATATTCTATAGATAAACCATAAATATTATCGCAGATCACCGGTATTGCCTACGATTCACCCTCTGTTGGTGATAGAAGCAGCTCAGTTTCATCGTGCTTTTGGCTCTGCCAGTAAGGAAGGCCATGTCAGCTTGTGAATTATCTGAACTGTACTTAATGGAAAATCATCAGTTCACGTTAAGTCTCAGATGCGGCTCAGTTCTTCATGGCAGTGGAAAAGCACTGTAAGATTCTTTTTCTTACTGTATTCAGAGTGTTTGGTCTTACTGAGTAATTGGTTTCAAGGACTAGTGAGAGCTGCCCAATGGGAAGTATACAGTTTTGTTTGTGAGCCCAACCCTTTCTGACCAGTGTAGCTGGCAGAATATTGGGACAGAATGTGAAAGGACTAACAAACTTAGGTGCAGCTAAGGCAGATTAGCATTAACAGAATGCTAGTTTTTGAAATTCATAATTTTTATTCTGTATGCGCGTGCTTAAGCATGCAATTGTGTTTTAAAATTAACCTGAATGTATTCTAATCGTTGTTGCCAAGCACACGCTTAGACTGGAGCTTGGGTTTAAGTTGAAATGTGCCTTGTGTCAGTGAATAACAAGTTTGTGATGCTTTTCAACACAGCTGGTCCAAAAACTTGCGCTGCAAAGCATTTCAGGTCACTGGTGGCTTCCCGTGGACTCTGCTGAAAGGCGTCTGTATGGAATGTCCCCTGGGGCACGTTTGATTTGGCGCAGCAGTAGAGGCGAGATTCTGTCCCAGATCGCAATGAGACGACGGCCATTGTGCATCCATTGGGAGACCCAGTTCTTTTCAGATCCTCTCTCTCTGCTGTCTGCGTTTCCTTAGTGGAATTTGGCTCCTTGGTGAAGAGCATTGAGACTATAAAAGTAGGTTGGGTCCTCCCATTTCCCAAGCTTCCGGTAGCTCTTCTCTGTGGCTTTCAATCAGCTGGGGACTGATCCGCATGGGAATTCAGAGGACTCTGTAGTTATTCTGCAGTCTTCAGCCTTCAGTTTTAGTTGTAAATACATATTACCCATCACTCAAGGCCCCACTGCACTGTACAGTTCCAGTGAAAATGAAAAAGTCATTTGTATTCCTGTCCGGGAGCAAGGGCAAAAGACTCTCCTTCAAGCTGTTTTTTATATCCGAAATCTCGATGCTATCACCTGCTCCTTCCTACTTTTCTGAAAGGAAGATTCAGTCAGTTAGCATTTTGTTCAACAGCTGTGGTCTGTTCTCTTCATTCATAGCAGTGCTGTACCCTGTACATTTTGGGCACAATCTGGGACATGTAACTAGAGCACTAGAACAATGTAACTATGTTCTCAGAACAAAATTGTTGCCCATGTATTTTACAGAAAAACTAGTGCAATATTTTGCTTACAGATCCTGCGGCTAATCATTCCAGGTTTTAATAACAAAAAATAAAAAAACGGTACAAAAGGTGTGTGCTTAGTAAAGATCACCCATCCCCCCTGCGGCATGCAGCTGTGCCCCCCCCCCCCAAGCTGCAGCAGTGTATCTGAGACCCTAAACAACCCACTGCCACTCCCCCCCACCCCCTTTTGCAGAGAACATTGAAATGTTGGCTAGCAAGGGCCAGTCTTCTGCAGAAAGTTTTATTTATGTAACACCTTTCTCACATTCAAGGGCACTTTACAAAAATCAACAGACAGAACAAAGGTTAACCTCACAAGGTAGATGTCAGTGGATGATGTATTATGACATTCTTAAAAAAAGATGTTTTTAATTGAAGCTTCAAAGTTGAAATGGATTGAACATCTTGCAGACATTGTGACACTGGAATGCAGAATTGGGGCACTAAATGCTCTGCCACCCGTTGAAGGAGTATATTTTATATAAGAAGATGATTGGCTTTACACTTTCACATCTTATACATTCTCATGACAGCCATTTAAATTTCTCTTCAGGAAGATTAATGTGATTCTGTCATGTCTCTCTTGTGCAACTTTATCCAGTGTCCCTGTTAGATCAGGAGCTGAGCTGAGCAATCAAAAAAGGGATGAGGAGTGCAGACAGACAGATACTTAGAAGCTTAAATTCTCTCAGCTGGTGACAAATGGAACAGTCCTTCAAAGCCGAAGAGGTGTTTCTGGGAGATGGATGGCGGCTGCAGGAGGCTCCATGGCATTAGGGGCTCCTTGTCCTATTTGGCTGCCACACCTGACACACAGTGTCATCTAAGGTGCTTCTTCAAAAGTACCAGAAGTACGGTTCTTGAAGGTGTTGGTTTTCCACTGGCATAAAAACTGGTACCAGTGACAAATGGCAACACAAGGCTGAATATTTTGTACCAAATTAAAAAAAAATGTCCATAGTATATTATACAAGTAGATGATGCGAGATTAATACCAGCATTACTTTGTTATGCATATGCAATTCTTACATTGCTAGTAAGGGCACTTTTTTGCCACACCAAGTACTATACTTTTGGTACTTTTACTTTTCTATTGACTTCAAACTTTTAAAGTGATTTTTAAACATATAAGAATTTATGAAAGGATTAATAAAAATGTCAAAGCTTGCTAAGCTTTTTTTTTTTTTTTTTTTGCCTGTGACAGAGTAACAGTAAAAATGTTTTAGCTAAACTTAACCCCACACACTATAATTTCTGTACAGAACTGAAAGTAAGAAAAAGCCTTATTTTAATACAGCTGACTAGCGGTGTAAGAATTGCACTTAGTGATGTCATTTGGCACTGGCACCATTTCTTATGCCAGTGTAAAACCAGCATGTTTAAGTGCCTTACTTTACCTTAGCTAGCTTTGCTATTTTAATTATTTCTTGTATATGGATTATCTAACATATGTTTAAAAATCAGTTTAAAGTTCATCTCTGCTGCTTTTACTTATGTGCTGAATCTGAATCTGTCTCTGAGACAATCGCAATCATTTTCATCTTTGCTGATTGAAATAACTCCTAGAAGGGTTTGTGAGAAATTTCTGAACAAATTTTTGCTTTATAAATACCCCCATATTTTTTTACTACAACAAAATCACTGTTCAGGATTTTTTTTTTCCCCCAAAGACTGCAGCTGTATTGTTTTTAGAGGCAGGTTATTTGCATAACCAATCGACACAGAAAGCATTTCAAGTCCTATCTTGAAGTACCAAAGAAGTACCCTAGCTTGTTTGACACTTCTGGTACTTGCTACTCGACCAGTAGTCAATGGAAATGGGAACATACCAAAAGTACAGTACTTGGTGAGGTGGAACGCCCCCCTAGTAGGAGTGTTTATTTTAAGAGGTACCCTACCGAGTTACAGTCATGTTTGTATTTATAATGTGGAATGTACTGGAAGAGAGGCCTCAAAATATTTGTGTTTTTCTACAATCAAATACTGTGTCCCTCCCTCAAGGCTTAACATGGACGGTATAAGAGGTGGGGGTGGTATTGGCCTGAGATCTTAAGCTACCCACTGCGTGTACTGCGTTTCAGTTTAGTCATGTATGATTTTGTGGTCTCATCCCGTGTGATATATCTGATAAGGCACAGCTTAATGGAGTCCCTGTGGAGCAGGACAGCGCTTTTCGTGGGGAGTTATCCGGACACAGCAATAATATCAGGAACAGTTTGGCAGTACTGACTAAGCACTTATGTGCATATTAGTTTAAACCAGTCCATTTTTTATGCATAATCTGTTCAGCTTCTTCTTAGTCAAGGAAACTTACATGAGTATGGATATTTAGGGATTTTGAATACATAACATCTCATCTGAATTTATTGAATTTAGTGTTAGTGTTGGTTTCTCCGGAAATCCGACTGATTTGCCCCAGTGTGCATCACTCCATTGCATCTTGTGATTGGTGCTCCGGTTTGTTGGTTTAAATGGTGGTCTCTTAAGGGCTAAAGGGATGCCAAATATAGTCGTCATGTTAACTTGTCTCACTGTATGAGGTGACGGATTCTCGTAGGCCCTCTTCAAATTCTCGTATCTCCCACACCACCTTCAGTTGTTAGCTCAATAGATGAACTGTCTCTCTTGTTCATGCACTGCTTTTGGAGTGGAGCTCTCCATGGCCATCGTTGGCAGATTCCTAGCCTACGCATTTCTCATAGCTTCACAGGCCTCTGGTCCCACCCGTCAGCCAGTGTACTAGTCCCTCCTTCCCCCCTTTGGCCATCCATAAGGGCGTATAGTTACACACAGCTCTGTGAATCTCTCAGGTAACCGCAGAGTTGCTGGGCTGTGTCCATGGCTGTCAAGCTGTGGAACAAAGCTCCCTGCACTGCCAGAGGTACAGAGCTCCATCCCCCTTCCCTTGCCATGGCTGTCAGCTGCTTCTTCAGGCTTGGCTGTGTCAATTTATGGAGAAATGGGGGGGGGGGGGGATGATCTTACCATGATTGACAGAGATGATCATGAATTATCTCTTAACTGAATTGAAATTACATCGGAATATGTCATTATCAGTCAAAGCAGCAGCATGGTGGAAATTACAGCCGAAAACTGAGCACTTGCTGAATGCCATCGGGTCTGTATGATAGCACCAATCTGTGGCTCTGGTGCCCCTTGTCCAGTAGGCACTCCACAGATTTCATGGGCTGGGATCATGCTCAAAATTTTTGTTCCTAGAGAGAAACCAAGAATCTGGGTGAAACCAACGGCTTTGGTGGTGGAAACATGGGCCACCCGTTCCTGTCCTCTCCGGCTGTTGCGGTGTGGTGGGCAGGTGTTTGATCACCTGGTCACCTGGTGTCGGTGATTGGGCTGCACCAGCAGCGTTCCTCCTTAACCGATATGGTGTTTCTTTTTTGCAGCGGTATGATCCTGGCCGTGTCGCGGCGATGGTAAACTTAGTGGTAATTTTAATTTTTTTCGGTTTTTTTTTATTTTTTAAATAACATCATCAGTGCGCAAATGCCATAGGCTTCACTTCTTCTTCCTCCGTTGTAGCTTTCATTCTGCTGCTTATTCCTCTGTAAATTTTGTGCTCATTTCAAACATTTATTGTTAAATGTTTTCAATTGGAATGGGTAATGCAAGAAGGGATACCACTGTTTTAAGACAAAATGATTAATAAAAATTAAACTTAATTCTGTTGTTTAAAATGCAGATTGCTCTTCTCACCGTCGTGGCTCCTCTCAGGGATGTTGAGCCCTCTCCATGTTTGTGGGAATTGCAGTAGGCGTATAGAGGGCCACTCTGGTTTTTGAGCCTCCCCCAGCAAAACCAGTAAGCCAGATTGACAGCCTCCTAATGGAGTGCCTTTACGAAATGCAGAGCTACAGGCACACGGTTCTCTGTAGATGCGCCGTTTGCCAGTGAATATGAAGCAGGAACGCAGAGACACACACCCACACAATGGCCTATTCAGTCTGGTTATTATAACGATGATCATCAATGAAACACCTTCTACAGCCTCTTGCATTCCTATTGCAGGTTTTTTTTTTTTTTTGCTTGTGACAATAGGCATCTTGTCTTGCACACATGATCAGAAGTTAGTTTTGCCTTAGTGTTTTTTATAAAATAATGTTCTTTCCTTTTGTATTGTATGCTCAGGTAATCAGTATGATACACCTCTGTGCAGCGCTCCATTACAGACTTTGCGAAGTTTACGCACAACATAAAAAAATTATTAGAAATTATTAAAAAAAACAGGCAAACAAAATGGTGGTTGCTGCTGGATGACAGCAATTCAGATAGACACCAGCATAGAGGAAATCTGGAAGAAAAACATACCTGTATCACAGAGCGGTAAACGCTGACAGCTGGTGTGGCTTTTACTAATTGGATGACAGTGTTTTTGGTGTCCCCATTATTATATGCTGGTGCATTTTCCGTGATTTCCCTGTAGCAGTCATGGACGTGCTGGGCAGGTGGGCATTTCCGGCTGAGCTATCATGATGGGGTCTACAGAGGAGCCTCAGGGCTTTTTGAAAGGTGTGCCGAGTGCACCATGCCCATGTGGGCCAGTTCTGCGGCCATTGCAGGTTGGGCTCAGGGTTCGGTCTGTTGTGTCTGCAAAACAAGATGTCGCTACTTCAGAATTATATCACTGGGCAGTGACTGCTGACGTCGCAGCAGAATGCTGAGTTGTGGGCTGGATTAGTGAAGCAGCTCAGCTTCCATTCTTTAGTTGTTTGGCTAAGGTGGGGTCTGCCTTGGGCCCACCCTCAATGTTCAGGCTTGGCCATCAGTACATGGGCTTATGTTCCAGGAATAACATGAAAGCACTTCCTTTGTTTCCTCTGGATATTAGTGCAGTCAAAAAGCGCTAATCATTACATAGAATACGGCTTTGCCCAAGGGTATAATTTAGGCACAAATACTGTGTCAGTGAAGGTGAAGTTGGGGGATCTAACCAGGTGATTGGAGCCTCTGATCATTCATCATCAAACCATAACAGCAGCACTTTGTACAAGTCCGGTCCTCCAGTTCTCCCTCCCCCCCCCAGGTAAGTGCTGTACCACCAGAGTCCCTGTTTTCATTACTTGGTGATTGATCCCCAGCCCGCGTCCCGCCCCTGCTGCCATAGTTTGGTGCTTGTTTCCCTCTGCTTTGTTTTTGCCTGTGGATTAAACAGTGTGTCTGAACTCTGACATGGTTGGTGTTTTGTTCCCTCTATGTACACCCCCTTCTGTTTCCGGGTTAATGTTCTTATCCAGCTCTTTTCACAGCTTGCAGCGCTGGAGTCCGAGCTGGAGGTCAGGGATGGCAGGGGTACCGGTGCCGCTGGCCATTTCGTGTGCTTTCGTCCAGAGTGCTGTCTTTCTCTGGCCGTTCTGCAGTATTATTAATGCATGATGACGACAAAATGGCAGAGCGGCTCGCAGTGTGTATCACTGACACATGAGTCCTCCTGCACCCAGCACGCTCAGCCGCGGGGGGGGGGGGGGGGGGGGGGCGGGGGCCCGGGGGGGGGGGGGGGGGGGGGGGGGGGGGGGGGGGGGGGGGGGGGGGGGGGGGGGGGGGGGG
>JABFDZ020000097.1:14846380-14866144 GCA_019775955.2 Pollimyrus isidori
GTAGTTTGCCAATAAATACAGTTGTCAATTCATGACATTCCTGTTCTTGTAATTTCAATACTTAGTTTACATTGTTGTTATATATAGTTTAATAAATAATGCTACATGATAAGGCTTCAAGTGGACCCTGTACTCGGTGATCGGTATCGGCCGATATAGCTTCTAGTGATCGGAGATCGGCCTCAAAAATCCTGATCGGAGCACCTTTAATGCTCATGGCAACTGTGTTTGGGAATTTCGTGGGATACTGTATACCTTTCACCCCAATATTGGTGCATGCAAGGCCTGTAGCGGCACAGAATTGGCAAAGGTGGGTGTCCTGAGGAGCTAAAGGGACTAGGTTTTATTTCTCTGTGTGTGATATTAAAGTTCTTAGATTTTCCTAGTGAAAAATTTCCATTTCAAAAGAAATATATTCAGCAAAAGTAAAATCAATAACTATTATTATTATTACTACTAGCAGTAATGACTTTTATTCAAAACTTTTATCCAACACATCTTAATTTTCCCATATCAGTCTTTCCCCACCACTGAAGCAAGTCAAGTGAAACGCCTTTCTCAAGAATACAATAACAGCTCTTCATTTGAATAATCAGACATCAAGGTATCAGTGTCTCTCCTTATCCTAACCCCAGCTTGCTGAAAAGGGTAGTTCCTCCTCTACCAGAAGATTCTTAGATTCCGCATTTAACTTAAATTGTTTCAGGTGACATTTTACACACAAAAGGAGCAGCAATTAGCAGACAGGATACCCCAAAACTCAGGAAAAGGAACTCCATTTCAGGCTGAGATACGAGCAGCCTCGTGTCTTACAGCTTGGCATTCTGCCGTCGGTTCGGTGGTTCCTTGCTGGCCAATATTTCCAGTCTTTCCAGGTGACGGAAGATTTGGTTAATTTTTGCCTGCAGCTCCTCCTCCAGCACTTCAGACCCAGACAAAAGTACAATTAATCCACAGAGAAATTTCATGCCATGTTATTTAAATTCAGCAATCCCTCATCTGATTTCTCAGGTCAAGCAGGGTAATGAACTATTTCATGACTGTGATCATTCTGAACTAGTCTACTTATTCTTCAGCTCATTCATCACACTTTCGGATTATTAAAGTTCATAATATCAATTTATTTTCATGGCATCATAGGGAGCTAATTTTCCTTGGACATGGTCCAGCCACACACAATGACCCATCCTGTCACTTGTTGATAGGTAAGGTGATGTCATGGGGATTCAAACGACTGCTTTATTATCTTGGCTGGGTGCACCACTCTACTTTCCTCCCCTGGCACCAGGATGGCTCTGAGCTGAGCCCACCCCCATATCCTCAACCCCAACCCAACCCAGGAAACAATAAGGATGACACCCCCCCTTCACAACAGGAACCCACGCTCGTCAGGACATCGCAGACTGACTTGCTCAAAACAGGAGTTTCACAGAATTCAAATAACGTACTCCATTATAAAGGTAACTCTTAAAATGGTTAAGACTTAATGGTTATTAGGAGGAACAGCTGTGACAAATTGCGGCAAGGGATTTATCAACAGATTTTCCCTACAAAGACGAATGCCCACTTAAACAGAAAACCTCTGTGAAGCGAGAAAGCATTGCACATATACATTATGCCAAATCCAGACTTGCTTTTTTTCATCTAGCCTAATTAAAATAAAGGAATTAAGTCGTACGAACTCACATCCGATATACTCCCGGTCTGTCGTTTCAAGGCGCCCCATTCTGGATTGTACATCTTGGATTTGTCTAGGCAAAAGAAAAAAAACAGTCTATAATATTACACACCAATGCCAAGAAAGGTCCCGCAACAAATATTAAAAAGAAGATTGGTTTATATGTACACATACGCAAGGCACCCATAAATAGCTGACATACAAGATACACAAGTTCTGTAGACTGTCGGGTGTTATTTTGTAGTACCTTTTTTAAAAGTAATAATTTGGGATAAATGCAAAATAACTGACTCATTCACGCTTATTTCAGTAGTGAATTCATAACAGATATATAACCTCAACAATTTCCGGGTACTATCACAGAAGACGCTTTGCACTGTTCCGAATAATATAATTAAGAATATAATGTTCCCTAGTTGGCTTAGATTTAATGCCAGCCACAGTTTGCGCATTAATAACTAAAAACAAAGCTAAGATGACAACTATTACCAACACAGTTCCAAACTACACTTACTTATTTGTTTCGTGATATAAAGTCTCCATGTTTCGTGACGTTCCAACAAACGGGAGACGAATGACTGCTGGAAATGGCGCAAGATGTCACAACCGATTTTTTAAGTCTATAAACTATGTAAATAAAAACGCAAACGGTTATCCTGAATGAATTTAGACCACTAGCCTACAACGCGAAAGTATACATCATCACCAGTTTCCACATCATCACCAAAAAGGACCCCAGTTAGGTAGGCTGCGATTCGCCTGAATGAAAAAAGAAGACCATTGGTGTGCGAATACTTAAAAATTAGGTTAAGTAAATGTTACTTCGATTTAAATTGTTGTTATAATTGTGTTATGTATTTTTTACAAGACGTTTTGAAACAGTCACTCGATATAAGGAAGTCATTTGCTTAAAAGTAATTACTGATAGACGTTAATGATAAGACGTACAAATAGTGCACTAATGCATAATTAAAGGATTCTTCGTGTGTTTTGATTATTGTATATTTTCAGTTTGTCTTCATGTCCCTTTTGGAAATTCAATTTAACACTTTAACTGCTTACATCGGTTAATAAACCAATAATGAAATATCATTTATACCAACTCTGAGCACATGTTACGAACACATAAGATAAATATAAAATACCATATTTGTTCAGGAAAACATGTTCAAGAAAAGCGTTAAGTATTATAACAAGTATCCCTAATACACTTTTACACACAGTTTTTGCCTCCAGTGTATTAATATTGAGACAAAGCTATATTGTAGACAAGAAATTAACACATGGAAAAGACAAACAAATTATTTCTGCTATTAAAAGTTAATAATTGCCATTAATCTTCTAATTGCTTATCCTAAGCAGGGTCACTAGAGGCCCATGCTAGGTGGGGCACATACAGCAGGAGAGGGTCCACCATATGAATGGAATGCCAGTCCACCAAAGGGGACATATTGCAAGCAATTTAAAGACACTAGTTAGCTTAACTCTGTATCTTTAGACAGCAGCAGGAAATGCACACAACAGGAAGAGAAAATACAGAAATATATACAATTCCAAACACAGAGAGCAGAGGTTTCATTCAAGCATACAACCCTAAATATCAAAATAAGCTTTTATATAAGTATGTTCACACATATACTGTAGCAGGTACATTATAGTTAAGTCATAGATCATCACTAAATTTGATATTATGGTAAATCATTTGTCTCATGGTCTCTCCTCATGGTCATCATTTTGTCATTTTTGTTAAGAATAGAAATGAAAGGATTTAAACTTTTGTTACATCTTTACTTACATTTTATACTCATCATTGGCACAAAACATAAGATGTGAGAGGAGTGGTACAATATGGAGAGAGATGCTTAAAGTCAACACCTGTGACTTCATTGCTTACTACTTGACTAATTTCCGTAGTTTCCACATCTTGGCCTGAGGTCAGTTTTTAGTTCTGTCGATTCTTGTGTTCAATGACATAATCTAGAATATCAGTCATTCATAAAAGCGGTGAAAAGTCCCAGGCTGCCATAAAGACATCATGATATTTGTTAATTTATGTATCATCTGTATTGTTGATTGGAGTCAGCAAATGGAGCCATTGATTTGTAGAATTAATCTGTAATACTTTAACAAAATGTCAAGAAGGGCCCCTCAGAGAAACAATTGCTATCTGTTGCAGTTGTAGTCCTGGGGCAGTCCTAGCCACTCTGGCTGCTCTACACAAATATCATTCTTCCCTGCTCATCACTGGAACGAGGGAACAGAGATAAAGCCCGGCCTGTTCCTCTAGGGCAGATTGATGGTGTTGTGTAGTGATTTCTGACATGGATATTGCTGGCTTTGATTCTGTGTTGATGTTTACTCTTGCAGAGCTGCCATCTGAAGGGTGAGACAGTTGTGCCGCAACACTCCCTGTTTCTCTAGGCAAGAATTCTTTAACAGGGGGGCCTCTTTTCCTCTGAGCCACAGACCGCTGCTGTTCATGCTGCTTCTTGCTTTTTCCTGCTCATGCTCCATAGAGGTCACAACAGGCGAGGAAGAAGAGGGAGGGACAGTGGACATTAAGTAGAAGGGAGGATGAGACAGGGAGAGCAAGATGTGGAGGGGGAGAGTGAGCCCACTGAGAACCCTGTCAAAGCATGGCTCATGATCCATCTTCTGCTCATCTCCGCTGAGGTCACAGCGATCAGCAGAATGTGTCCTCCAGCGACAGCAAGTCTTTCAACTGATCATGTCTTGCACAGAGGGATAACAGACAGACCTCACACCCCAGCAGGCTTTCCTGATTACACCTTCTCCATCGCCCTCTGGCTGCAGGTGTGCAGTGTGGGAAGTTTCATCTGTATCGATTGCTGCCATGATGCAGGCTATGTGACAGTAGTTGATTCACACATAACAGATTCCTTTAATTTCTAAAAAACAAAAAATGTATGGAGAAGATCACCCTCCTTGTATTTCTTCTTTTAAAGTTGGGACATCATCACAGGTAATGCCAGTATAAAAAGGTACGTGAGCTAAATCTCTTTCTGGACAAAGTAAATTAGTCTCGCAGAAATCCAACAATGTTCATTCTGGATTGACACATAATCCCAAAAGGGTATATTCAATTCAGAGTTATCTTACAGACATCTGAATCTTTGCTTGCCAAGTAATTTTGAACTTAACACCAGTTATATCCTTTTCATTGCAGCACTGCACCCATTCTTTACTGTAATTACAAAGAAACTTGTAAAGGGCTATAAATCACTGCTTTGTGAAATGGCAGTTAATGAACAGGGCCTACCTCAACACCTGAGACAAAGAGTGACACAGGAAGCCAAGCTTTGGGGAACCTACATTATTCATATATGCTACATGTAAACTGAATGGGAGCTCAGCCTATTTCTTCATTTCGTCACAAGTGCCAAGTCTGTGCATTTTTTTTCCTTTTTTTGCCTGTTGTTTGCCCGCTTGGTTCTGCATCTTTAATAAAGGGTAATGAGATGCAGTGGAGGCAGGAAATTGTGCCCACCCAGGCAGAGGTAGTGGTGGTGTGTGTGTTTTTTTCCTTCAGAGCTATGCTGAAATACCTGCCCTGAAGACACACATCCTGCATGATCCTGAGCGAACCACCCCACCCACCCCCAGACCCCGACAGAGCCTGGGATCAAGGATCACCCAGCTGCCACACAGTGCCCCAGACAGACGCTCAAAAACGCCGCCCACCCCACCCAAACTCTTCGCCTGCAGCCATACCACCTGGGAGTCCCTCAACACCTGAGTGGACTTTGAGTCAAGCACGCCATGAGAAGGTCATGTTCCTCAGGTCTCTGTGAGCCGCAGCATAAACAACAACATCACACTCACTCTCGTCAGTCTCTGTTAATAATGGGAGTTACTGCAAAGCTTCACATTTGTGTATTTTCTGTATACATAGCATTTTTACTTTATTTCATTTCTTAAATTTTACATGCAAGTTAGTTAAGGTATGTTGCCAGTTGTACCTCAGGGTACATGTTTAATTACATAAAAGGAGCCCCCAGTTTTTTATTCAATTTCTGCTATTGCGAAATGTACCAAAAAGTGTAAAATAACCATTCATATATATAACCATTGCATAATCGTTTTTCTAGTATGGGCCTTCGACATTCCAGTGAGCCTAAGGTCTATTCCAGGAGCTATAGGGTGCAGTTATGAAATGAAAAATTTTCAGGTGGGTAGAGTTCTATGTCATTGTAATGTAGCTGCCTGTGCATTTTGACATCATGAACTTCAGCTGTCAGGAATTGTTTGTTCATGTATTTTTCTTTTAAATGTTGACTGCAGTTTTGTAGGAATATGTATTGTACTAAGCCTTTAAGTCCTTGACAATGAATCTACACCAAACGGTATAATATACCTGAGACATCACTCATTCCAACCCTACAGACACGGTGGTACCAGCATCTCCCATTGTGCAGCAGCCTGATATGGTTGATCCCTGTGAGCAGCTTCTTCAAACTATGTTGACCATTCTTGTGGGACTGTTTGTGTTTGGGAAGGAGATCACCCTCTGTGTGTGTGTGTGTGTGTGTGTGTGTGTGTGTGTGTGTGTGTGTGTGTGTGTGTGTGTGTGTGTGTGTGTGTATGTGTGTATCTGTGTGTTGCAGGTGTCTGTTTCTATTATGTGTGTGGGTGTGTGTGTGTGTGAGGGTGCATGTTTTGGTGGGAATTGGAGAGACATGAGAGAGGAGGAATTTGATTGGATCCCACAGCATGATGCTGTCTCTTATCGCCCCTCAGTGCCACACATTTCTCGTGGCCTGGGCCCAGGTGCCCTCCCAGGATGGTGCAGGGATCCTGGGAACTGCCTCCCCATCTCTTTCCCATCCTTCAGGAACCAATCCAGGGATTGCTGGGGGCTTTAGTGCCATGGGGAGCCCAGAAGTTGCACGAGCTGGACAGGAGTGGGGGGGTTGCTTCTCTGCTATGTAGTTATGTCTGAGCCAAGGGTATTTTGAGTGTTTCGTGTTTATACTTTCTGTGTTACTATTAATATTACTATATTTTTACCCATACATAAGATATTTAATAATATGTGACAATGCAGTAAACAAAAATAAAATATATTTAATATAAAGGAGTCACCACAGATGTGTGACATCCAAAGCTGGAGGTAGATTTTGGTAATACACTATCAACTTGTTGATATTAAACCAGCTGGATGTGAATGGTTTGTTCCTTGTGCCTACCTCCCTATTCCTTAGCTCTCCCCCACCACTGCCATCACTTTTTTGGTTTGAACCTATCATCAAGATTACAATCCCTGCCTTTCTCAGTGGGGGTATAAGGTAGGTGACCTGTGATTTGTAGTATTGTCGGCATCTTTCATCTTCCTGTTGGTCAGGCACTCACTCCGGAACACATGCACCTGTGACCCTTGGGGATTGTTATGTTTAAAAAAACTCCAGCAAAGAACGTTTCTCTCACGAACGCATCTGTATAAAGCTCTGGTCCTCTCATAAATTGTATCAGACACAAACCTATTCCACCTCATAGCCCCCCCCCACAGTCACTGTGAAATGGGTAACATCTGACCAATGTTCAGCCACCAGCAGCACCCCTCTAAGCCAACAGCCCTCAACTCAGGTCTCTTCAGGAAAAAAATGCACTCAAGTCTGTCATAGCTCCAGGCACTGCATGAGCTTGTTATGGGTTGTGCAATTGTGTTAGTCATTTTGCATTCCGGATTCCTGCGCTATGTTGTATTCCCAGTCTTTGCTTCTTCTGTCCATTCCCGCAGTCTTATTTTGCTCCTTTCTTCCCATTGCCTGCTTTAGGATTGGAATTAGGATTGCCCTGATTAGATGATCCCTTAAAATGTTTGTCTTCATAAAGAGTTCTGACTCCCCTTTGGACATTTGCTTGGCCTTAAAAGAAGCAGTTGGCATCAGTCTCAAAGAGTTCCAAGTGGCTCCAATAATGTGCTGATTAGTATCTATGTTACACTCTATGTGTGTGTGTGTGTGTGGTCCCTGTATATGTTGTAAAAAACCTGTACTTTTGACCTTGCAGTGACATTTTTGGTCCCCACAAGGGGAAACGTTTATTTACTTTTTTGTTTGGTTACTTATGGTTAAGTGTAGTTACAGCTGTCACAGTTTGGATTAAAGTTATGCCCAGAGAAATGAATGGAGAGTCCTTGTAAAGATATAGACACTTAAACTCTGAATGTGTGTGTCTGCGTGTGTGTGTGTGTGTGTGTGTGTGAGTGTGTGTGTGTGATAGTATGTGGCATGGTTGGGGTGAGGTTACATCAGTGCAGAGATGGGAGATAAGACGTCTATTCCTCAGGGGATTCAAGTCCAGCCTGGCTGACCCTACAGATCAAAAGGTAGAGCCAGTGACTCACTTAGTTGAGTCGGGTATTCAGTGCTGATACACACACACACACCCACACACACGGATATTTGTAATTACATCTTCGTGGGGAATCTACGTTCATTTCTATGGGTATAACCCTAATACCAACATGATGACCTTAACCACTATCCAGCCGTAACCTTACCCATAAGTGATTGTCTGGATTTTCTGATTGCATTCACAGATCTTTGTTTATGGAGACCCAAAAAATGGTCCCCAGAATGAAATATAAACACACATCTATATATAACCATATATATATGTTATATATTTATAGTATGAGCATATTTGTGTGTGTGTATAAGCATGCAAAACATTGAGATTATGTGTACAGTTAAGTCTTATACATGAAGAAACATAACCAAAGCATTCATGCACTCACATACATGAAGAGCTCGGGAAACAGTGTAGAAGTTTAGGAAAGAAGGTGCAGCAAAGCTGTGCACTGAGACTAAGAATGTGGCCCTGCAGGGAACCCCCAGGAAAGACGGCTTCTGAGTGGTCTGGGCTGGTCTGGGCTGCAGGGGGTGATTTATTGAGTCGGCTGCTGAAGGCCCGTCCATCTTGATAATTGCATGATTTGACAGGAAGCACTTCAGTAGTACTAGGAGACACCAGGAGTTATAGTGTGGAATGCTAGGAGGGAGCGTTATGTGTGTACACGTGTGTGTGTGTGCACGCGTGTGTCTGAGTCCGTGTGTGTGTCTGTGTGCATGTGGTGCACTCAGTCTCTGACCCAGAACCAGTCCCGCTTTGGTCACTACTGCCACAGGGACCATCAGCTAGGGCTGGTCAATCCCACAGGCAACAAAAGCAGCCGCCTAAGGTGCCAACGTCTGAGGGGAGCCTATGGGTCCTTGCTCTAGTCCTTTTGTTCAGCTTTTGGCGCCATCACAGGGCATGTGACACCTTATCCCGCCACAGCACCTCCCGTGACGCAGCCCGCTATATGAACGCTCTCTGTCAATGCCCCTCTGCTGCCACACTGGCGCGGGCTCAGGGACCTGCCTCCCGGCGTGAGACGTGCGTGAGAAGCAGGGGTCCTGCTCAGTGGGGCCGCATCCACTCCCAAGCCCACCGGGAAATGAAGAATTTAAGACTTCATTTAAAACAACGGCAGTGGGGGCAGCAGGGAATTCAGTTTGGCCCCCAGGGTTCCTTGAAAATCCCCTCCAAACCCCATCCCACTTCCAGAGATAAGTCTCTCCCTCTTACGCTTAGGAAGTCTTAGCTTTTTTCCTCATCTTGCTCACCATCTCCCTCCTGCTGTCTGCTCTCGGAATTGACCCCCCCCTACCTGACCCTCTGCTTAAATGGAACTTCAGGACTGACAAACCTCTTTTAAGAATATAACATAGACTGATGGTTCCTTGCCCCCACCGCAGTCCTCATGTCCTGGCTGTGAGCTGTAAAATACCATCTACCGCCCCATTACTCTGACTCCGGTAAATGTCATTTCTACTTATAAAGTCGTATGCTTGATAGAAAAGACACAGCCTCGATGGGGAGACCTACGAAGCCCAAGGCAGCCGCATCGGAGGGAACCGCTTTAGCTTCATGGCACAACGAATCATTAATCCATGTGCTTTTAGGTCAGTGTCGCTACTGCTAATCCAGGATGACGCATTAAGTTACAGCGCGGCCCCCAAAGGGTTTAGGGCTATCGCCTTTGCTCTCCCACCTGCAGCCATTAAGATACAATATAAGTGTAGGGCAATAATGATCATAGTCCTTTGTGTCATTGTGATATCTCTGTACTCAGCATTATTGTATTGCTGTAAGCCTCAGCCAGGAGCCATAATTTTTCTTTTTTTTGGGTGAGATTTTCTGTCATAAAATTTGTTTCAGCAAGATTTGGCATGTACAAAACATGTGAATCGACAATTAATGAAGTATACACTGTTATTAGTTAAAAGTTGTTCAAATAATTGGGGTCTCCCCCAAAGTGATTTTGAGTAATATCGGCAGACGTCAATCTCAGAAAGCATTTTGGTAATTACATCCTGAGAGACGGGATGGTGTGCTGACTCATACACTGCACAGACTCCAAAATGAGAGCCTCTATTGATTCATGACGGTGCCCAGCCCCTCTAGCTGTCTTTGAATCCCTAAAAGATGGAGGGTGAGGTGAGTGTGAGGAAAAGTGTTCATTACGAAGATCCCAGAGGGGCCTACAGCCAACACCTCAGCGCGTTGGCTCATGTTCTCATATTTTCAGTCTAATTGCTGTTACTTACTTGTTCTTATTGTTCATTTACTCTCAGTTGTTTCCACTTTGAAGCACTTCAAGATTAAATAGCATAGATTAGATGCAATTTACAAGGAAATACAAAAATAGTTTTCTTTGCATATTAGCTAGAACAGGAAAAACGCTCTGAACCATTAAAGAGTGACAATTCACTGTTACAAAGTTACATACAGAGGTTTGTAATTATATATCTGTGGGGATTCTTCATTCATTTCTATGGGGAAAACTCTAATCCCGACTTTAACCCCTTACCCATAAGTGACCAAACAAAATATTACTTTTGACATTTTTTTCTTTTTTGATTGTATTCACAGATCTTTGTGGGAACCCGAAAAAAGGTCCCCACAAAGTAATGTAAACCTAATCCACACACACACACACAAACATCACACACTGTATGTACTGTATACATACTTTATTCATGAAATATGAAATATTCGATGATGAGGAACATTTATAGAAATAGACTGCTGTCTTAAATATAGTTTTTTCACATTAGCTGTCCCTTTAATTTGGTCCATATTTTCCTAGTTAATTGTTTTGTTTAATTATCGCTGGTCCCATTGCCACATTGCCAATTTAAGCATATCCTGCTCCATCTGCAGTATTACTAATGAGCACCTGTGCCCATTGTATGACGAGTACAGTGTCTTATCCTGGAACTTCTATATTTGCAAAGTTGAAAGGGGAGCAGGATGTTGGCGGCTTCCTCTTTGTGTTTTCTCTGTCTGCGTTCATTGCTGTGACTGAGACAGACAGTGATTATGGGAGCTTACAATGCCACTGGGACGGTACACGTGTGATAGACAGACCTGATCGCATGCATGCAGGTGTCAACTTGTGAATCACCTGTTGCTATGGTGTAAGTCCATCTTTGTGTTTTTAAAGAGGGAGCTTGTTTTTGCTATTTTTCACATCTGAGAGAGAGCCTGACTATGGTCTTCAGTAGCACCAAATGCCACATAGAAACTCTTTCAGAGGTTATTAAAAACAGAAAAATAGGCGTAATAAAAAAAAAAACACTGGTGGTTTCATGTTGGAAGGAACCAATCAGAGTCAAGAAAATGCCAAAGCACAGCAATAACATATGGTAAGACTGGAATTAAAATGAGGAAAATTAGGAGATGGTGTTCACAGCACTGCTACTGATAAACCGCTTCAGGTGGGATGAAGGAGATGAAGGGTGAAAAGAACATCAGCTAAAGGAAGAGGAGAGCTGCTCTGATGGGGAGGTATTCACTCAAAGCTGGAGGTTTCACCCCCACATATCACAATAGGAACACAAAGCATGGATTCTACTTTTCTCCCCATTTAAGATAAGACATGCCTTTTAAATATACCAAATGCTTTTGATAATGGATTGGCTAAAAACTGGAGTTACAGTGCGTTGAATGAACTCACTGCTCATTTGGAGATAACACAAGTTGTAGAATCGAGTTACAAACGGAAAGGCAGTGACATGGGGGATCATTTTTTATTAGTGATATGGATCATTGCTAACTCACAGCTAGGGATGAGATGCAAATATTCACACAGAGGATAAATAAGTTACAGGGAGGGGTCTGCTATTACCGCCTTCTGGGTGAGGCGGCTCAGCATTTCGAGACAGGCATATGAAATGAAATGGCAAAAACTGGTGGTGAAATCGGATATCAAGCCTGGCCACTTGGTGTTATATAAAAATCAAAGCCGCTCCATGAAAGGAAATGAGAAAAGGTAATGTTGTGGAGTTTTATGGAAATTTTCATATTTACTCCAATAAAACTGGTCAGCATTGACTATCAGAGTGACTTCGTTTTCTGTTACGTATGATTATATAAATGTGCTATTCATTGATGGAGCACCACTGTAATATCCATGGCTGTATCTGCGTCTGTAGCGATGTATAAGGCTACATGATAACAAAAAAAACATTTAAATGCTATATAATATTGCATCAAAGATGTTCCCTTTCTTGTACCCTGAACCTTCTGGGATATGCTCCTGGACCTAATACTGGGTAGCTGGATATGAAAAATTGGTGGAAGACAATCTAGACATGCTAGCATGTCAGACTGTTAAGGTTGGCTGATTGCCTTTACCTACTGTAATGAAGATTTTCAGAGTTCCTCGGGGGGCAAGCTGGTTTTCCTTATGGCAATACCACAAAGCAGACAGGGTGAGCTTATACATGCCTTCTAGATCTTAATTTAGATGATAAGGTCCCCCAAATTAACTGCAGTGGCAGATCTGTCTGGGTCACCCTATGTAGCAAGCTAGAATGCTCGGGGTTTGATCAATGAGTCTAATTTAACAGTGGTGCTTTTGCAGCTCCTGGGAATTTCCTTCCTGGCATCAAAAACTTTTGCCTGTGATTATCCTGATCAGTGGCCAACAAAAACAGCTGTCTGACAAAGCGAAGACGTAATATTCAGCTAATAACATCCAGGCTTTGAGGAGAAGGAACTTTATCTCTGACAGAATGAACCCCAAAGTTCTTTAACTGTCCTCCTAAACTGCTTGAAATGAACCTGAAATCCACCTCTTACACTGGGTTGCCAATTCTCCCCAAATACTCTCATGAAGGCAGTAGCAGAAGGGGGAGGGGGGGGGATTGCCCATGGGCATGAAATGATTTTCTTCTTAGCTCAAGCAAACAATAACAGTAACTAGGAAATTATATTTAAAAAAAGACACACTACGAAAGCAAGTTGGGACACCGCTTGCACGTTTCACCCTTCCTCGTGGAAAAACGAAGGGGTCCAGAGGATAAACACCGCAATTTCACTTAATTGTTAACGAGGGGAAAACAGTGGGAAACCAGTGACTTCAAAGGCAGAAGGAGAGACACAGAGTAGAGCTTTAAATGAGGTACTGGGGTGGCAACATCTGATGCTAACGACGAAATAAATTCCTCTTGATTTCAGTGACATGGAAGACATTCAAACAAAAGTTTAAAAGCGAAATAGGTTTTTTTTTTTTTTTTAAAAAAAAACACAATAATGCACAAAGAATGAAATATCCCTTCATAACGCTTGTACTGTTTGTTTTACAACCATCGTGCCCCTTTTTTGTAAACTGTGTCCTCCAGGACCAGAATTTCTGAATCCCGATTTAAAGAATACAGGAGGACAGGGTGACCAGGTAATCCATGTCAAGGTAGACACTTTGAGCTACTTCAGGTTTCACAAACTACTCTGAAACTGAAAGGCTCCTCTGCTTGGCTAAATAGTTCAGCTCTCTTTGTGCTGTGACTGGTTTGTGTCCTTGATTGAAAGACTCATCCAGCTGTTTCACATTAACATTAGTGGCACATGCATGATTATAGGAGACTGACCAATCAGCACCCAGCATGAACTCGGTGCTTAAATGAAATCCAGGTCCTTTTGATTGAAATGAAAGTTTATAAATCCTGTCCTAGCTCCAAGTGTCCCCCCTGACAGGGATTATCTGGTCACCCTACAAGAGGATGTACGGAGGTTATATACAAATACTATATCATTTCACAAAAGGGACTTGAGCATCTGTGGGTTTTGGTATCCATGAAGGATTGGATCCAGAACTCCCTGGAGATATATGGAGAACTGACTATATTTTCATTGCCGAAACATTTCCATAGGTGATAATCACTCCAAGAAAAATTACTTATTTCAATTGAATACCTTAGTGACTGACATATTAAATGATAGAAAACTGTTTACTGGCATTACATATACTCTGGATAACACAGAGCAAAACATAACCATGAAAGTACATCTCAGGGAAATGGTCAAATAAAACATACAATGAGGCAGAAAACACAGCTGAACATAACGGGTGGTAAAAGAGTAACAAAATTTTCAAAACAATAAATCTGCAAGATCCATCAAATAGTGGATCAGAGATCCTCTGAACACAATGTTCAACCTGGTAATTGTATATAAAAATCTAAGTACAGAGCTGAGAAATAAGTGCTAATTATTATTCCAGTATTTACACCAGGACCCACTTGTATCTTCTTACAGCAAAAAGCAGGTATAAATACCTACATTAAATTTCTACACAACCGTGGGGTTTTCAGAGACAAGAACACAGGCAGCAAACCAGCAGCAGAGATGGTGGCACAGGGAAGGCACTGGCACCAAATGGCACAATAGAGAAAATGGTTGCTGACAGTCGGACACACTCGGTCGGTGTTGCCCTCAATAACTGGCGACCTCAGATCCCAAACACAACCAAAAGTCCATCCTCCAGACTTCAGTACCCATTTCACATGTAGCACCTATAGATGCTGACTCTCCGCACCCTGTTAAGATCTCATTCCTATCAGCAGACAGGGTGACAGGTCTGTCCATGCTGATGGGACACGTGGCCAAACCCTTCTGACAGCGCTCGCAACCATATGCTGTGAATCCCTCATACAGTTTATGTGCAACGCTGCATGGAGAACGTCAAGACTTGACGTTTAGTCTTTATTTCTCCCTTTAGGGATAGTCTTTGTCGTGGTGTTTCCACTGAGGCATTCCTGCTTCCTGCTTGCACCAATTCACCGGCAAACAGATGATTGGCATGGATATGGTATGAAATGTATGGATATGTATGCTTATTGGTGCCTTCAGGGAGGAGAGACAGTGAGTCATACTAAACATCACACCACATTTCCTCAGATTTCCTGCACCCACCACTTCTCCTGCTCCTCTCACTGGCCCTGCTTCATCCCTGGACCATGTGGCTGAATGTGGGTCTCAGTGTTTCTTGCAGGTGTAGACTTCCTCCTCTCTCACGCAGGTCTGGCATTCCACGTGGCAGCACCAGCGCACCTGGCAGTGGCACGACAGCGTGGTGAGCCGTAGGGCCGTGTTGTAGCCACGCCCACAGCACAAGCTTTGGCAGCTGGTGTCCTTGGCACAGGGACGTCCCGCGGTCCCGGGAGAGTAGCGGGATGGGCGGCAGAAGCTGGGCGAATCCTCTAAGTAGACTAGGTCGGTGGGGCGAGGACCATTGCCGTGGCGATGGGCGCCCGCCAGCTGCGTCTCCCCCGTGGCATCATTGGTGGCACTGTACACGCGCACGGCGGAGTCGTAGCGGTACTTGAGCAGCCGGCCAGTGTCGTGGAACGGGGAGAGCTGCTTCCAGCAGGTGCGCACGGCACACGAGCCTGACACGCCGTGGCACTTGCACGTGGTCTTCAGGCCACTCTTCACCGCCTGCAGGAGGACAGGATACATCAGCTTGACCCTGCCCCCATTCTCCATTTAATAATGAGCCATTAATAGCATGCCGTGGGCTTCAACTTCACGCAGCTGACGAATGTAGAGTGCTCACTCTCTGCCTGCGGCATTTTCTCTGCACTTTACCAGTACCAATTAGCTGTGTGTTATCTTACAGCAGGTGGTGTGGTGGTGTGATGGTTTTCCACTGGCATACAGGAATCAACCTGTATTTGAGCCATATTGCTAAGGAAGACTAATTACAGTTCCAGCTTGCTCCAATTTTTCAATGCAGAAGGATCGGCTCGGTAAACGCACTGCCAAGCTTGGAGAGCGACAGTGGTGTAAATCCGAAGAGACGATTATTTACTGCTCACGGGGTGTACATCATGAATTACCGTGTGCTAATTTCTGCTATCACATATCAAGAATCGCCGTGTTATGTTAGAATCAAATGCTAGGGGAATTAGCATTAGCTAATCTGCATTACAAATCCATTGCGTTCAGCTGTTCCCTAGTATGTTTTTAAGTACGAGGTTGGAAAGTTTAAAGTTCTAAGTTATTTGGAATGCATCAATACATTATGATGTGCAATAAAGCTATTAATAATACATAATATTAATATATGAATATGCTTAATTATAATATAGAACAGTGGTTCTCAACCTTTTTTTGCAGTGGGCCGCACTATGTCCAAGTTCAAGTCTGACGGGCCGTATATTATTTACATATGACGTCATCAATGCTCAATAACCAGATATTATGCATCTAAAATGATTACAATTAGAAAATTATAATAAAAATATTGTTCAAAGTTTGTTTAATACATTAATTTGTTTAATACATTTTTTTAATTAATTGTAAAACAATTTATTATTATTTTATTTTATTTTTTTTTACGTGGTGAGCATCGCGGGCCGCACTTGCATTTGTGACCGGCTGCATGCGGCCCACGGGCCGCAGGTTGAGAACCACTGATATAGAATATGTCCTGTTTTCCTTCAGGTAATCCACGCACATAGACGCAGTTCACGGTGCCTCCACGCATTTCAACCAATCAGTTGGGTGTGTCGCAACCAGCTTGCTTAGATCATACTTTCGGCTCTGGTAGTAAGCAGAGCCACATCAGTGCAGGTACCATTTACAATGGAAAATGGCTGCTTCGCGGGGCTACTCGGTTCATGGTGGCAGTGGAAAAGTGCCGCAATTTAGCTTGTGCAGTTAGCATGCCCAGGAGAGGTGAGCAACCAGTTCACTTTGCACCCCTCAAGGTTATTCGCTTCTGAATTCCTCTGCTTGCACGCCAACTGTGTGCTTGTTTATATTTACACGTGTTGAGTATTTTACGGAAACTACATCAGGAAGGGAGCTTCTTAAAAAGAAACTGAACTGAATTAGAGAATCACTAAACCACTCTACTCACAAAGGAATGAATGGTCTGACGACTGCATACACTACTGGCCAAAACTGTGGAAATGCTGACCATTCTTGCAATTACACTTTAAAAACTAACCATCCATGCATCCATTTTTTAACCCGCTTATTCTTCTGGGTTGTGGGGGGGTCCGGAGCCTATCCCGGAAGCAATGGGCACAAGGCAGGGAACAACCCTGGACGGGGGGCCAGCCCATCGCAGGACACACTCACACAGCAACCTACTGGCAATTTAGGAACTCCAATCAGAATGTTTTTGGACTGTAGGGGGAAACCGGAGTACCACAACGACATGGGGAGAACACTTTAAAAACTACTACACAGATATCGGTGGTAATGTTTACAACAATTCATACATTGGACGTTTAAATTATGCACACTCAAACTATGCAACTTAGACTATTTATTATTATTTATTGCTGCTACACCGCTTTGTCTTTGTCTTCTATGTCTTGTGTGTATCTTGTCTTATGTTCTGTCTGTTGGGGTTTCAAGTAAGAATTTCATTGTGCTCTGTACGCTGTACTTGGTACACATGACAATAAACTTCAACTTCAACTTCAACTAAATAAGTAATTGGAGTAACTGGAATAAAGTTCATCAATCTCTAAAAACCAGAAGTGTTCCCACAATTTTGGCCAATAGTGTACGTTCACAGCGTGTAAGCTGCTGGATATACAGTAAGTGTCCGGCCCCGGGTGCAAGCCAAATTGTAAACTTTCACGTGTCCCCCACTGCTTGTTTCCTGGCAGAGTGTGTACTTCTGAAGCATACAGACGGACCACGGAACCAGGAGCTGCCTGAACTGAATATATTAATAGCAGAAATGTGCCATGGATGGGTTTGCTCCTTTGGGTTGACAATTGGGACAGCAATGCCAAATGGAACTTTATATAGAGGTGCTACTACACTGAAGGGCAGGGAGAGAAAGAGAGAGCGAGAGAGAGTGTGTGTGTGTGTGTGTGCGTGCGTGCGTGCGTGTGTGTGTGTGTGTGTGTGCGTGCGTACATGGGGCACAGTGAGAGCAGCCAGAGCAAGGCCGTCGCCAGGTGAGGGTTCACCGTCCTGGAAGAAATAGCGATAGAGCGGTCAGCTGAAAAGAGTGCCTCTGAGGATGGGGGCGCAGGGCAGGTCATGTGGCAGAGGTGTGACTCTAATGGCATGGGGGTGGAGGGGGCAGGAACAGCCTGGGGCTGTTAGAGTGTGTATGTGTGTGTGTGCGTGTGTGCAAAGAGGTCAGTCGAATTCCACCCATGCAGGTATGTGCCCCTTAAGGCCTCCTGCTCTTAAAACATTCGGAGGGGTAACGACAAACCACTCAGGCAGCCCCCCCCTACCTGCTGCCAGCCAGCTTACTAACCCCACGCGGCGGCGGCGGCGGTGTCATCTGATCTGGGTGGGGGGGAGGCTTCGAGTTAGCAGATAAGGCTGTGTTTGTTTTCAGTTTTCTGATTTGTTTCGGGTTTGTTTTCTGGATGCAGGGAAAGATACCATGGCCTGGCCATTGTTCCTGCTTCTTCGGGAAAGGAATTGCCAGAGGCTGCCCGGGAGTCGTGACCTAAAAGCTGGGAAAGATGGCTCTGATGGTCGGAAACAGATCGCCTGGAGGGGGGGGGGGGCAGACTTTAAATTAGATAATTATTATATATGGACTGGATTTATTAACTATGTAAGTGCCCCTCATACTCTATGTGGAAAAAATGCATGCTCATATATTATAAGGACAAATGTTTAATTTCTGGGAGTTCTGAAAGGAGCCCTTTAATTTTCCGAGGCTCCTGCAGCAAGCTTTATCATGCCTGGGAACACCTGGCTCTTGCGAGTGTCTCCTGACCTTGCAGCCATAGGCACCACACCGACTTTTTATCTCGGAGGGTGTGGGAGATCTCTGAGGCACCATTAACACGTTCTTTGCTGCAGACTAGGCTGCTAGCACCTGCTACATTGACAGCACACCGGCGGTGCTAACAGACAGCAAAGGTTCCAAAGAAGCATTCCATTTGTGGCTCTCCATACGCCTCATTTTCTTATATTTGGATGTTATCCAATGACAGAAACGCTATATATTTTTGGCACCCAGAGTTCTATTGTCTTGTACATGTTTTTAACTTATGCAATTGCTTTAATTGCCTAGGCTGTTTGACCGTTAAAAGCACATGAACAAGCATATAAATGATACTGTGCCTGAGTTCTCTCTCTTGATTCAATGCGCATACATAAGACCCCTCCAAGGAGGTACCCTGGAATCCCTCAGGGCTTAAATGTGCCATACTGTATAAAGCACCATTATCCATTAATAGTTATATATTATACTTTAATCTCCAAGTGCATCTACCTGCTACCAAGATCCTCTTTTTCTGGGGAACAGCCTGAATTATTTAAGGCATGGATTCAACAAAGTGTTGGAAACATTCCTTATTGGTCCATATAAAAGTTTTGCACTTGCACCCATTCTGCAGGCTTTAACAAATCTGGTCAATTCTCACTGTTCTCATTGACATTAACTGCCATTGACTGGATCTCTGCAGTTTATCGCACAACCTAGACTCTAGAACCTGTACTGCATAAAAACTACAGAATACCACATCAGTCATAACATATTCATAATCATTTAGCCCCTCTGAGCTGCCCATTCTAAAGCTTCCTCGAACTGAGCCTCTTGACTCTGGGTATTTTATATACTGAATTGCATCTATAGGGTTATCTTTGGAGCGCCATGGTGGTGCAGTGGTGAGCACTGTTGCCTCACACCTCTGGGACCGAGGTTCTGGTCTCCGGCCAGGTTTCATGTGTGTGGAGTTTGCATGTTCTCCCCGTGTCATCGTGGGGTTTCCTCCGGGTACTCCGGTTTCCCCCCA
>JABFDZ020000097.1:14897202-14922970 GCA_019775955.2 Pollimyrus isidori
ATTGTCGGTGATAATATCGCCGAAATCTGCGAGCCAGATGCAATCATCAAAAGAGCCACACCTGGCTCGCGAGCCATCGGTTCCCGACCCCTGATCTAGAGAATATACACATTGTCTTTGAAAAAGGAATGACAGATCTTTAAAAACAGAAGACCTAAAAGGCGGGCACAGAGGAATCAGGAGCAGGCAAGGTTCCAACACAAAAGGGTCTTTATTGGGGTTATTGGAGTTTACAAGTACACTGAAAACAAAGACGACCACACCGTGTTCAGAACCGAGGAGACAAGGAAGCCAAAGAACATGCAAGCAGTGCAACAACATTAATGATAGAACTGGGGTTTGCTGGACAGGGAAGCACTTACATGTAGGAGCAACAAGGGAAGATAATGAGAGGCAGGTGGAGTGCATCGCATGAGGGATGGAGCAAGAGGTAAGATAAATGAGCCATAGGTGTGAGAAAACATGAGGATCAGGCAGGACATGACATTTACAATAAGACTACTCTTTAAAGGATTTATAAATAGTTTATAATCAGGTTATTAATTTGGTTGTCACACTTTGTAAATCATTCAATAGACAAGAATAAACAAGTGATAAGGTTTTTTTACATTGTCACCATTTATGTGACAAAAGGGAGCCTTATTATAAAGTAGGACTGAAATTGTGAAGAAAAGCCAAAATCAGGAATTATTTGTCTCTTAAATATGCAGAATTGATTTTGACAGTTTTTGTCTGCTTGAAACAGTGACAGCAATTGATCCTGCAGTCAAAGAGTATGTCATAGACTGGTGCTGAGCAGAACTGTCTTGATGGACCAGCAAAAAAAGTCAAAAAAAGAATTGATCCAAATATGGTATTTTTTGTGATTATGGATTTGAAAGGTGGATAATGAAGAAACCAGGTGCCACAACAGCTTGAAGCAGAATCTTCATGACTGCAGTTAAAGCCACACACCTGGATTCTTGATGCACAAATGACCCAAGACTAAACTTGTCTTATTTTGAGAGTATTATGTACATGCGTTGGAAGATGCTATAATACCTCTGTCAATTGTAAGACGAGGGAGTATGTATAACCAGAAACAAAATGGATACACAGTATAGAAATACACTAACGCCAACAGCCATATCGTATCATCAAGTAGCCTGTGAACCTGTACTTGACAAACGGTTGGAAGTTAAATTGCTCCGTAATTCGCGCATAATTTATCTAAGAGACCAGTAAAAACTCTATTGTCAATAATGCAGTTGTCTTTGGAGTATTTAAGCCATATTAATGCTCCAGGGGTCACGATAAACCTTTCCATTGTGTAAATTTCACAAAAAATATCCTCAAAAAATGAATGGCAGGTATTATACCAAGTTTCGACACAGAACGTGCCAATTTCTTTAAGCTTCTGCGCGTCAGTACAGGATAGGGCACGTTAATCATGGATGTATGCAGTGGGTAAATATATCTGTCCCAGAACACGCGATCTAAAGAGAAAACGTACACCAGATTTAGAGGCTTTCTGTCACAACACTCTTATTATAATGCGTTGTGTCAGATCGGACATCACGTAAAAAGCTGCCCCCACAGCTCAGGTAGAACGGCATGCTCGCTCCTCCCACAGATACAAGACGCGGGGCAGAGCAGTCAGCCGTGCGTGGGAGAGGCCGAGAAATGACAGCTCGTGGCGGCTAAGGAACAGGATCTGCCGGTTGTAGGTGATCAGTTCGTACGCTGCCCGCCTCGCCGACGACTTCCGACCAGGTAAAGTACAGTCTCCGGTCTGGGGAGGACCAGCACTTCTAAGGTCTCCTTTTACCCTTCAGAGCAAGATCCAGTTCTGTTTTTATTCAGAGCATTTATTATATATATTTACTTTAAGAATCTTCCGAATTAGATTCGGTATTGATAGTGCATGTGTAAATCGTGAAGCCTGAAATTGATTACGTTTGTATTTTCTGCTTTACGGAGTCGATTGTTAGAGTCCATCTGGTTTTGATTAATTAATCATCTTTAAAAAATAATAAGTCAGACGTAACTTTGGAATAAACGGTTTCTCTACTTTGGCATGCCTTGTCTAGGTGAGATAAAGCAAAGTTTCCTAGCTGACTTTCATCCAAGTATTATTTTCTAAACGTCAATACTTCCTTGACGGTGACTGTATATTCAGTGGAAATTAGCTAAAGTTTAACTGATCATTCAAGAACTGCTTTCTTTGTGTCCTGCATGTTTCTACTCTAAATACTTAGTAATAGGGTAAAAGGGTAATACGGTAAGAGGGTAATAGTACTGAATGAATAGCTAGGTTTAGATGAACCCTACTTTACAGGTACACCTGTACATATTTTTCCTTAGGTGTTAAACTAGGGAGCACAGTCTTTAGCAAACATTTCACTCTGTCTTTTCTATTATTGCAATATTTATTCCATTTCCAAAGTAAAAATGAATTTAAATGCTGATACTTGATACAAAAAAGATTTCAAAGTGTCACAACACCAACCCCACTATAGCAGATAACAGGGGTTAGAATTTCTGTTTATTTGCTTCTATCTTATGCCTGCTATTCATGCCTGCTTGAGATTTTGTATCTTATCTACAAAATCCTCTAAATCAGGTTTTAGCTTACACTGCTAAACAAAGGACCAGCACAGGGGATATGGGATGTGTCCAGATAATACAAGTTGTCCGGGGTAACATTAAAACACTGCAAACTTTGTTTTGGTTTCAGTTTAATGACTTACTTATTCTGTTTAACTTTAGTGAACGTTAAACATTTAGACGTAGGTTTGCTATTTTAAGGTTAAGTTTTTATTTTTTTAATGATTATTATTTTCTTACTTATTAAACCAAAATCACTTGGACATTATTTCAGCTGGAAAATTTTTCATGAGTAAGTTGTGATTAAGTTTTATGGAGCTGTTTATTTTTTAATTTGTGTACTGATTTCTAATTCCCAAGTTGCCTGGAGTGCAAGTCTGAGGTTTGGTCTTTACTCTTTATATGTGCCTGTTGTATAAGAGGAGGACAGGAAGGGGGCAGTAAGTTTTAGCATGATGTGTCCTGGAGGTAAGTCAGGGGTGGGGGAGGGGGGCATCGTGCCACTCTATCTCAGTTTGACTACTGAACTGCTTTGTGTCTGAATACAAAGAACAGGTTCCTGGCAGTTCTCCAAACTCTAGTGAGCTCATTGCCTGCACTGCTGACAAAACCCAGGAGAGGTTTTCACTAACAACCCCCCCAGCCCCCAACTATGAAGAAACCACCTGTTCATATGTTCATGAGTGTAAATAGTGGATCACATTACAAACATCAAGAAAATCATGGATCTTTACATGATTCCGGGTTTTTCTTAGTAACTTTGACTTTGGCTCTGGATTTTGGATTCTGTCTGGTATCTGTCTTCCCAGAGGGGATACCTGAGATTAGATCAGGCAGACTTAAACAAGCACCAGAAAACGCTCAGGGTGGCTTCAAGGGGGGAGGAGAGGAGGTGCGGGGGAGCCCTGCGAAGGGTGAGGAGGCAGGGCAGAGCACGGAGGTGAAGTGAGGACACAGATGTGAAGTGATACTGGGCCGGTCGGATGGGAACTCCTCTGTTCACGCATGCTCACGGGACAGTCGGACTAACAGCGGGTCCCGTCATGTCAAAGCGGAAATTAAAAATAGACATGCCTTGGACTGGCAGTCTGCACAGGGAAACGGGCGGAAAACAGGCATCTTCTTGGGTTGCTGATTTTGGGTCACATTTAGCAGAGGTGAGACGCCAGGCGCGTGTTGTTTGGGAGCTGCAGCCCAGCCAGAGCATGCTAGCTGATCTCTTTATTTATTTCAGTATCTGCTGATGATGAAAAGCCTCGGATAATGTCGGCCGCACGCGTTTCTTTGTGCAACATGGAGTTCAAAAACAAAACAATTAAATGATGAATTGAAAAAAAAACATACAAGTTACTCCAAGCCTATCACACATTTGCATTTTACTAATACCAGAGGTGCATGCTGCCAAGAAGACAATGCAAAATTTAATTAGCAGCCGCAAATGATGTCTTATTGATAGATCTGGAAATTTATAGTTACTTTAATGTGACACTCTGGAGGGACAAGGTCTTACACAGTTGGTCAGTATGCTTGGAAAACGGCAGTTCTGCACGCGGCCTTGGAAGCAGAGACTGGTCGCTGAACGTCCCGTGCCATGCTCTCATCGTTCCTCCCAGCATCCTCGGAGATGGAAATTAAGAGACCTGTGGTTGTTTGCCCCGCTAATGGTGGGGCCCGCCAGGCGATCTCCACCTGCTCCAGTGACCTCCGACCCCCCGCCAGGTGTGTCAGCGTTGCTGAGTGACTGTGACGGCACGCCCTGCCGGGGCATGCTCGCACATGCAGGCGCCAAGTCGTCCGGGGTCGTCGAACAAAGGAGCGTTTTGTGCGGTGTCTGACGGCGAGCGGCTCGCTCCGCCTCCTGGCCCGCGTCGTTTTCTCTGTGCCAGAGAGAGTGACCCGCTGGCATGCTGGAGCTAGACCTGGCTTCATTTATTCTCTACTTGATTTTGGAGAATGGCAGGTATATGCCGACATGGAGTGTGTTTAAGGAATAAACGTGAAACCAAAATTTAACCCCCATATCAGGAGAAGATTATCATGGTTTTGTGCATTGCATTGATCGTGAGAAAACTGTGAAACGGTAGACAGGTCCAGGCATGTCCCAGAAAAAGCTGCATTGGGTCTAATCCCATGCAAGCTCAAGGATAACCCTCACAGACCCAGCGGACCCTGCACAAACCCAGGCTCTGCCATGGTGGCTGTAACGCGAAACACCTGTTCCGTCTTTCTTTGCAGTCAGTGAAAGAAAAAAGCGGAGTAAGTTTTCCCCTTGAGATAACAGCACAGGCTGAGCTGGTCGGTGTGGGGTCTGGCCGTATCACGTTTCCTCTAATGGAAGCCTTAGAAAACAGCCATTTACACACTGGCTCTCCACGTGTCAGTGTGTTTTTTTTTTTATTATTTTCTACGTGTTGTTGTGTTTTTAGATTCTGCACAGTCTCGCTTCCTGGTTCACGGAGAAGACAACCGGTTAGGAGGGAGAGGCGCAGCCGGGGAATTGGCCGTGATTCACTGCAGGTCGCTGCAGCCCGTCAGGCACTCTCACAAGTTGCGGCTGGCCGACGGGCCGCTGCGTGTCAGCTGAAGGTGGGCCCCGCTTTGCCCCCGAAGGCTGCTGGTGCATTAAGGGGCCGCACTTCCTCCCGAAAGTACCAGTGCCAAAGTACGCCTGAATATAGATAAGCTGGCCCTCAGGTTCCGAGGAGGTAGCGTAGGGTACGATGTGTTTATGCACATGCACAAACACTCTTCATGCCTGGTTGAAAAACTGGTTGTCTTGTTTTTGTTGCTTCAGTTGCCGCGTGCATGTCATTGTTCTAAGCCCTGTCCTGGGCCGCACCTTCTGCCTCTTCCTGTAAATAGGATGTGTGGGGAAATACCACCTGCAGTGATGTATGTATTAGTAATATGTATTAACGGGTCATGGTCCTGTAGGGTGCTTAGGCTGGCTGAGGTCATGGAGCAGTCAGGCTGCTGTGGTTTTGGGGAAATGACAAAGCTTGAATCGCTCTGTGGCTCCCAGTTTCGGGCGATCGTCGTACCCTTTAGCAGCCACCACCAATCTCCATATCTGTTTTTGTTGTCAGCCAACATTTTATTTCTCCTGTGCTTGTTTTTGCTTTGTCCCACTGCAGATATCCTTCCCTTATGTTTAAAACAGATTTTTTTTTCTGCTGGAGTTTGGGGGGGCAGTACTGTGTTAAGTTAAGCTTGAGGAGCAGATGCTTACATTGGCAGAAGACCACTGTTCTTCAACATGTATAAGTCACGGGACATTGACGTGTGTGCATCCCATGGCTCCCCTGTCACTGTTCTGGCATGTCTGTTTTTTTTGCTGCCTCTATGTGTATGGTTAGTGAAATGGACATTGTATAACTACTCTACTAATAATACACAAATCTTTATGTTCTAGCGAATTCCATGGAGGTGGAAGGGTCATGGAGAGAAGTCTTTAAGGGGGCAGACAGTGCCAAGAACACCTGCACAGATGTTCAGAATAACCCCAGTATTAGGACCTCAGCTGTGGAAACTTCAGCCTTGTGCCGCTCCCTGCCAGTCAGCATCCATCAGAACAGGTACTTTGACTCACTGGGTCATGGGTTAACTAGCTCAACTACTCTGTATTATGTGAGAACAGCTTGGTCAAGTCAAATGGGTAGCTGGATGCAAATTAATATCAGCTCAGGTCTCAGTGCAGTTCAGCTCTTAATGTTTCGGCACGAGGCCTGGGTGCCGTGCAGGAAGCTTTTGCCCCGAGCATAACAGCGGCACACCCCTTCACCGCCGGCACCCGGCAACTTCCAGGCACCTGACAGATTTATGGAAGCACTTATGCGGAGTCTGCCTCCCGTTGACAGCCAGCTGGCGGTAGAGCTCTGGTTCTGAGCTGCAAAGTATGTGGAGGAGAGACTGAAAGTGTCAGAAGTGCTGTGCTGTGTCTATCCATACAGCCATCTTCCATTTTTCTGGTACAAGGTCATGATGAAAAATCTAACAACTCAGGAAATGACTGGACTAGACCCATGTTAGAAATTTTATTAATATGTCCATTTATCTTCCAAACACTTAGCCAGTACAGGTTAAATGGGGGAGGAGTCGAGCCTGTCCCAGAAACACAGGGTACAAGGCAGTGATCACTCTGGATAAATTTACCAGTTTAGTTTTAGTATATAGTATTGTTTTACGTTTTCATCTTTCAGATCCAAAGAAGGAGAGTCACCTGCTTCGTCAGTGCCCTCAATACCCAATCCCTTCCCAGAGCTCTGTAGTCCCTCCCACTCACCGGTTCTGATTGGCTCTCCTCTTGGACAGGGCAGCTCTCCTGCAGCTGGCACACATGTGAGTGAAACTGGGCGTCGGTGCCAGGGGGTGCTGGGCAAGGCGATGTTCACGTGATGTCCCTGTAACTCACCTTGCAGCACTCTTGCGTCAGACACAATGATTTCTGCAGCAAACTTTTAATTTGTAAAAACCCTGCAGCCTAGATCATTTTAATATGAAGACCTACTGCAGCGTTCTGTCACACTAATCATTACATCCATACATCCATCCATCCATCCATCCATCTTCAATAATAGTTTATCCAGAACAGGGTCATGGTCACTGAATCCTATCCCAGGAAGCACTATGCACAAAGCGAGAGACATCCTGAACAGGACATTGTTCATTTTATGATATTTTCTAAATATGTGGGTATTCATCAATCAACTGCCTGAATATAATGACAAATAACCAATTCTTTAGTAATCAGCATAGCTACAAAGATATTGTGACATAATGCAGCGGTTCCCGGTGGGTCTATACTCAGAACCCACATTATTCCATGGTCAGTAAGTTTAAGACTTAAACACACCAGAAGTAAAAGACATGAGGTTAGTGTCCAGGAGACTGAGGGTGGCGATATTTTTTTAACCAGGCTCTCTGCAACCCACTGAAAATGACCCAGTTTTTGGTTGCGACCCACCAGTTGAAAGAATGATGTGGTGCACCTTTAAGACTAATGAACCGCCTGCGTGTCATTCGGGTGACTCAAGAATGCAGAAGCAGGTAATAAGTGGTTAATTTGGTGTGAAACAGTTTTGCAATATGTGCAGTTCCATAAATGCCCGAATTGGCTATGTTGTTTTGTCGGGTTTGGTTTGGTCTGGTCTGAATAGAGGCAGCCGTGCTGAGTGCTGAGGCGTGACTGCTGTTGCAGTCGTACTGGTATGTGGTAGCGTGTCATTTACACGGTGGCTGGCAGAGCTGGCGGATGCTGTCATCATGCAGACTGACGCCAGAAGCCCGTCTGTAATTCGGCGCCTCAGGGGACAAGCCGTCACTGGGGGCAGCAGTGTGGCAGAAGAGCAGAGTGCTGTCCTGGGGCACGGCAGATGTTACCTGATGTGCCCGGCCTGCGGGGCAACTGAGGCCGCCGAGGCCGTGTGCATGCTCACACACACGTACGTGCCCGCAGAGACGGGGCCTCGCAAGGGCACTGCAGAGGCAGCAGCTGAACAGCGCCTGGCGAGGGCGGTGCGGCTTAGCGCGGAAAGAATGCTTCTGACGTTATACAAATTTACACAACAGGATGAAGACGACATAAAAACAAGGAACGCGAAACAGAAGTATACTGTGCTACAGGTCCAGGTGTTGACTGGACCAGTCCTGTGTGAGATGCTTTATTTATTTGTTCATCTATGTTCCAAATACTTATACACTATGGGGTAGTGTGGGGAAATCTCCCAGGAAAACAGGTTATGCAGTAGGGGGCACCCTTTTCAGCATACCAGTCTATCAGAGGGTACATATTCTCACACACAACACACATGCTTTATCCATTCAGAGACACCAGTTCAAACATGTGTGTTTTGGATCGTGGGAAGAACATGCAATCTGCTTATGCAGAAAGCCAAGACTGGACCTAGCTTCATACATGTGTAATGTGCCTTAAATAGAGAACTAAACAGACTGTAAAGTGTGTGAAGAGTAGCTTAACCTTCAGGTATTCCACACATGGAGAAGTAAACATATCAGTGGCAAAGAGCAAAAATCAGTGTTTTCCCAGTGAAGTCACATGGCATAGGTACAGAAAATTGTGCGCTTTAACACACAGCATCTTTTCATGCAGGATTCCACCTAAGAGGCGACTCAACGATCTGCTCCACTCACACAGCCACCATCCCCATGCTGCACATTGCAAATCAATCGTCATTGTTCTGCAGTGTGGCGGACACTGAGATTAGAATTGGGCAGAATCCGCAGTCACGCGTGATCTGAAACGGCCAGGTTAATACAGGGATGCTACTTTGAGTGTCAGGCACAAAAACACATGTTAAATAACTGCCAGCTCGAGCTGGAATCTCAAAGCATCTCATTCTAGCTGCAAGTTCAAAGTTTCTTGAAATCTGTAACCTGTTAATTCAGGCAAAGAAAAGCAGTTGACAAGGGGGGATGATGCTTCAGTGTGTGTGACGCGACGCCGAAAATTCTCCGCATCCTGCATGCTTGAAGCCAAACCTTTTGTAGTCTTGGGATATGGGACAAACTGAAAGTGACATGTCCTCGGAAGACATTTTTCTGACATTTTGCGTTGGTGTGTGGCTGGTTAACCTGAAGGGGAGTTATCTGCAGCTTTGATGGTGACACACCTATGTTCAAAACATAACACACAGCGACAGAATCAATGGTGGTAGTTTTAAAGAGCAGTTGTTTTTTGTGGTAAATAAGCACGTGTATCTATAATCCTATAAAGATTAAGGTCAACTTTACACAGTGTTCAAAACAGGCAGCATGCAGAAATGGTACACATAGTGCAAACAAGCAAACAGGGTGCAAACAGATTAATTATGCAGTAGGAATGCAGAATATCAACAATTACAGCTGTAAACCCTTCTCACGAAGTTCCTATTTTTTACAAATTAAATTTTTTTTTTTCTGGTATTTTATTTTGTTTTTTAGATCACTGGCACGGCTAGCTATCTTAAACTTCCGAAATGCTCTCCCTTTGAACGACATTTGTTTGTATGACGTTGCTCTGCCGCTCAGATGAAACCAAAAGTTTTCTCTCTTTTCACTAAGTTGAACTTTACATGGCAATAAAAGAGACAAAAGGACACTAAGTGGAAGGGGATCACAGTGTTGAATGTGAAATGCACCCTACCCTGGAACATTGCACAATCCCTGCAGTCTGTCATGAATGGGAGCCATATAATATGCCACTGTCATCCTTCCTGCCCCAGGCTGTCTGGGCCTGGTGATTGGCAGATGACATATCCAGGTCAGACTGGTCGTTATAGCTGTCCCATGGGATACTGAGAGGCAGGATGACACAGCAGTGAGCGTGCCCTGTCATTCTCATTCACTGTCTCAGATACCACCTATTGGCACATCAGCAGCCCAGTATGAAGAATATATTGATACAGTGATATTTTTCCGGAGATGTTGTTTCTTTTATTCTCCATTCAGCGGGTTTTCTAAAGTACATTTCAACCTTACTAATGGAGTGCATGGGGCTCAAAGCACTTACTTGCTGACTTCAGAAGAATCCGGTGGAAGTTTCTGTACCACAAGACTGATGGACAGCTGCTGTGATTACCATCTCTGTAGCTCTGTTTAGGCTTGGAATGGCTGTCTGCTCTTGGATTGGGCCAGCAGTGTCTGGCCACCTTGGAAAATGCTAGTGTTTGACAAGCCGCATCTTAGGTATCGAGCATTGACCTTCATGCTGCTTATGGTAGTGCCATATTGGAGCCTGTCTACCTGATGGTGAGTATGCCTTGCTGGCGGTCACTTGAGCTGGGGGTTCTCTGGGTCTTCTAGCCCTTAGAGAGAGGTCACAGTATGGGAAGCTTGGGTACTCCAGGAATCCCAGTCTGACTGTGTCTCCTGAGACCACGCCATTCTCCAGTTCTCATGGACCTCTGCGGTCCTGATTTCAAGAAAGCAAGTGTTAATCTCAGTCTTCTACTTCTCTGAAAGCCTCTGAAACCATGGGGTTTCCATGCCACATCCTCCCCAGTCTTAGCCTAATGTACTATGCTGCTTTCTCCACCCTACTTTTAGCACCTTTATGCTGCTACATTCCTGTAAGCGAAAAGACACACATGTAGGCTCCTGCCACATAAAGAGATTCTGTTTTTACACCATCTGTAGAGAAGAGATAGAAGAACGGTATTCAATGTAAGTACCTTTGCAAACCCCCCCCCCCCCCAGCCAATTAATGGAAGGATAGGAAATCAGTTACAAACAGAAATAGCCACAAATGATCCTTGGCGAGACAAGGCTAGTGGCTGATTCTCTTCACGAGGGCAGAGATGGTTCTCTTGAGGTTAAATCAGCAGCTCTTGCTGGGAAATATTCCATCTTCCCAGAACAAGGGCAAAAATTTGAAACACAGAAAAGCCTTGGGCTAAAAGGCTACATGCCTGTAACAGGCCATGACACTAACAGCTCCAGAGGACCCATTCAAAAGGAATGATGCCAGGCCAGGTCCATAGGGCAAGGTGCCCTTTAGATGTGCATTCACATGATTATTGCATCTGAGACCACATAACCTGTGCTTTGTTGAGGTAAAAAACACTCGAGACAATAATGCTTTACCTACTTGAGTGCTGTTGCTCCAGCACTCTAACCTGTTCAATCCCCTTGTACAAAGAGGCCATCTTTATGATGGTGGGTCTAATCAGCTCTGTGTTTGCCAGATAAGTGACAGTTTTACCTTCTGATGTCTGACATTCACTTTTCCCACAAATCCCTTCAGCATCCTGCTCCATGCACCTTCTGGCTGGAAGCCTCCGGGCTGCCTGTCAGCTGCAGTGAGCTGCCGGCTGTCGAGGCCGCAGGCAGCAGCATGGCTACTTTCATTTGTCCAACCAACGTTTAACCTCCATAATGGGCAGAATAATAGGCACAACAGCTGCAACACGTAATAATACAATAAGAATGCTATGGATACCAGCACAAAAAGACTTAAAAACTATGTTGCTACATTTTCTGTTTAGCCATACATAGCTTTTTTTCTTCTGTACTTCTTTCTTATCTTCACTCTTAAGCAGCTCAGCTGGCTCTGTTTAACAGTGCTGTTAGATTTATACAAGGCAGCAGAACTTTCTTTACAGCTTTTGCAATGCACTTGCATGTTTTTATTGCAAAAACCTGTCTTAACACCTTTTAAGAGCCATTTTCTAAATCAATTTAATATAAGTGTTTACCGAATTGTATGTCAACGTTTTTCACTCCTCCTTGAATTTGAAGTCAATATTCTTAGTCATTATATTATTAGAGAGTGGAAAAAAGAAGATTTGGTGGATATCGATGATGTCATTATTATTATGTAAATATTTTTACAAGCTGACCTTTATCCTGACAGATCTGTCTGCTTTTTGATAATAGAGTCTAATCCTTTCTCTATGTGCTTTCGTTTATGGTGTCATGGTGATATGCTACTTTTAGTTGAAGTTCCTCGTCTGATTTCAGTTTTCTGTCACTCATTGTGTACTCAGTACTAAGTGCTGCATGTATACCTGTCAACACATTGGTCACATTTCTTTACTTGCGCATTTAGATATCAGCATTTCTCCTCCACATTTGTAGGACTGAGTCACCATATGACGACAGTACGGTTCACCTCAGCACGACACACTCTCAGCCACGTGTCTGTCGCTGGTCTTGGCAGGTGGTGAAGGTCTTTGGGGAAGATGGTCGCAGCCGTTCGCTCTGGGTTCCCACGGGTGCCGCGGCACGAGACGTCTGCCGCATGCTGGTGCAGACGGCCCACTGTGCCGACCAGGAGAGCTGGGCCCTTATAGAGCTGCATGCAGGCCTTGGACTAGGTGAGACTGGCAGTGCCAATCCATATGTGAAGTCAGTGATGTAAGATTTTTAGAATTGGCCCCCCCTTTTTTGGGGGGGGGGAGGGCAAGTCCTCTTTTATGAACACGCACACAAAACCTTTGACACTTACCAGTCAAATGTTACAGATATAGCTTGTATCTTTATGAAATGTCATTAAGGGTTACAATATAAACTTTTCTAGCCTGGTTCGAAAGAAAGAAACACTTCAAATTGGACATTCTGAGTGACTAAGATTTGCCAGCCAGGTAAAGAGTATAAATATTGTTTTATTTCTGGTGGCCGAAGATGCACTGTAATGTGCTGCAGTCATTCAAAAAATCAATAGCCCCTTTATCCTCCCCACAAAAGGGGCCATTGACCCTCCATGGGCCCCTTCTTCTGAGAGCCCTGCTGTGGCTGCACCAGGTGCACTGCCTGCAGCGCCTATACTACACTCCTAATGCCATATGCAATTTGTCCTCTTCATATTGCATCTCACTTAAAATACTTTAAACTGCATCCGATGCTAGGTTAAACACATATTTAACAATGCACATTTTAGGTAATTTGTCAAACGAATGTTTGCAAATAGAGTGCTAGCCGAAAGCTGACAATAGATGAGTAATTATACAGGAGAGAAAAATTGGCAAAAGTCAACAAAGGCAGAAGAGGTCTCCAAAGCCACGTGTATTATTCAGCCTGAATGACGCGGCACCAACTACCTCATTGTTTGATGAGACTCCCTATTATGACGTGATAAGTAGGTTTGAAAAGTGACCTCCCAGTGACTGAATGAAAGAATGATTCTGGAGTGACATAAATGGGGCTTGTTCTACGTCTCTAGAGTGGCCACTTAACAATAATTGTCAGTATCCAGTCAGCTTCCTAATTCTTATCGTTGTCAGGTTGATGGGAGGGAGTATCCTGGAACCCATCCCAGGTAGCGTGGGGCACACTGGCAGAGGCACACCATGGATGGGTTAGCAGCTTATCTCAGGGCACATAGATGCACACAGCCTCATGCACATAGGCAATGTCGATACACCAGTCTGCCTAGCTGTGTGTCTTTGGGCTGGCAGAGAAAGCTAGAAGACTTAGAGGAGACCCACACATCAGAGAGGAAATTCCTAACAGACAGAGTAAGAGTGAGATTCAAGGTCTCATTCTGAGGCAACAGCACTACCTAGTGTTGCTGTGCTGCCCTTAAATGTCAATACAGATGATCTTTGGGTTACAATGGGGTGTAATGGGGTACAATGTTTCCTGAAAAACCCATGGTAAGGTGAATAGATTGAACAGCGAAAATGCGTTTTAATAGAGTTCATAAAGCCTAGCAAATATCATAGCCTAACCTTGAATATGCTCAGAATACTTATATTAGCTTACGGTTAGGCAAAATCATTACCAAAAATGCTATTTAATAATAAAGTGTTGAATATCTCACGTAATGTGTGGAATATCATCCCCATCACAAAGTTGAAATATCGCAGCACGGACCATCGTAACCCGGGGAGCGCCTGTATAAATAAACAAATTACAGACACATAGATATAATGTAATCTAATAAAACTACAAGAGAAGTAAAACAAGGAAACCTTTGTATATTTGGATATTTTCTTTTCATTCTTTGTCAAGATATTTTTCTTGCTCAGGGGTACTTAGGTTGCCCCCTGGGATGACCTGTATCCTTTTCCAATGAAGTTCTCAAATTTTCAGATGCATGCTGTTTCTATAATGGCAGTTTTGTTAAAGGCTTTTCATGCGTCAATGCAGGCATGTTCTGCAGCCAGCTGAAGAGTGTGCACTGACATTGGCCCCGTCTGGTTTGTATGTGCCAACAGAACGCTGCCTTGAAGACCATGAGACAGTAGTGGAAGTGCAGGCCACCTGGCCACTAGATGGAGATAGCAAGCTTTTATTCAGGAAGAACTACGCCAAATACGAATTTTTCAAAACACCCATGGTAATGAGCTCTATCCATTCCTTTTTTGGGTCTGGGTTGGGTTGATCTGTCCTAGTCTGTCTTCCCCTCCGGACTGGAAGTCAGGTATCTGGACTAGTGTGCAAGTGAGTGGTTCCTGTCATATCCTGTTTCAGATGTTCTTTCCGGAACACATGATCTCTGACAGCGCTGATGTCAACAAGGGCATGACTTCGTCAGAACTCATCCAGGTAACCTTGAGTTAGTGATCAAATTTCAGAGAGCGAAAGAGATGCTAATGGGAACATTCATATGCTTTATTTATTATGGTCTGTCTTAAAGATACAGGCATTGATGTAGAAAATGGCTTAATTTGTTCGATGTTGTTAGATAAATTCTTTTATTTTGGTGTCTTCAGGACAATACCATACCGATTACACATTGAAAATGCTCAAACTTAGCCTATCATCTAACCCAAGCTTATAAAAGCAATCTAGGAAATAGTACTTTATCTTAATTACTACTACATTACTATTATTACTACTTTTACAACTACTACTACTGCTACTACTACTCTTATTATTGTTAGTAGCATAATTGCACTAATACAGTGTATGATACCAAAATAAATGAAAATGCATAGACACTTAAGGCTGCAGCGTGCATTTCAATTTTCCTTCTGCAACAAATGCAGTATAATTAGAAAGAACACGTACGTCTGAAAAACTCATTTATTTATTTATAGTATCTTTTAAACTCTTTGATTTTAGTATGTCTAATGTACAATTAATACGTATATTTGAACCAAGGAGGCAGATTGTTGCAGTACTGCCATCATGAGCGTCATGTATACGTGTTTGCTGGGGAATAAGACCTGTTCTGCTGCCATTTGGTACCAGGTATAGATGTCTCAAGCATGACTGTGTTTTGCACACTGGGGTTGACAGCGAAGCCCTCTCCCTTCCAGAACCTGCTCAACTCGGGTACTTGTCCAGAGATCCAAGGGTTCCTGCAAGTCCGGGAGCCCAGCCGCAAGGTGTGGAAGAAGGTCTGCTTCTTTTTGAGGAGGTCTGGCCTCTACTGCTCAACCAAGGGCTCCTCCAAGGTCAGATTCCCAAGATGGAAGCGTGTTTCTTTCTTCAGCTTCCTTCACAAAAATGGCTGTAGTATATTATAGAACTGGGTGATGTGCAATATTCATACCAACATCGTATGTTATGCACAAGCCATTCTCACATCGCTAATCAGCTAGATTAAGATTACTTTAAATTTTGGACGTACACTACAGTACAGGGAGTTTGAGATTCACTAAAATATTTTTACTCTGTCATAAAAAATAAAAACTAAACTAGCTTTGCATTTTAAATTATATTTCCTCTTATTTTATCTCATATATGTTTAAAAATTCCTTTAAAGTTCACCTCTGCTGCTTTTGCATGAGTGCTTGATGTTTGAAAGCACGCCTAGATGAGTTTGTGAGAAATTTATTAACTCCTTTTTGCTTTATAAATACTTCAGTATTAATTAATATCACATCACTATATTTACAACAAAATCACATCGCCAGTACAGCACACATATAGCATGCTGTCCTAGTATATCAAACAAAATTACTTTTTAAATCTCTTGTCATGCCGTCCAGATCTTTTTGTTGCATCTTAAGCATACACCGAAGTTCTGACTCAGTGTAATGGGTGTTTGATGAGCAGCTTCTTTGTGTCAAGGCAGGAATGTTAATTATGAGTAGCTGCAGTGGAGCTGCAGTGTGGCTTTCTAAAGTCAGCCTCGTTCCCTCCATTTAAATACTAGTAAGAAGCTTGAGATAGAAACCCAACCAGGGTGCACTAAGGGGAATAGTCAAAGGCACAGACGGTCCCTGTAAACCAGCAATATTATCTGTATTTATTCTTCAGGAGCCTCGGCATTTACAGTACGTGGCAGATTTGGAAGATCTCAACATTTACACCGTTACTAACGGACGCAAGCTATACGGAGCGCCCTCAGACTTCACCTTCTGCATAAAGGTAACGTCAGCCATGACCGGCCTGCCCCACAACAATTTCATGGCGCATCAGCAAAGGCAGCGCAGCGGGTGGTACCACTGCAGAGAGCAGGTCGCCGTGGCAGCACGGTGCCACCTGAGGCAGGTGACCAAAGGGCGGCGTCGCGTGCTGACAGTCAGTTTCGGGAAGCAGAAGGGCTGCGAATGAGTGGGGTTTGTGTGGGCGCCCTCCAGCCCTGCAGGAACCGCGCTCGCTGGCGGGACATGAAGCTGCTGGCCGCGGAGAATGAGCAGACGCGCACCTGCTGGACCACTGCCTTCAGGCTGTTTAAGGTGAGGCGGCGGGCAGGTGGCATGGTGACGGGAGAACCGGCTGTACCTTTAAATGTGACACCGTACACGCAGGCTTTAAAGGCCCAGGAGCAGAGAATCCTTCCTTAAAACATCCAGAAATATATTATAAAACAAATATCCTGTCCAGGCAGATAGGAACTCTGTTCGTTATCTGACAATAGACACCGAATTGACTCTCAGTAATATCAATATTAGTGACCATACACTGTCTGAAAAAAGAGCACCAATTTGCACCCTTGCTTGTCAGTAGGGCTGTATCCTCAAGGTACCTTGTAAGATACAGAAATGTACTGTGAGGAACATTTTTCCCTGAGGAACAATTGTCCCTTAAAAGACACGGTTACCTACAGTTAGCTTGGGCATACCCCTTCACAAGCCCCAGTGTCAAGCAGAGGTACAAATCGATACTCTTTTTTTCTGGAAATGTTAAAAATGGATGGATAGAGTATTAGTACTAATGTTAGTAGTTGACTAGTTTTTTGTGTATCAGTATCAGAGCCAAGGTGTGCTGCACCCATACCCATAAATCATTGTACTTCCTGCTGAATCTGGGGATGTTGCCGGTGCATGGCGGTGTTTATGACTGACACAGCTTTCACTTTTGAAATCTCATCCTTTTATCTCACCCGTGGCCTGTTGGTGGCAGTATGGAAAGCAGCTCCAGTGTAACTACCAGCTGTCCCAGTTCACACGCAGGCAGGAGGGCACTGGGCGCCTGGGTGTCAAGGTAAGACCCCACCGTAAGCACCCTATCTGCCTTAGCTGAGATTTAAGCCGCAAGCCGGGGCCAGTCCCTTGACAATCAACTTCCAGTGTCAGTGTGGTAGTTTTGTCATTTCTGAGTGACGGTCCCATGTGTCCAATGACCAGCACTGCATGTCTGAAGCTTCCTTGGTGGCCATGGATTTTTCTGGAAAGGCGGGAGGTCGAGTAATCGCGAACCCCAGGGAGGCCCAGCACGCCGAGCAGGAGGAGGGCCAGGCCTGGAGGGTAAGAGGGGGAAGGACAATGCATGGGGGTCAGAGAGACACAGGGGCTGGGATAAGATGTAGAGAATACCTGGACACAGACGGCATGCCGTTTCCCTTGTGGTGCGAGAGAAATACTGTGGCACGACGAGTGTGGGTGAGTGAGAGAGTGACAGTGCAGGTATGTGTTGATGGTTCAGCCTATTTTTCTCCATCAGAAGAAGACAGCCCTTCGCTACAGCCTGCCTAGTTCCTGCTCCAGCTCCCGCAGCACCCGTGAGTCACCCCCACAGTACAAAGCACAGAGCGCTGCATCCCAGCATGCATCACGCCATGTACCATAGCTGAAGGAAGTTTCCTGTTAGGCCAGACATCACAGAGGGACTTCATTGAGAAATGCGTGTCTTTGCCTAGTTTGTGGAAGACATTACGCATAGAGTTGCAATCACCATTACCTTTCAGACCTCATGATGGGTGAGCTGTCAGTGACCGGCTGCAACAACCTCTTTCACATTGGTTATTGTATGGTTCATCATTGGGATGGTTTTTCTCACCCACGGTGGCTTTGGGAGCTCCAATTCAATCACTTTCTGCTACTAATACATCTCCGTGTCTTGATAGATCACATTGTTTGCTACAAAAAACATTATGGGGTATTTGAAAATTGTTCTTTGTTTTTTTTTTTTTTGGGAAATCCTTTAAGTAAAGTTTAAAAAGCACTAGCTGAGATATCTTTGGAAAACCCCCAACCAAAATGAGACACTCTTTGGAAATCCTCCATTTCCCTTGATGGCAGAATAGTGATGTGTGATCTTCACACATCGCATCTACGTGTGGATCGTAGTTATAATTACAGATGTGTCATGTTTTCCCAGCGATTCACCAGACCCAGCCGTGGTTCCACGGTGGGGTGTCACGAGGGGAGGCGCAGAGGCTGATTGAGGAGCAGGGCCTTGTTGATGGGTGAGTTTGCCCCCTCCCCGTCGTCCATCAGTCATTGGCTCCACATGACATTGCCCTTCCCATGTCTGCAGGATGTACCTGATCCGTGAGAGCCAGCAGCACACCATGTGCTTTGTCCTCTCGCTCTGCCACAAGCTGAAGACCAAACACTACCTCATCATCCCGGTCAGCTGGGTTATTCCTCACCTTTTTCTTTCTACTGCATACTTTAATTATTTTTGGGTCCCAAAACCCAGACTAACCCACATATGTCCCAATTTTTTTACGGCCCCTGTTAATCGTCCTACCTTTCTCCTCTTTATGGCTTTGAAAGATGAAACAGTGAAAGAGGTTTCTGAGATCTCTGTTCCTTGTTTTTTTATAGACTCTCTGTCTCTTTTTCATTGACCAGCTCTCCTTTCTCCTTATTTGCCTGCCTGCTTCTGCATCCATCTGGATGAATATATAGCCCTTTCTCTGAGATCTGTAGCTTAATCTCGCCATTCCTCTGCCTGACGGTTTTGTCTCTTAGCTCGTCCCGCCTGTCTGTTTCCCCATCAGCCTGTCTATCATTTCAAATGTCAGCTTCTGGAGCAATGCCTCTCCACGCTCAGCTTCCACTTGTAAATGACACCTTTACACTTCACAGTGTGAAGACGGCGGCAGGAGTTACTACACCATGGACGACGGCGTGACACTCTTCATAGACCTTCTGCAGCTGGTGGAGTTCCACCAAATCAACCGGGGCATTCTGCCCGTCTGTCTCAAGCACCCCTGTGTCCGGGTCGCTCTGTGACTCCACCCCATCGAGCTGACCAATCAAACCACTCCCCTCTTGAATCCCAAGCCCTGCCAAACCCGGGATTTCCCTTCAGGAGGTGCGGTTGGGAGAAAGGAGAGAGGAAGACAGTCTATGAGGAGATGGAGGGTTTGGTGGATTTCAGCTTTACTCAGGTCACCCTGAGCCTTCATGCCTGCAGGCTACCTGGCCTGGCATAACCCCACCATTGGGATCTGACTCATCGTTGTTCCATTTTACGGCCTGGGATTGGCCGGCTCTGGCGTCAGGGAGCCGGGCTTCTTTTGGCCATGGGCATACGGAGATGTCTCTGTTTCAAGAGTAACAGCACTCTCGCATTGGCATCACATGACGCATTCTGTTGGCACTTCCATTGTGGTGGATTCTCAGCAATTAGCCAAATGCTGGGGGGCCAGCGCACGGGAAAAAAAATGTAGCGATAATAGTAGCTTTCTTTTCTCAGTTTTAAGTTGTTCTTTGTTTAAAAAAAAACTTAGTTAGAAAAATTAAAAATGTGCCATGCCTGTGAATCCATATAGTTTCAGACTCATGTCAGATAAGGAGACATTTAACAGGGCATACGGTTTTAATTGAGGGTGTTGGAACAGAAGCGTGCCTCCAGCAAACAGTCTGGGAGATGGTGAGATAAGTGGCAGGCATTGAGAAAAGTCTCCTTACTGTGGAGTCGGGCGGCAGTGCAGTGTTGCACCTATTGATTATCTTCAATCTTAGCACCAATGAGCTAGATCCTTTCAAGGACCTTTTTATATTAACCAAAACAGTCTAGTTATCACAGTGTTTATAGCTATGACTAGTTATGGACCTGTCATGAATTTCAGTCTAAAATATATTTTTTTAATAATATTTTTGCTTAAAATCATGAATTTCTGATTGTCTTGGTTAGCAAAACTGAGGTCATTGTTTTACCTCATGCGGAAATACTTGGATGTCTTATAGCTCTCCACTAGAGGGAGCACCTAAACACTACACGGGTTACTTAATTTATGCCACTTTTCCTACTGCTGCTGCAAGCTCTGCATTGGAAATGAAAGACAGAAAAGATTGTATTGAATATACAGTGTATTTCACTATCCAAGATTTTGTATACACTAAACACAATATTTGGTTACAATGTTGCATAAGCACTCTTAAAAATGCATGCTTTTGCACAGTTGCGGTACCTTTTAAGATCATGCTATATACCGTTTTCAGTATGCCAGTTCTGATTAATTGATTGATTGATGTAATTAAAACTGGTCTTTTGCCCCAAAATGCGCAACTGTAATTGAAGTGTTGGTGCTAAAAAATGTTCTTTCACTGGACAGTCGTGTTGAGTCATTTTAAATGCATAAGGCCAGTCTGTTTTATGTGTTTTATATATTTGTGCAAAAACAACAAAGCCAAAATTTATTTAAACCGTTAATACATATTTCAGAAAATCAACCAATGAAAAAATTGCATTATTATATTACTTTTGCATTATTGAAATAAAACGATTTTCACATATACTTTGTAGTTCATTACATATTTTATACTTTTGTATACAATTTAATATTGTAGAGTTTTATTAGGAGGGGCTTTTTCAGATTGTTTGCCTTGGATGAAAATCAATAGTAGTGGCAGTATTTGTTGTTTGGTGAAGGGTAGGGGACATCTGTTGTCATTTTTAGGGCTGTTGGTGGGGGTACTAAACAGATTGCCTCCCCCCAGTCCTGGCCCTATTTACTTGCATGACAAGACTTTTCTTTGACTCTTCAAAATGGATTGAGCAATTTATTACTACGCCGTTGGGCTTGCATGTCCTGCCTTTCTTAAGGATAGGAGTTTAGAAGACTGCCTCAGGAACCCTTCCTTGGTTTCCCTTTGAAGTCAAATTTCATGATGCCAACTCTCCATGGAGATGTTACCTTGGAAACAGTACTTACTTATTTTATAGATAGCGGCCAGGTAAAGTAGGAGGGTAATACAGTGAAAAGTAAAAGGAATATGCTAGGGACATCTAAGGGGAATACGGCAAGGTGTCTAGAGTCGAAACAAGGTCTGTCTGTTAATGACTCACTGGGATTAGAAAATCCAGTGCAAGGCAGTGACTCAGTGGAAAGATGGGCAGATGGTGGAGAATTACCATCAGACCCCTCTCTGGTCCCCTCACACTGGTTTTTGGAATGAATACTGCTGGACAGGAGTCTAGCTGTTAACGCCCACACGGTTTCAGGGCGGTATGCAGGACGAAGAGAGCAAGACAAAGATTTCTGTCTACTTGCCTTATTAATTTTAATACAACCACAGTGGTATCTGGGTTCTTGAACTTAATCCGTTCCGGACTCCGGATTGAAACCTAAAAAGTTCAAGTTCTGATCAAATTTTTCCCATAAGAAATAATGGAAAACCAATTAATTGGTTCCTGCCTCAACAAAAAAACACATAAATATGTTTTTTTAGCATTTAAACACAAAATGAACAGGATAACACAAGAACAGCAGTTCCGATGTATATTCTGCTATTTCTCACGAATATCATGTAAAGCAGTGAGAACTGGTTTTCAGTTAATTTATCTGGTAAAATAAAGTTTAAATAAATGACATAAATGTTCTAATAGTACACATTAGTGGTTTTTTTATTGTTAGTTACTGTAATGTTATACTGATTTATTTGGTTAGTCGTCCAGTCTATGAAGAAGGCATTCAAGTAATAATTGCATTATAGTATGACTCATTTCCTGGCGCATACAATTTATATTGGGTCAGTGTTCACAGTTCGACTTCTGATATTCAGATCGAGTTCTAGGTCAAACTGGTTTGTTCAAGTTTCAAGAATTTCGAGTTCTAGTGAGTTTGAGAACAGAGGTACCACTGTAGCTTAAATTTCAAAACTTAAATCAAGTATCGATTTTCTCTCAATGGTGACTCGCCAGTTAATTGCATGAAAAGGAAGATATCAAAAATAATAAATCGCTTTTGATAAAGAGACTTTATTCCATCTGTGTTACAATTCAAGAAGTTTTATTGGCCATGCGCAACATGTGCATTAGAATACTTACTATTTCTACTACACAAGCACAAGTATACAAAGAACAACAAACAAAAAACAGACTCAGGGGCAGAGTAAGTACCCTGGGGACCCTCGGCTAACATGGGTAAGAGGCCCCCCAAGTGAGCCACTGGAATATTTCTGGAGCTGAACGAGAAACAAGAGGGAACTAACTACGATAGAACATCAATAATATGCTAATGAAAGCACAGGATGCTATCGATAAAACTTAACGATCAGGGTGGGCGTGGGAATGCTGCCAATAAAATTTTCTGATCGGGGGGGGGGAAGTATCATGCTGCAGGATTGATTGGCCAAATTTAAGAAGTTTATCCATTTCCTCTTTTGCTATGGTTAGCTTTGAATTTTTGCATATGCTCATTTAGTTGTGTTCTCTCCTTGTCCGTTAACGATTCCTCTACCATTCTAAAGAGACAGCGACAGACAAAGAAGATGCAATGTTTGTCTTTGTACCATTTTGTTTGGCAGTGAACAGCCAGTGGACTCTAGGGGTAAGAGAAAGCTGGGCAGCACGAAGTCTCAAGGTAGAATACTTTATTGCAGCTAGGATGGGGACAACATTGTCTATCCTGAAAACTTGAAACCTGAAAAAGCTCCTCAAATGCAAATAACATGCATGCTGCTGTCATTTAATTTATCATATTCTGTCTGCATGGGGCCCCTGCTTTATGGTACGCCCCCCCCCCCCCCGAAAAGACTACAGGCAATACCCATGCAATAGTGAAATGCAATAGATTTAGCTTATATTCGTGATCAGCTCATCAGGAATTTTCTGTGCACCGGTAGGGGCAGAAATAACAGGAAGATGATAACATCATCCTCTTGGTCAGCTCCAATACCACCTATGTGGATGCTAACTGCACAAAGCTGGTCAGCACTAATTAGCCCAACCAAAGCTGGGATGGTGTTTATCAACGTAGCATAAAGCTCATGCTAGGGAGAGTGAAAACGGTGATCATGTTGTGTAGGTTTTCTCTGGCCCCCAAGAGTAGGCATCCTACAGTGGGGTTCCCAACCCACAGTCCATTGCTAGTGTACCACTGTACCAAGGAGCACTGGGGGTGTTTTTTGGGGAGTTGAGTAATTTCCAAAGATAAACTATATATTTTTATGACCTCACAAAAGGCTGATTGGCATGTGCATGCTGCAGCACCATGTTTCCACAGTAATCCCCTCTGTTTTATTGATCTTCAGAGTGAGGTTGTTGTTATGGCACCATTCCACCTTGCTCCTGTATGTGAACTCATCATTACAGGTGCTGAGACCAATTACTGTGAATTATTAGCAAAGTTCATGTGGTTGCTTCTGAATCTGCAACCGCAGTCATTACATCAGAAGGGATGAGGTCTTATCTCTGATCTTCACTCCCCGGGGACCCTTCCTTTATAGGAAGTCCAGAACCCAGTTCCGCTTGGAGTTGCGGAGGCCCAGTTCCTTGAGTTTTCCCACCAGTTTCTCTGGCATGGTGTTAAAGGCAGAGCTGATGAATAACATTTTGACTAAGGTGCTCATATTGTTCAGATGTTCAAGGCTGGTGTGAAGGGCCAAACAAAGAGTGTCATCCACTGACCTCTTCCTGAGTACGCAAGCTGTAGGGGGTATAGAGCAATGCTGGGAAAGTTGCTATATAACCATACCAGTAATTCCATATCTGGAAACTGGTCAAGTGGTCATGTACTGTGACCTGCACCATTGCCATAAAACAATAACATTTATTAGTTTCGACATTTGATGTGTTCTATTTTCAATTAAATGTGAGTTTAAATGATTTGTAAATCATTGCATTCTTTTTTTAATTTACATTTTACACAGAGTCCCAAATTTTTTGAAAATGAGGTTGCATATACATTTGTATATTTGTATGTGTTTTGCACAGAAGTATTTTAACTTCACAAATTACTTCTTCAAATGCGCAGATAAAAAAAAATCGAGAAAAAATATTAAAATGTTAATAATATTGAGCTATTCATTTACTCCCATTGAGTATTGTGGGTCTTGCAGTTCCTATTTCTCTATTTCTTTGTGACTAGATTGTTGGGTATAACAGCTGTTGTGTTCTCTGGCTTTAATGGTGAATGCTGAATATCTACAATGTAATTAAAACCCCTGCAAATTTTGGTAGTTAATTCTTTCCCTTACCAAACCCATCATACTTCAATAACATTATATAACAAACGTTTGTATTTGCACATTTGATGACTAAGAAGTGAATGTGTTAAACAGTTACACTAGTAATGGGTAATTCACTGTATCCCCAAAGCACCTGCTTAGTAATGGTTCCTAGCTTCCCTGAATATCAAATATTCAAAGCCCAGAATCGGTAGTATGTGCCACACAGTACATTCGTAGACAGTGACCTGCACCGTCGCTTGAGAGGGTCCCAGGGAATAGCACTCTGTGGACATATGAAGAGCAAGATGGGGTAGACACAAAGATGAATTCCTACGTACCTACACTCGCATTTGTGCAATGGCCAATAAAGGAATATTATTATTATTATCATGTGCTCCAGCTGAATAATTTAAGAAATTAAATATGATAAAAGGTTATATACGTTATAGCGAAATGAATTACCTTTACCTGCTCAGCCTACGTAATCCTGGACAGTTTTTCTGGATTTATTAATATGTGCAGCATCAAATCTTTTCTGAGGGTTACCTCCCTTTGCTTTTGTGTTCAGAAATCTTCCTCAGCCTGAGCTTGGGTGTCAGGAACTTTGGACTGGCCCACATTCCACAGTTTCACATGGACTCACCCCTATCCGGTTCTGCTTGGCTTCTCATTTGTTTCTCTCTTGTTCTCCAGCTGTCTCTCACTAATTCTCTTTCATATGGAACAGAGCTGCTACACAGAGACAGCTGTAGTGACTCGTGAGGAAGCTCCGACGTGTCAGAATGTCCCCCCCCAAGTGCCCCCCACTTTGTTGCTCTGAAGGCTATGCTTTGGCATCCTTGATTTGGGATGCACCAGGACGTCACAGGTAATTCATTAGGGACAGGTGATAAAAGTGGTGTGGTATCACATTAAGGATACGGTGGTAATTTGGTGACTGATAAAATGGAGCACACTAGAGGTCGACCGATGTATCGGCCGGCCGATATATCGGGCCGATATTTGGCAGTTTTTAATGTATCGGCATTGGCCGATATCCAAGTGCACTATGCCGATTTACAGACAGGCACCTCTGCGGGCAGCTCAGTATTATTGTTGCTGCGGAACACGTGGCCCATACTGCTTGTGCTGGACCCCAGCCAAAAGTTCTGGAAGACTCTTGGCAGAAAACGGTAAGATTTAAATTCTGATCTTGCAAAGACTTATTTATTTAACCGTTT
>JABFDZ020000097.1:14956205-14971063 GCA_019775955.2 Pollimyrus isidori
TTGCCGCCCCGCCCCCCCCCCCCCCCCCCCCCCCCCCCCCCCGACTCTGAGATGAAAGGATTTTGTTTTTTTAAAAAGACATACTGTAGTGCTACTGGGAGGCATCGAGAAATCACTTCTTCCCTTTTAATACGTTTCAGATTTGAAAATTGATTTCAATAATAGGCTTTACTCTCACTTTTTCTAGCTAGATTATCTATCAAAGAAAATCGGAGAAGACATCGCCAAATAGGTTATTTTGTATGGTTGACTGAACCGAAATTAAAATAACTCCTCTTACTGAAATGGATGGTTACCGCCTTCTTTCGTTTTGGTAATTATGAAATATAAAGTCTGTTCCATAGCCAGAGCCCCTAAATTTAATCACAGAAAGATTAAGGAGTTTTATGTGCTGAATTTATCAAAATTCAAAATTCCCTTATAACTTCCATGGTTTATTTGGTCTCCAGTGTGCCGTGAATATCTCCAGTGTGTTATTAGAATGTGCATGCATTTACAGACTCTGACCTGATTGTCTTTTCCCGTCATTCAGAAAAGGGGTGCATAAGAATAAATAATGGGATGCATTTTAAGTGCAAAATACTGCTGCCCCTGCATTCATGTCTGACTGTTACAAGCCTGGCTGAAGCTGCAGCTGCACAGATTGTTTCTGTCGATTGTTCCTCAAAAATTCAGGAAGGACTTTCATAACTGTGACATCATGCCATCTAAATTTTTATCATACTGTGTCATTAATAAAATGTTGGAAATGCAATGATGAGTTTTGAGTGGGCGTAGTGTTTTTTTAACTTAAAATTTCTTTTAATTATCACCATATGAAATATGGGGGTTCAGGGGGGGTCCCATACCCTCAATTAACCCATGAGATCCCTTGAAAGGGGGTCTCAAGATCGGTATTGTGCGACAATATTGACGGGTATTTCGCATACTGGTCACATGTACAAATAAGATACGTAGAGTGACGCTTGTGAATGTATCTTATAGGCTAACGCATTAATAATGATCATAGATGGTGTCATAGAGGCGATTAAATTTTTTTTTGCTTGATCCCTCCCTCTCCTGGTGCCATGACGGACTCATTGGCTCAGTTAGTATCCCATTCTACAATTAAGCTATCAGCAGGTTACTCTGTGCTTGCCGTGGCACACCACAGCCTGGGGACTGGAGATTGCAGCTGAAACAATGGGGACTCCAAGCCAGCAGCAGCGACCGGCATCTCGCCGACCCAGATAGGCTTTATCAGCTTCCCACAGCCCGTCTCCCTCCCTCCCTGCCTGAATGTCGGGGAAGGTACATGGGCCGAGCCGACCCGGTCTCATAGAGGGAGCCCTCACAGGCTAGACACATTCGGCTGCAGCCCCGAGGAAAAGAACGGCGTTTCCCTGCCCTGCTCGCGGTCCACACTGGCGCCTGTGCTAGTGAGATAAGGGGGCGGCGGCATGCCTGGCCATGGGTCTCCACTAAGGCTGCCTGCTCTTGTAGCCATGCCGCAATAATGGCTGTAGCTGCTTGTTAAAAGCCTATAATTAATTCTGAAGGGAGACAGAGGCAATGCTGAAAAGCCCAGCCGCAGTTTTTTGGCGGGAACCATAACTCCGTCCCATCCCAGCTGCCTCCCAGACGCTTCGAGTAATCACCCCGATGCCCCCGCATTCCCGCCTGTGGGTGGCTCTCATTCAGATGCCCCCTGCTGTACTGGCATCTCTTTTTTGTGAGGCTGTGCTAAGCAGCATCGACCCGCGATGATGTCTCATCTCATCCTGACAGGTGTCTTTTGCATATTCCTCATTTCCCCAAAGTCAGAAATAAAATATATTATTTTCTTTTTAAGTTTTTTGAGCTTGCAATCACCGCAGGCAAAGCCAGACATGACCTATGATAACAATCATGCCTTGAAAACACTAAGTAGACACAAACAAACGACTCCTCTCCATGGAGCCCAGTGACACTAGTCACTCAGATCAATATCTTGTTTTCTCTGGCTGTGACGCTGGCCTTGGGATCAGGCGTATTCTTCCAGCGCCACACCATGACTACTAATTAGCTATACAAAAATACCGATGTATGCAATTCACAGTAATTAGTGCTGTTTTGCAATTCTTGGACTTTGCGTGGTTTTCATAATGTTTTGCAATGCTAATTTACTACCTTCTGTCCCAGATACTGCAGAAGCCGAAAAGGGAAAATCACATATTAATAAATAAACCCTACAGCATTTTTGTGTAGAAAGGCTCTGGACGAAATTACTTTACTTTCAATGAATGAGTTGCTGTATTGTGGATGCATTTCTGCCAGTCTGAAGTGAAAAGTATTTGCCAAAACAGCCTTGAGTGAAACACGTCCCAACTCCAAATCGCTTCTCTGTCAGTTGAGCAAGTTCATTTTTATCTTTGTAGTGCTGATTTCAATTTCACAATGTCAGAGTTGCTTTTATATTCCTTTAAATCCTTTGCTTTTTACTATGTTTCCACTCAATTCGATAGTTTATTCTGTAGTTACATTAAAAGAAAACATTCATTTGAAATGTGGATATTCACAGTTGGTAAATTGTTGCTTATTCCTTGAATCATACTGGTCCACCGTAATTTTTTTTATCTGACAATAAACTGATTAAAAAAACTACAGTGTTACATTTTAAATATTTGTTCAGGATGGCATAGTGATTCCTACCACGATGTCCTCCCCATTTCTGCAATGGGTTGGCGCCCCCATCCTAGGTTTTATTCCACTTACACCCAGTGTTTCCAGTATGCTATCGGGTCCCTTGTATGTCCGTAGTAAGCGACTGTGTGTGTTGGTTTGTCGCCTGTGACCTCGTCTTGTTTGGTTTGTCCCCTGTGACCCATCTCGTTCGGTTTGTCCCCTGTGACCCGTCTAATTCGGCGTGTCACCTGTGACTCGTCTCGTTTGGCGTGTCACCTGTGACTCGTCTCGTTCGGGGTGTCCCCTGTGACTCCGTCTCGTTCGGTTTGTCCCCTGTGACTCCGTCTCGTTCGGTGTGTCCCCTGTGACTCCGTCTCGTTCGGTTTGTCCCCTGACTCCATCTCGTTCGGTTTGTCCCCTGTGACCCGTCTCGTTCGGCGTGTCCCCTTTGACTCCGTCTCGTTCGGTTTGTCCCCTGTGACTCTGTCTCGTTCGGCGTGTCCCCTGTGACCCGTCTCGTTCAGTTTGTCGCCTGTGACTTGTCTCGTTCGGCGTGTCTCCTGTGACCCGTCTCGTTCGGCTTGTCTCCTGTGACCCCGTCTCGTTCGGTTTCTCTCCTGTGACCCCGTCTCGTTCGGCGTGTCCCCTGTGACCCCGTCTCGTTCGGCGTGTCCCCAGTCATCAGTGTCGTTCGGTTTGTCCCCTGTGACTCTGTCTCGTTCGGCGTGTCCCCTGCCTTCTACCCTCTGCCTTCAGGACTATGTGCCAGCCTTACCACAAGTGGTTTGGGCACATGGACGGAGGGAATATTTAAGTATCCATATATGTCCTTGAAATCAGTTTCCATATAGCTTGAGTATATCAGTGTTTCTTCTAAGAGCAGACTTATCAGCCATTTGGGAGTGTCACGCTCTTGCGGCAGCTGTGCAATTTCTGACCAGAGTGACATGTGTGTGCTCACTCTTCAGGCTCCTCTTGCAGGTGCCCGTTGCTGTCTTGGTGTGTCACGGCATCTGTTTCACTCGCTCATGAAAAAGCAGTAACTGGCAGCCTCCTGCACTGTGTGCTCTCAGCCTTTCATGCAGGGTTATAGTCTGAAAAACAGCAGAGAGCAACATGGCATCACAAATAATCGCTAGTTTCTTCAGGGCCCTCTGAGCATTTCTAAGGCTTTTCTATTATATTGGCTTCACACATTTTCTTTAGTTCGTTAAATTCCACATTTCGCATTATGTCATGTTTGTTTGTATATGTGTGTGTGTATACATATATACATATATTTGTAAATGTGCATTATTCTTAGTCAGATTCTTATAATTTTTTTTTACAATGAAGTGATAGTTAGCCGTTCTTGTAAGACGTTATTTTAACACCTCTTTCGTGTTATTCACCAAATGTCCAGCAACATTACATCCCCCAGTGCTGAAACTTTCTACCTTGTTTCCAGTTGGCTAAGAGGCTGGGATTCAGGGTGACCTGTGTAATGGTGGGTAATATCACAAACTTACTGAAGATCAAATTTGGAAACTGTCGATCCAAACATTCGACTCTTGTGGGCCACTTATTGGGGAACCATGCTTTGACACCCAAAATCTTGAAAATGGCCCTACCGTGCCAGACTAAGTGCTTTATAAGCCCTATAACATTCAGTGACTGTTCTTATGCTTCCATCACTAGCTTCTGTTATCCAAAGAGCTGGAGTAAGACAATCAATTTCAAACCTCATTAATGACTGCAAAGCACATTTTAATTATAAGTATTTTTGATTAAACTGTTCCTTAGCCATGACTGTTATATAAGTACTTTAGGAGGACAATGTATACCAAGATAAGACCTGTAATTAACATAATTTTACCAATTTTAAATCTGGAAAGACTTTAAACAGAAGAACCGGATTGTTCAGTCTCTTCTGAGCTTTGTCATTTAAGCCATGCATTAAAACCTTCTGGAAGGCATTGGGTATGTGATAAGGAAAACAGCAAAAAAAGCTTTTGAAATGAAAAAGATGAGTCCATGTTATGGTTAGGGAGAAGCTGGAACACAGCAAGATGTTCAGGTCACGGTTAATGGTGCAGTTTCTATAGCTGTGTTGTTCATTCTATCCTGCTGTGTGTCAGATTTAGTTGGACGCAGTTTGCTGTCTGTGATCAACCAGCTGTCGATTGATACGTTATTTCCGACACGTGCTGGGATGCCATGTGGAGGGTGGTTGAGGAAGTTGTTCTGGAGACACCAGGAGCAGTAACTGAAAGTGCGCCCCCCCCCACCCCGGAAGGTTGTTGGGTTTGTTTATTGGCATATAGGGCCAGTCCATCTACAGTTTGCCATATGAGCGGCCACTTCTGGGATCCAAGAGCCAATAGGGAAAGGTGCAGGAGATGATGGAGCCCACACCAAGCTGTCAGTGTGGTATTTGGCACTCGTGGTCATTCCTGAGCCCTGCCCCTTCATCCCCATTTCCAGTCAATCTCCTCCACCCGAAAGGCAGTGCTTTCACTAACTCCAACGATATTTGCTCCCAAAGAGGTTGTTACTTAAATCAGCCTCATTATAATAAGTTTAGTTGTGAGTAAATGTGCATGTTTTCAGGTGGTATGGTGGTGTAGTGGTCAGCACTGTTGCCTCACACCTCTGAGACCTGGGTTCAAATCTCTGCCTGGGTTACATGTGTGTGGAGTTTGCATGTTTTCCCCATGTTGTCATGGGGTTACCTCTGGTTTCCCCCCGCAGTCCAAAGACATGCTGAGGCTGATTGGAGCTCCTAAATTGCCTGTAGGTGTGCATGTGTGAGTGTATCCTGCAATGGGCTCGCCCCCTGTCCAGGGTTGTTCCCTGTCTCATGCCCATTGACTCTGGGATAGGCTCTGGACCCCCGTGACCCAGTAGGATAAATAGGTTGGAAAATGGATGGATGGATGTACAAATTTTCTACAAAAAAGCTTGTTTATTTAGGTATTAAGCTTATTTTCATTTGTTTTTGAGGTAAGCCAAAAGATTTAGGGAATGTTTTTGAGTGCCATGTTTTTCCGTGTAAAACGATCTTCAGGTACACAAATCTTTTACGCTAGACATTAAAACTAACATTAATGCCAGTGTATGCAGTAGCCCCTAGCTTATATCCAGCTTGGTGTATATAAGCCTATTCTGATCAGTTGATGCTATTCAATTCAATTCAGTTCAATTCAAACTTTATTTATTTTGACCTGTCAGCAGCAGTGTGACGTTCCAGCTTTGCGGGATTGATCCGCTAGCTTATCCGTTCATACTGTGTCACAGACGGAAGCAAAATCTCAGCCCTCAGGAGTTACTGAGAACCAGAGTTGGAAATTTCAGGTCCAGAAAGTACAAATCCAACCCAAATTTTTGTTTCAACCAACCAGTTTTGTACTCTGTGACTGTGACTCTTTATGCTCATCTGGTTGGTTGAAAGTAAATTTCATGGTCATTCATTCCAAGTAAATGGTCTCCATTTGCTTTCTGGACCTGAAATTGCCTCCTCTGCTGAGAACCATGGTCCCCACTTTCACATGCACTCTCTGCTGTGGTGTGAGAGGTCGCTGTCACAGTTAGGGAGCTGTCAGCTGTGCCTTGGCCTCTTCTGCTGCTCACACGAGTGGTCAGTCTGGAGCAAAGCCTGCCCTGGCCGGCCGTGGGGTCAGCGTTTGTTGTGATCAGACCTGCCTCCTCACCGTCTGCTCTCGTCTCTCACTTAAACCCGTTGAATTCCACACATGAAGGTGAGTCCTATCGATCAGCGTGACCCAAAGCACGGCTTTCTATCGGTCCATGCTGTATTTTTCTGTCCTAAGTATTTTCCTATCTGCCTTTTCCTTCCCGAAGCCCCTTGACCCAGCCTCAGTGATTCTGTGTGGTGGCTAGCTGGACCATTAAGCAGCCGGTGTGTTTTAGATGCTGGATGTAGAATACATTTGGAGATGTGTTTTTATTATTATTGACTGCTTTCACAGAGAATTATGTGATTTGCTTCTTTCAAATTATGAAATATCAGAAGACAATGACATAGCCTCCCACAGCGCATTCTAAAAAAAATATAGAAGGTTTTGTTTTTCATTTTACTGCTGATACTTTAATCTTTATTTTCTTGTGGACAGAAAATGAATGGCAAAACAATTTACTATAACTCGATCAGTTTTGTGTAATTTGAAACACTTGAAGCAGAATGAAGTATCTAGGTATGCGTTTTTAGATTTGACAGGTACTCATCAGAATCACAGGCAGAATCATGTCATTTTATGAAGTTCTGTGCAAGCGACTGAACTTTGCTGTCTTTGGTGCTCACGGACGTCCCCCACGGTACAGGGTCTACAGCACAGGTGCTGACATGACAGACGGTGCATATGAAGATCATGTGGTACTTACAAAGAAACCTGCAGCTCAAACAGAGAATAAACATACCGGAAGAGCCAGATTCATAAAATAATGTATGCATGTTTTAAATATTTTCACCCACATAAACAAGTGGAGGACAGTAACTGTTCGTGTAAAATCACAATGTGATGTAATGCTTGCATGAAATGTGCTATAATGAAATGGGCACTTGTAATGAATAAATTATACATACTGCATATCTCCAAATAATCTAGTATCACATGCCTTTTATTGGGTGTCGGTGCTCCTTAGGTACCATTATGTCTTCAGAACTCTGCACACTATTGCCAATGTGTGCAAAACGTACCAGAATTTGTTGTGGGTCAGAGACAAACATGAAGCACACAGCAATATTATAAGGCACCTAGCAGGAACACTTCACTGTGTAATACGCACATAAACTAAAGAACAAACATCAGTTACAAATAAACAGGAGAACGGTAAGTTTGCATACCAGTACTGTGTGCAAATGACTGTGAAGTGCAAGGGAAACTGCGTGGTGAGAGATCTCACAGATGCAGAACAGACCGATGACCTAGCGGAGTGCATCCTGAATGCCACTTCACCACAAAACATTTATCTCCAAAGCAATGTACGATTGACGACGAGAGAGCAAGATCAGGATGTGTCCTTGGAGCCGTTGTGGTTAAGGGCCGTGGGATTTGAACTGATGACCTTCCTTTTCTTTCCACGGTCAGCTGTGTTTGCACATGCGAGAAGAGGGAGCTGGGGACTGATGGGAGGTATTTCCTGTCGGCATGGTGATCCTTAGGTCATTCTGATTGGGGGACTGTCATAGGCTGAGCTGGGAATTTATGGCGATGGGACCAGCCAGCGATGGGGAACATAGAGAGAGAGGCTGTTAAACATAGAGAGAGAGAGGCTGTTAAACATAGAGAGAGAGAGGCTGTTAAACATAGAGAGAGAGAGTGCGGTAGATAGTGTCATCTGCTGTCAGGAGAATGGATGGATAGATGGATGTGTCTTTGGGGGTGTGGGGGGCAGGCGAGTGTAAAATGGCGTTAGGTGGTTCACGCTGGGTGAACTGGGAAATCGAGTGAGTTCACTGTGGCGATGCCTGTAGCTAGCCCTCCCCCTTGGAAAGTGTGCCTGTCATCTGTATGATAGACTTCTGGCATGCTAGGCTTATTTATTTGGCTTCCTCTGACAATGGGAATGTGTGTGGTGGTGGTGGTGGGGGGGTGATCCTTTGTGCTCTGAGACAGAAGCCTGTGACACCACTCATCCCCCCCCCCCCAAACATCCGTTTGGACAAACTTGTTTTCATTCATTGCCTTGTTGCTTGGAGCAAATGTTTAATTCTACTTTTCTTTTTCCATCAGTCTGTAGGCAGAGCCCATTTTGTTGGGTGTTTTTTGCAAGCGATAATTACTTTATGTGTTTGGCTTTCCAGGAGTGTTTAATTAACCACACTTGTGTTGTGGCATGTTTTGGGTTTTGAACAGTAGCGTGCAGGTAGAAGAGCATGTTAACACTGTGAAGTATATCCTCTTGGTAGAGAATCTGCCATCAAAGGTAGGGCACTTTCACCCAGATTCTCTGTTGCCATGGGAGTTAATGTTTTTTTTTTTTACTTTTGTGGGCTTGTTCTGCTAAGGGTTTCAACAGCTATTCCCTGTACCAGTGACATCACTGCAGTTGCCTGATGACTGGGTTCGACTACACTGTACTGAGTTAATCAGTTTGCTTAATTCCATGCAGGGATAACAGTGATGGACATGGCAAATTAATTGCCTAGTTTCCAAAATTTATGATCTTGAGTAAACTAGAGAATGGTGGGTCATGTGACCTAGACTCGATTTGAACAACACCCATAGAGGTGCTGACTTCGTCAAAGCCACGGGTCGTTAATGCCCATGCTATTTTATAAAAGCTTATAAATAATAATAATTAAATGAATGGCATTAAATTGACAATCATGTAACCTGCTGGTTAAGGATTTTAAAATTCCCTGTTTCAAGAGGGACCCTGAATCTTTATAGCAAACATATGCAGCTTTATATAAAAAAAAAAGTCACCTTGGGTAAAAGCGTCAGCTAAGCAGATAAATGGAGTGATTTGCACCCGTGCATATTTGGGTTGCTGTTGGGAATTAAGATGAGCCTATTAAACAGATGCTGCTGATATTGCTGGAGCTGGCAGAGGAGGCAGGATGTAACGGTAGTGTGGGTAGCGGGGCAGATCTGCCCCGGCGGCATGGCGTAGCCGTGCAGTGCCACTAATCTGGGCTGGCCGACGACTACAGAGCAGCCAAACCCTCCCTCCCTGACCGCTGCATTTCCTCCCCCTCTCTGGCACGCAATCCCAAAAAAAGGGACTTTGGGCCACTAGCTCAGCGGCCTGTGACAGAGCCAGCCTTCCAGAGCCGTTAATTAGCCTAAATGGGGCTGGTGTGTGATAGCAGGACTCTACTTGCAGGGCTCACAGTGTATGCATGCGTCGCCGGTGAAGAGCAGGCTTGTACCTCATGCACAGATTTTCTGACCTGCGATTTCTCTTACAAGAAGAGGTTGAGCACTTTACCACCAACATAACACCCCAAGCCCAACAGAAGGTGTTTACAAGGGGCCAGCCTACGGATTACTGGAGTTCCATACTTAGTTTAACCACCCTGAGAACTATGCAGAATTAATCTGCAATCCAAAACTGCCAGCTAATCATGCTACATTGCTGTTCTACTCACTTATTTATTTTTATAAGTTTAATTCTAAGTGACCTACTTTCTAATTACAGTTTTTAATATTTAATAGTTCTAATTATCATTAAATTGGTAATTAGAGGCTTGATTTTAATCTGGTAGTCAAGCTGCATTTCAGTCTTTGTATATGTTGTCCCTTTTGGGGACCTGCTCACCAGTTCATTGAAAAGAAGCATGATGTTGCTGATAGCTGTGAATGTGTATAGTGAAAAACAAATGTACCCAAAATGTCAGAACGTGGTTTCATCGCTGGCAGATGTATTCATCTTACTCGACTTATTTGACTTTCAAGCGTTTGCGGACCATTACACAAGAGTCAAAAAGACATAATGTCAGTCAAACCCTGAAGGAATGATACAAAAGGAGATGGCACAATGGTTTCATATATGACTGAGATAGTCAAATGGTAGGTGCATACAATTCAGAGAGGGTGACGAGGATCAGGATTCTAACCCAGACAGCATTGAGGGGGGTAAGGGGGGAGGATCTGAACGGGATGTGTCCATCACGGAACACATACGCATTCACACGGTCTCACATTACAGGCTGAGGCACTAGTTCACCTGACACCATGCATTCACTGAAAATACACAGGTACAAAAGATCACACACACACATACACACACATATATATAATAATATTAATATTTCCCATTGTTTTGCCAATACTCTGTGTCACCAGAGACCAATGTCAATATCAATGTGGTTATTTTGTATCCGTTCAGATACATTAACATGAACTGACTGTTATAGTTGTAATTTGCTAGTAATAATCAACCTTTGGTGATGGGGCTGAAAATGCTTTCGGAAATAATCTCCGCTTCCTTTTGGCTTTAAACTCTACTGTCCACCTCCACCCACAGTATACCTGTCTGACCCTGCATACTGGTGAAGTTACTAATTCTGATTTATTTTTCCTTTGCACTGAACTTCTTGTTAAACATCACATGCCATTCTTTATAAGATTTCTCCAAATTACTGATCAGTGTCTATTCTAAAACCATGCGTGATCTAATCGTCCCACAATATGTTCATTGACTGCATAATTAATCGGTTACTTCATTACCCAAAACCACTAAACTATAGTGAGCACTCTGTTGCAAACAGCTGCCATGGTGATGTGACGTCACACTAGCAGCCATGGTGATGTGATGTCACGCTGGAAGCCATGGTGATGTGATGTCATAAGGCCGTTTGTAGTTATGTGTGACAAAGCAGGCTGCCATGGTAAAGTAAATCAGACTGACTGCTATGGTGATGTGAGGTGAAAGTAGTTCCCAGGATCTTGTGAGGTCAGTTACCCATAGGGACTGTGAAGCTTTTAGTGTGAGAAAAGTACTTTATTAATGCCAGACATTTGTCTTCTTCTTAGTGAAGTTGGAATCTTCTAGTACTTGACAGGAATGTTCTTTGGTCAGTAGTGGTTTGTCCATTATTTTTTATTGTAAAGAACTTTGAACTTTGAATGTAGCATTACTTCTGTTTTGCCTGAAATTGTTAATGTCTGCTACATTTTGATCATTTCATGTAAGCATTTATCATCCCTGTGATGAGGGATATGTCATCTGTATCAGGACTGCAGGATTGGCTTGGTGATAAATGTGTCACTTAAGAGCCACACTGTGTCCTTGTGAGCAGTGCATGCATTGTCATGCATGGTGTCCGCACTCCTGGATACTGGATTTAAGGCTATCTTGGCTGAATATATGATACCTGTGGTCACTGGGCCATTGGGAAAGAATATTTGAGGATCACCTAGTCTCATTTATTTTCCCAAAAGAGAGGGAGGATGTCTCCAAGTGCAGTCCGCGATATCTGATATGATTCAGGAATGCCGTTTCAGAAACCTGAATCAGCTTTTTAATAACTTAAAGGTCATAGAGGTCATTATCACCACGTGGGAGTGACAGTGTCTGTGACCCAATGCTAGCAGGCGATGCCCCAGCACCATGATAGTGCAGTAGGGTGTGTTTGGGGGGGGGGGCAGATAGACAGCAGGGGATATGCAAGCAGACAGCGAGGGCAGAGAGACGATGCAAGGAGCTGACACATTTCCATATTTGTGCTGTGCTCTGTTTTCGCATTCGGCGCACTCCCCTCATCCCTCTTCCCTTTTAGTTCTCCTCTGCGTCTCTCTCTCCCACTTTCTCTAGCATTGTACTCGTTAGTCATCTCCTCTTTCCCCCGCTCCTATTCAGCTGTCATGTGCCCAGCAGTTCCCTTGCCGCAACTCGCACTTCACTTAGGTTCCCTTGTATACTCCTCTCCTCTCTTCTCCTCTCCTCCCACTTTTCCCTCCCTCGCTTCCCTCCCCTCCCGCCTGTCTCCCTCCGCGATTTTCCCCGCCAGTGTCGGAGCTGAGGGAGTAGGGGATGGATGGAGGGGATGTGTGCACGATCCAGAGGAGAGGGCCTTTGAAGCATCTCGCGGAGCAAGGTGGGAACGAAATGCCCCCCCCCGATGCCTTCATTTGCTTTCATTTGTGTCTTTGCTGGTTTTGTCCATTCTGTCCTCACTTATCCTGCTGTCTTCATTTCTTTACCCGAATGTGTCTTTGTTGCCGTGTCCGGTCATTCAGGGGTGCGATGTCCTCTACGTTTTGGTCGTGTGCCGATAGACCTGGTGTTCGTGCGTGTGTGTGTGTGTGCGCGCGCATGCCTGTCCCTGCTTGTCTTATTTCTCACCGTCCTCTGCCAGGTCCACAGTGATGCATTTCTTGGGTGTCGTCGCTAGATACTCTGTGCTTCATGTTGTTGTGTTGGATCCACTTTAGCCTTAGGTCATATGGAGCGCTGCCCTCCTCAATGCCGTGCTGCTGCCAGATGACCCTGCAAGACGGGCATCCCCCCTGCCCTCCTCTAACACAGCTGATCCCTGATTTATGTTATCTGGTGTGAGGAGGAGTTTTTCAGAGGAAGCATTGGCCAGCAAAGCTTGGTGAGGGTCTGGGGGTACACAGAGCTCACGGTAGGGTGTGAGAGCAAGGGCGATCCTTCATCCTGAAGAACACGTCAGAGGGACCTGGGAAGCACGAGAGGGAATCTGCTGGGTAGGAATATGGTGCTGCCAGCCGCTTTGCTCCCCCTGGCCAAAGTGGGCCACTTGCTGATGGGTGGGCCCTCGACAGTGCATCAGCAGGCGTGTGCTGAGACTCTGCTCTGGGCTGTGGCGGCTGACACACACAGGTGGGCACGTCTGTTCTCACATTAGCACTAATTAAATCGGCCTGCTCCTCCCGTCCCTAGGCAACTCTGCTGACGTGACGCTGGTTTCTGTCATGAGCGTTTACCTCTCACGGGCTTCTGTAACCTGGTGGCAGAGCCGACATACTTGCTGAAACACTCATTCACGGTCAGCCAGGGGGCACACTTCATTCTGGAGAGGAGTATAGTGAGTGCCTGCCTGTTTTGGATGTGTGGACTGACCCCATCAAATGATTAACTAGGAAACAGGGAATTAGCCGCATCATAACCCCATTAACTGTCGCCGAGGGAGGTGCCGGGATGAACACCTCTGTGCTGATCTGCCGCTCGCTGGCTGCAGAGTGATTTATCAGACACTGGCAACTTGAAATTTGCCATAATCTGTATCTGTATTTCCCTTTTAATTACAATGCAGTTTGTTTATTCATGCCATCTCAGGTCGTCAGTGCTGGTCGAAAGGCTGTCCCCGCTTGGCCAATACCTGGATTCTAACTGGGGATATTAAGTTTCATTCAGTTTCTTCATTATACTTCAGAAGCAGGTCTGTGATTCAGCTGTTTTGTAATAGAAGGTGGAAAAGTTCATAATCATTTGTCAATGAAATAAATTGTACCGGTTGCGTAATGTTTTTGACAAGCACATACCATAGAAAGTATAGTGTATAACCTATAATGGTCTATAATTATGTAATTGTCTATATGCCATTGATTACTTTGGCATTGGCTCCATACTTTAGCAGCATAATTTAATGGAAAGGACAGTGTAAGTTTGCAGTACTTTCTACCAGTACTACTTTATCTTGTGTTATGTAGTTTATGTTGTGTATTCTATGTATGGCGGAAGCTACAGTACATTTAAAGCAGGGATCTGTGAGGCCTGGACTCCATGACATGTTCTGCTTCACATTTAATCACAGCAGGAGTGACTCGGGTTATTTGGGAAGCCTGTGACCTCATGTGGGCTGTGTGACCTGGAAGTGACAGGTCATCCTGAGACTGCATCATGATTTTAGGCATCTTTGTAGTCTGATGAAATGTGAAAACCCTGCACATTTTAATGACTTGCCAAGAAATTTTGAAATGCTAATACATTGTGGTTATAATCATTAATAGTCATTTATGTCATTACTAAGGCACAATTTATAGTTGTATATTTTACCTTAGCACACGTAGATAATAGACAGTAATTGTAACGATAGGACAATTTTGTACCTGTATATCAGGTGGCGCAAGTATTTCACATGTTATATCACCTGTCCTCTTCCTGCACTCATAATTTAGTTTTAGTTGAACAAATAGAAAAAAAAAATTACTAAGATATTAGTATCATTAACCATACGCTTGATATACATATGGATAAAAAATTAATGTTAGCCATTTTATTTGTTTGTTTTCATTTTGTTTGTTTATTCTGTTGAGTCCAGTGTTTTCCAACCTGGTCCTTGGAGAGCCACAGACAGTCCTTGTTTTTCTGTGAGCTGGGATAGAGATCTGCCAGTGAGCTTGGAGGGAGCAAAAACGTTGACCGTCTGTGGGTCCCCGAGGACCGGACTGGGAAACACTGCTGTACTCGGCTGATGCATGATTTTGGATTCATAGATTTGACTGAGCTACAGGATCTTGCTTCTCTCTAATTTGTAGTTAAAATCTGAGCCTTTTCACTGGAGCACCAGGTCTTGTCTTAGGCCTCTTTCAGAGCCTGTTCCTTTCCCACACAAAGTAGGATGTAGAACTGGGATCCTCCGCACGGCCACAGTGGTTTTGAAACCTCAGACAGGAAGAAAGGGTTTAGAACAGCTGTTCTAGGCCATTAGCAGGATCTCTCAGAGGTGGCATTGCAACAAGAAGGTGTTGGAAGGAGCGGGGGGGGGGGGGGGGGCGGAGGTGGGGGGGGCCGGCACCCGG
>JABFDZ020000097.1:14976680-14987713 GCA_019775955.2 Pollimyrus isidori
ACGGTCCCTCACAGGGCACAAGGCTGGGGCACAAGGACACAATGACGGTCCCGCACAGGGCACAAGGACAGGATGACGGTCCCTCACAGGGCACAAGGCTGGGGCACAAGGACACAATGACGGTCCCGCACAGGGCACAAGGACAGGATGACAGTCCATCACAGGGCACAAGGCTGGGGCATCTGGACAGGGTCTCTATCCATTGCAGGTCACCAGATCAGGGTGGTGGTGTTTCTCCTGAAGGTGCTCCCAGGAAGCATAGGGCATCAGGACGGGGTGACAGGCTTGGGGCTCTGTTTGCGATTTTTTTGTATTGCTGCATTATTTAAAACCAAAATTTCGTCTGATATTACTAATTATAAGTAATATAATTTTATTATACCTGATTAAAGAGCACATAAATTGAATGCATTGACTGCTTGTGTTGGAAAAAGTATGTTTGCCAACTGGGTAATCAGTTATTTGGCAATGTCTAAGTTTGAGAATCCCTGTTCTGGAGAAAAATTGCGACAGGTTCGTGGAAGAGAGTCATAATTTGATCAAAGGAGGTTCCTGAGCTCTCAGAGAAGCAAGTGAGGCTGGAGAAAATTAGAAAGCCATTTCGGTAGACAATTGTATCTATCAGTAGGTAGTGTATGGATAGAGATGGGTGGAGTCCAGCTTAAGGAAATAAATCCCTGACGTGGGAGGATGCTGTGGAGAAAATGGATTCCAATGAGATGAAAGTGGAATTTCACTAAACATTTTATCAAAAACAAAACTACATACCCTGAAAAGAACCTCTCCATAACCGTGAAACATGCTTGAGCATGAAGGATCATGGTTTCAGGGCTCTTTATAGTCTTGGAGAAAGAGAAGGATGGGTTCTGAAATGTACCAGAATGTCACTAAGTCTGAAATGTGCGGTAGAATGTCAATAAGTCCTTCTATGAACTGAACCTTTAATGATATGAGTCATGCAGCAGCACAGTCATCCAATAATTAAGTACAAAATTGTTAAAGAAAAAGACATTTGGCATTTTGGAGGATCCACAGTCGAAGTGCTGCCCTTAACCGAAGTAACATGGAATGGCATGAACCAAAGTGAGCAGTTCTGTGCTGTAGTACCTCTATGTGCCTGGGTGTGAGAGATCAAGAGGTACCGAGAGCATGCAAGTCATCAAATTGGTCACATACCTTCACGTCACCACCTACAGAATACAAGACCTGTCATGTTTTTTTATAACAAACTTGCTGAATATTGGTTCAATAAAGACATGAAAAACTACCACTTGGTGTATCTAATTTTCAAAATTAGATTCTGTTTATGTGTTATTGGGATGAGATCACATTTTCAGTCAAAATATAGGGGCATAAATTATAGTAAATACTTCACAAACTTTTTCTCGCTGCTGCAGGGGATGATTGACCTGTTTAATCTAGCAGTCCTTTCGGCAGCAAAACAATTCCCAGACAAATAGATAAATATTTACTGTCTGCTGTATGTAGAAATTCATTTCCCGTCACCATTTGCAAAAAAATACATTAAATGCAAATATTTACAGATCACAAACCCCAGCTCCAGAGATACAAATGTAGATATTACTCATCATTAGCATAACATCGAACAGCATATATTGAAAAGCGAAAAATATGCAGATATGCAGTGAAATCAACAAAAATGCATGCATATCATCACAGCTGCGACTGAATCCTTACAGTTGAGTGACCTCTGTATTTTGACATCGGGAGTGTTGTGGCAGCCCAGGCAGCTGGTTGGTGATGTTCATGTGTCATAGTCTCCCGTCATTCATATCTGAAGACGTAATGTGTTGTTCATTGTAGCACTTGGTTAACCCAGTGTGACCCACACATGCAACCTGACTCCTGATTCACTTTCATTGTTCTTTGATATACATACCCACATTGCTTCTTATTAGTTCTCACAAGTAGCATTGTAGATTGACTCTATGCCCCTTTATAGTTCCCCAATAAACCCGTCCTCCCATGACCTATCTGAGATTAGATGGTTTTCATTGGCACCTGTACTGAAAACTTTATCAATATATAGATCACCACAGCAGAAAAGTCAGCATAGCGCAAAGAATATTCACATTGCTTTAGAGATCACAGAATATGTTAGGCAGTACACATGGCCTAAATGCATCAAACATGTCCTGCGTTCTCCTGTCCCTGTACCCCTGAACATAAGCTTTTAATTGTCAGAAAGTCAGAAATATTTCAATACATTCGGAAGCTACAATGTGTTTTACAGATAATTTAACAAAAAGATGAAGTATGAAGAAAATATAAGGTGCACCTTACAAACTCCTCCCTGACCAGAAAACCCTGCTCTATCTTTAAAAATACTGGATGGAGGACATTTTGTACTGGCACTGACACGTCGTAGGTTCTAAGATGTGAGCTTTTTAATCAGAGGTTTCTGCAGTAGCTATGACTCTGTTACTTATGATAATGCTTGTCCAGCACTGAAAACATTTGACTGGAACTAAAACCTTTGAATTCTGCAACTGTATGGAATGAAATATTGATTCCTAATATGTTTACTAACACAATCTATTTAGTTTGAGGCTTAGGGTGAGACTATACATTTTTTCTCTCTTTCTTTCAAAAAATCCATTTCAGTTAGGTCGCATTTTGCATAATTTTCTCAATGGTGAGAATAGTGCATGGATAGATGACATAGAAACGGTACAGATGTACTGTAGACTCTCACATTTCAGTGGCACATTACTACTAGTGTGGTGAGGAAGAATTGAGCAACAGCAGGTCATTTTTCTTGGTAGGAAGGCCACATTTTCACAATTTCAATGTACAGTTACTGTACATTATATCATGCTGTTGGCAGATGTCTCAAAACCTCAAGCTCCGCCCCCCAAAAACCTCTCCCCCCGCATGACCATATGAACGATCATGCTAATTGCAGCCCAATTTGTAATCTCCCCAACCTTTCACACCACCCGCTATGAACATCTCGTGCTCGTTAATATGCAGAGAGATGGAGGGCCTTTTAAATACTCCGCTTGTGGGTTCATTTTTTTTAATGCCGGCTGCTGAATTTTTAATATAAACTCATATAAACGTTATCAAAGCCCCTGCTAGCATTCCTTTCAACCTAGTCTGTATCTGAAAGATGATGAGGTGACGAGCAGATAAAATATAATTCTCCTTATGCTGTATGGTGTTTATGATGTGGCAAATAACTAAATAATTAGTAATCCGCCCCTTTCCCATGAACACAGGGAAAGCATAACTCATACTCTTTCTTCAAATGTAATATTCTGTGTTCTTCTTTTTGTCTAATACATGTAGAGAGGAGGCTGCATTGTTAGGCTGCTTGCCTCTCATTGTTTCTGTCTCAGCCAGACCTGATTTGTGTGTGTCTGTATGCTCTACAAGAATCCACCCCCATCCGCCAAAAGCCTTCATCTTACTGAACTTGCCCACATTCCCTGCCACAAAACCAACAGCTGGGTGCTGTTATTCCCTTCTTCATAAATACAGTCATTAACTCCTACTGAAGGCATCGAAATTTTTGTCCAAAAGTAATTCATATTTAACCATATACAACTTTGCTTTGGTTTGGGGTTTGTTTTTGATTTGGAATTTAAATGCCATGTGACACCTGCCCCTGATTTACCAATCAGGGAATTGCACCTTTGTCACGTCTGTCCTCGGTTTACCAATCAGAGAATTGCACCTTTGTTGCATCTCTCCCGGTTTACCAATCAGGAAATTGCGCGTGATTTGAGCTGGGTTCAATTAGAGCCCAAACTTCTCACTGCTTGATCATCATTATTGCTCTTTGACCATCGGGTTCAGCTGCTTCCCTGTTAGAGGTTTAGTTTAAGGAACTTGGTAGTGTTCTGTGTTCTGGATTTTCTACATGTGTAGTCCTATGGGACCATGGGACTGTCAGCCCCATATCCTGGAAGTCCAGGGTGTGATATACTAGCCATTATGACCCATTTTCTGGCAAAACATGTATGGTTGTCCGTTTGTACTCTGCTTCTTTTTCTGTTGCCAGCTATGGATGATACCACTATAAAACTGAGGCTTTAATTCCTTTGCTGTAAGCATCCCTAGGAATACTAGTTAATGACAGACAGAATAAAAGATTATGTTACAGAATGCATGTAAACCAAGCAAAAGGTACGGGCAAAGGCAGCCCATTCATTTTTAATTTTTATTTTTTTCTGGAATAATGCCTGAAAGCCCTTAATCACGGAATATAGACATTTTGTATAGTTTTTGGAATCACATACCATATTTCTGAAGCATATATTTTTTTACACCTCATGAAGGAAAAGCAACAACATGTATACACATACCTTTGGTTGACTTGCTTTCTTTATTACCCAAATGCATCTACAATCAACCGGTCAGATGTAACCACTGAGTAGATCACAGAGCAAAATACTTTCCACTTAGGATTAAATGGATTTTATAAGCAAGAACGTTTTGGCCACATGGTTAGACGGTATGTCCTGGGAACGTCCAACACATTTTGCAACCCAAATAACACCACCTGTAAAGTAAAAGTTGGTAGTAGCAACCTTCAGCTGTGGTGCTGTTTATATTCAGCAGGAACTGTGGCACCTGTAAGGATAGAAAGAATGGGTGCTGCAAGATACTAACTGTTTCTTGACGGAACCCTGATGACTGCAGGGATCCTATGCAGGGTGTGCCCCATACCCCTATGCTTTTTATATAGAAGTCTGAAGAAGGATTGATGGACTAGTTATGTATGTATAATTTCAGGGCATTGGAACTGACATTCTATGAAGTCAGGCCTGCAGGGAGAATTTAGTATGTATAACCATAAACATCCTGTGAAAATCAGTATAAAAGTCAGCTTGTTGGTGGCCATGGTGGGCTTGGGCAAATTCAAGTTAGTGCAGGTCCAAGTGAGAAATTCACTTCAATTCAATATAACAGGTTGCGGCAAAGTTCTAATTAATGGGCAGGCCTAAGAGACTGGATGAATTTTATGCCGACTTTTATTTCAAGGATCAGGAACGACTTTGAAGTCCCCGTTTGGAATGTGGCACTCATACGCGTGTCTTTTCTGAAAGTATTTTAGAGCATCAGGAAGGCACCCCTGAGCTGATATTGTTTGCCTCAGCTAAAACAAGGGCTGACAGATGTGGTGGAAGCTGAGCATCTTCATGGCTGTTATTTATGCGGCCTGGGGAAAGATATCAGTAAAAATGAGTGATAGGAGGCAGGAGGGGCATTGCCCATGTGTCAGATGGAGAGGTGAGAGAGTGCAGGTCTTTCACAGTTGACTGTATGGCCCCCAGGAGAGTCACAGGTGGCTAAGAAAAATAGACAGCTGAGGGTAGAAATACCGGAGAGACTCATATTCTAGCCCCTGTTCTCGTAGCTGCCAGCTTGGTCCACTACAAAGAAATCATTCATGTCTTCCTTGTGTTCATCTTTTTAAGAAAGCTTTTGAAGACCTTTATTCTGGTTCAAACCTTGGTTTTTGTCCCTTGGTAATGGGTTATGTCTGTCCAAATCCCAGGGCCATGCAAACAAAATCCCCTACCCTTCCTTTGAAGGTCTGTATGTTGCAGTTGCTGATGATGGTAGGTTGAATTGATGCTCATTTGGCTCCATGTTGTTATTAGTGACTCTGGGGTTAAACAGAAAAAACAGAAAAGCAAAAAAGCGCCTCTTTTTTTTTGTCTTTATTATAACACAGACAATATATGCAATAATTTTAATCAATTTCAACAGTGTTTTATGAAATTTCAAAAGGTTTCCTTTAAAATGATACCAAACTTTTGAATGTACACCAAAGTATGAGGGTAAGGGAGGCCTTTTAATTTGGGTAGGCCAAATGCAGGCGGAATTCCCAAAAATAGCTGCAGAGCATAAGAGGTTAAATTAGTGCAGCTATGTAGTCCTATAATCAAGAAGCCATAACTATAAGACCGCAGGGCAAGGGGGAAACCATTCAGGAGACCGATGGGGGGTAGCCTGGAACGATAAATGTCACGTACATTCATCTACAGTAAATGGAAGCAAAATTCAGCATTCGTCACTGCTAGGAATTTCAACACAATGGTTGCCATAGGTAACACAGATGGGCGTGTGTTGTTTACCAAAGCACTGCAAAACCTAAGCAATCCCTAGGGAGAAATGTAGAGCAGGTGCATCGGGATTTGTCAGACATCTTGTGATGGAGTCGGGGTGTCAGAATTATTGACATGCTTCTGGTCAGTTTATTAGCATTGACCTGATGGCACACTTTGGAGTACCATCGTGAAAGAAGGAAAACATTGCAATGATATAAAACCCTTAAAAGGGTATTAATTGAAGCCAGAATTATATCCATCCATTTTCTCTGTCCACGTCACCTGTTCAGGATCACAAAGGGAGCTTATCTTGGAAGCTATAGGCACAATGCATGATGGGTTGCCAACCCATAATACTTGTAGGGCATATGCCCACCTGCAGGCAATTTGCTACTGTAACTGCATCTCACCGTAGAATGTTTTTGGACCGTGGGGGGACGTTAGAGTACTCAGAGGGATCCCGGAAATGACACGCAGAGAACATGAACATGAAAACTCCACACACATGGAGCCACGGCAAAGACTGAAACGCTGCTCCCAAAGGTGTGAGACAACAGTGTTAACCACTCCATGTTACTTAAAACTAAAGGTCATATCTGTATTTCTCAAATACAAATAGACAGGTGGACATTGAGTTATGTATTCCGTGGCTCACTATGCTTTTTTCCTATGCTAATTTAAAATCATCTGGTACGTACAGTTCCAGTGTACATGACTAGATGTCCTTTATGCATTTCTGCCCCGGGTGTGATGTTCTGCTCATTTCCTGCACTTAAAACTCTACGAGCAGATTCCTTTGTTGTTTTACCGTTACTATCAGAACTTTGGTGGCCCCTTTACTATGCCCTGACTGGGAAAAAGTCCCCCTGACTTTCTGCTACCCTTAAAACAAACACAAGTCAGTCAATGCCGCAGTACTTGCCCCACACCACTTCCTGGTCGGGTCAGGAAATAGCTTGTGACTGGTTGGTGTTAATAACCCAGAGCACTGCTCCAGGAGGTGGGTGGGGGTCTCTAGTTGTTCCTCCCACAAAGTGTTTCAGAATATTTACTGCTCTATCCTCTGAGAATGCATGTGTCTGTCTGTGATAATTCAACCACCACAACTTCCTCTCTGGTTCCCCCCAGTGAAAAACGCAGATGACACTGCAGTGGAGCCCAGTGAAATATTGGCCTTTATTTCTCAGTCAGATCTAACTGCTGCTGCTGTTTGATATATCATTTTTATATTTCAGGTGATTTAGGATTTTATTACTTTTGATATACTTTTCAAACGTGTATGACATTTCTCTCTGCTGCCTTTCGCAGCTTGCCTCTTCCCTTCCCTTTTCATACAATACCCTGCACATATCGGAATCCGAATCCTTGTAATTGCCAAGAACGAAACGTACAATGAATCCGTTTTGGTGGCATGAGATGTACAATTAAACATACAATCAAGATAATCGCAAACAAAAAATAGAATGTAAAATACGAAACATCAGAAACAGGGATGTTCAAATAAACAGAAAATGTGCAACGATCGGATGTAGGGTACAGGCAGGTTTGAGGTATGTACAGATACCTTATAAAATCAATAAGAGTATAAAATTCTTACAGTGGAGTATTGAATATGAAACAATCTGCCAACATGCTCCTTATTTAGGAGGGCAGTTGCCTGTGGAAAGATGGTGTTAATGTGGCCATTAGTCCTTGGGCTACAAAGATGCTGGGGAAGAAGGCAGTGACTGGGGTGCAAGGGGTCATACATTATTTCCTTAACCCCATTCCTCATCTTTGATGAGATAATTCATCAATACTCACTCTAGCACGGTGCTTGCATGTCCAGTGACACAGGCTCCATGTGCCTCTTCCTCAAAGGTGAAAACAAAGCTACCCAAACAGGATGACCGTAAATGGATGGGGATGCAGTTCAGGGGAGGGACCCTCAAGCAGCTGTGTCTGCTGTTGGTCGGCACATGAAACTCCCAGAATGTGGCTATTCTCATTGGTGGGAGTTTTACTTACACACAAATGTTCTGAAGGCAGAAGGAAGAATGGTTTAGAAATAACCAATCAAATTGTAGAGGAGGTGGGTTCAAGCAACTAGAGGAAATGGGACCAAGTCATCTCAATAGTTGGTTACAACTCTTATAGTTGCTTGGACCCACCTCCTCTAAAGTTTTATTGGTTGTCTCTCTAAATCAGTAATTTGTCCTTCTTCTCTCAGAACAGTTTTGTGTAAGTAAAACTCCCAGGAGCATTATTCTCCTGATATTGAGGAACCTCAAGTTTACAGTGTCTCTGGGGCAGTTCTGGGAAGGGGGGAAGCAGGTTTTTGGTTTTCAAAATTGTCTTTTGCTTCTTAATTCTGGCAATGTAGTGTAAGTAATATTTGGTGGACGCTTAGATCAGATGCATCTGGGCCCCCCTAACAGTATAACTGGTACCAGTCTGGCCCCATTGAAATGGTCAAGAACCTGCCCTGCGGTGCCTCTCTGACCCTAACCTTGACCCTAACCCAAACCAGCATGCGGCTAAATGGAACAACAGAGAGATCTGACACACTGCAGGTCTGTCTCCATGTTCCACCAGCATCTCACTTATTATGGCTCACCCCCATCTGCAGTCTGCCAATTATACATTCAAGATCCTTCAGCCGTAAGCACAAAAACTGGTAACAAGAAAGAAAAATTTCTCTCCTTGAAGAGATCCTGGTATCCCGGCAGTGGAGGGTCGTAGTCTTACATTTGTGCTTAAAATATGGTGATGACAAGCTGTTCGGAAACGCAGAGGTGCCGGTCACTATTAACCGTTAAGAAATCCCAACGGCCGTGTAATTCTGTCCCCTGCTGTTCCCACTTTACCAGATGCCAGCCGCTGGTACCATAACACTGTCAGCGTCTGCGGGTACAGCAACACGGCAGGAGGCTGGCCCACTGGCATGTTTAACTGAAAACCAGTTAAAGCAAACGATGGACCCAAACAAACAAGCCACTGAGGGCTTGAACCTTAATAGTGCTGGTGGGAGTTAACGAAGCTGCACTCTTCGTTTTTATGGGGCGAGGCGCTAATTACAGGCTGCCATGATTCTAATTTGGGTCCTCGCTTCAAATCCCTAGGCTGGGATGGAGCTGAATGTAACCAAGGCAGATGATTCTGTGGGTTAGATGGTGATAGGGTGTGTGTGTGGGGGTGAGTTTAATTAAAAAAGGAAGCCAATCTTATTAGTTTGTGTCTTTAGATAAATTTGCAAGAAGCTATCAAGGTGGGATGTGTTGATTTATTTACTTTCCACGTTGTTTTTATTCAGCACTGAGAAAGATGTCAGTGAGATGACACAGGTGTCATTTCTGTTTTATTGATTTGTTGCACTGACTTTTTCCCCCCCGGATTTCCTCATACTGAACTGCAATTAACTGACAAGAATTTCTTGTCTCAGTCGATTGATAACTCCCCCAGCCCACCCCCACCCCACTAGGTGCTAGCAGGTAATGTGTGTGGAGCAGGGAGTAGAGGCTGCTGACCTGTGTGGGTTTGAACTGAACTGTAGTGCAGATGCAGTATATGTTGGTTCTGCTTGTCTGTAGGGTGATCAATAAACATTTTGTGTAATTTCTGTCACATGTTCCCATAAATTCCTGCCATTTGGACAATTTTCGGTGACAAGACCATATTTTTTAAGAAGCTGTCATTGATGAAAAATTTACATACTTTTGTTGTTACTGATCCCTAACTATACAGTCGACCTTTCTGCATTGTAACTTTCCCCATCGTGATTTTTGATGTATTGCAGAGTCAGCGTAAGACATACATTTTTTGAGAGTTTTGTGAAAGTTACGGAGACGATGCACAAAAAATTTAAGAAGCCATAAATGTGTCCAGTGTTGGTTTGGAGGATACCAAGTGTGTTTATGGCAGCCTCTCACATGACGCCACACAGAGATTTCACTGTTATCCTTATGTCTTTTCACTTCACATTAGTCACCAAGGGGACCACAAAATCTTACGTGGTTTTGCCAGATTGCGGGGGGCTCACTCCACCCCTGCGATGAGGGAGGGTCGACTATAAATAGTCCTACAGGGGCTTTGCTGTAGAAAACTTGTGCTCTTAGACCAACTGTAGAAGACTTGCTGACTTGTGCCCTTAGTTTTGTAGACCAACTTCCCTGGTAGTTACACACCGTTGAAAGTGACTCTATACTATACTTTCTGATTCAAAATAACAAGCAGAAACTTGTCCATCATCACAAAGCTAATGATGTGGCTTTCATCTCTTGTTTTATGTTATCAGAAAAGTCTATTCTAATATAACTGCTTAGAAAAATGACCATCAAGTAGTTTTCATTTTATTTAAAATCAATTAAGTGTTACTGCCAGGAAGATAAAGTGTGATAACAGTAACAGAATAGTAACAGAAAACGATGAGGACATTAATTTATGACAGTAGAAACGGGCCTGTCTTTTATCTTAATGTACCATTTGTACCCTAGACCTACATTATCATGGCAATACTCTGAAAATGCAGACATTAATAGTAATTGCTCTCGAGCTGTGAGCAGTGTTCTCCTTAAATATTATTTCCCTTTTCAGATGATGTGAGATGTTTCTTGAGTAAGGTAACTTTTTTTCCGACAATTCACATTTGACATGGAGATACATCTGCACCACCTGTGAACATTGGTGCCATTTTCTGGAACGTGGTGGATGGGCTTTCAGTCAGCCACGAGACCCACACTCCGCATGGTCTGCAATTTGGAGACTACAAGTCAGCTAACTGCCTAGTTTTTCAGGAAACAAGATGATCTAGAGAAGAAACACACAAACACATCTCCCATTTATTTATTGTGACTGAATATAGCAGTTATATAGTTATGTATGATTGGAAACACATAACCCCTCCTGGAGCCGACACCTTATCGTGGTGGAGGGGTTTGCGTGTTCCAATGATCCCAGGAGCTAAGTTGCCCG
>JABFDZ020000097.1:15013925-15024473 GCA_019775955.2 Pollimyrus isidori
AGTTCTCCCCAAGCGAGCTTGATGGGTCGAATGGCCTCCTCTCGTTTGTATAGTTCTTATGTTCTTATGTTCTTAATAAAGTACAGGGTGGTGTGTGTAGGAGGGTGATCAGAAGGTAATTGGTTCAAATCCTGTGGTTGGCAGAGTGATATCATTGTTGGGCCCTTAAGCAAGAGAGCGAAATCATTGTTGGGCCCTTAAGCAAGGCCCTTAATCCCAGTTGCTCTAGGGTTGACCCTGTTCATTGATCCTCACTTTAGACAAAATAAGACAATGTAATGCAATACATATAATTAAAGTGTGAAATTTTGTGTTCTTAAGGTTTCTGTGTCTACAATGTAAATCCAGGAGTGCATTGTGGTGATGGGTGATTAATGTGTGAGGAGTGAAGTGAATAAACCATGACGTGTACATCCCCACGTATCCCTGTACTGTACATGTAGACGTCTGTCACCTTTGACAACATTTGCAGGGATGAAGGTAGATTTGGTTAAACAACAAAAGAGCAACAAATCGCAGTTTTCTTCCAGTTATGGGGGGCTGATGACAGCAAGCGCGCATTCGAAGCGAGGCACCACGCACTCTGGGAGCTCATTACTGCATGCTCGGGGCTGGAAAATTCCCTGACTGTAGGGATCTCTGAGCCAGCTTGCTGAACGCAGAGTCGCTGGGGGGGAAGCCTGGGAGCAGCTTGGCTCCGCTACACCATCCTGACAGCCTCTCGTGGCACCTCCATCTGCCCCCCCCCTATCCCCTGGGTTGTCTACAACTGGATGATTAAAAAACAGCTGCCCACCTACGCCTTTAATTGCTGCACTCCACGTCACTCCCTATATGTGCCTCTCACTCACTGCATGAAAACAAACAGCTCCCGTTGCTTTGGGGGGGGGGGGGGGATTATGTCATTGCATGTGCTCTCATGTGCCTCACATCTGATTGGCTGGCAGATCGCTACACTTCATTGAAGGCCACTGATGTGCTCAGAGGTGCAGTTTTCATGTCCTTCTCCCCCGCTTTACGTAATCAAAGTATCGCCATCTTTTGTTTTGCATAAGCGTGAACAATTAAACAATTAAATTTAGACATGGTCTGCAGTATCTCGCTATTATTATTTAATATTGTTCAACATTGGCTAACTCATATTAGCATGTATTCTAAGCAAATGCTTTTATTCAACTTGTGAAGCACAATTTATTTGTTTTGCTGTAAAATGTGTATGGTGGTGAGGTAGTTAGTGACACTTTCTTGGATGTCCTCCCCGTGTCTCTCTGGGTTTCCTCCAGCTGCCTTGGTTTCCATCCCGCGATGCTCTAGCTGTGCCCCTGAATAGGCTCTAGGTTCACTGTGACCCCATGCTGGATTATTTGTTGGAAGATGGTCGAACGGGCAAAGTGATCGTATTGATGGTGACGTCAAGTCGTAATTTGAACCCCTACACTCTCGTCCACCTTCCTTGCAGAGCCGGAGCCCACGACACTCTCATTCCACCCAGTCTGGCCTCGCTGACCAGGCCGCCAAATTGTCCTACGCCTCGGCCGAATCCCTGGAGACCATGTCGGAGGCCGAGATCCCATTGGGCTTCAACCGCATGAACCGGTTACGGCAGAGTCTGCCGCTATCGCGCTCTGCTAGCCAGACTAAGCTGCGGTCACCAGGTTGGCCTCCCCCCCCCCACACACTGGATACCTACATTTATGCAGAGTCACGTTTTCAAGTGTGTAACCTGTTCTTATGCTTTTCCCCTGTCTCTAGGTGTCCTCTTCCTGCAATTCGGGGATGAGACACGGAGGGTGCATATCACCCATGAGCTGAGCAGCCTAGATACTCTGCACGCGCTCATTGCCCACATGTTTCCCCAGAAACTCACCATGGGCATGCTCAAATCTTCCAACACAGCCATCCTCATCAAGGACGAGGCACGCAACATCTTCTACGAGCTGGAGGACGTGCGAGACATCCAGGATCGCAGCATCATCAAGATCTACCGCAAGGAGCCCATCTACGCTGCATACCCTACTGCCCACTTAGCCAATGGGGACCTGAGGGTGAGTGGGAGGGGCAGGGTCCATTATAAAATAGCCATAAAGCACCTACCAGAGTCTAAAATGTAATGGCTGACGAAAAAGTAATGATTGTTGGGGAGAGAATTTGGTCTCTGTGTTCAAATCTTCGTTTTTTTTGTCTGCAGCTTCCATGAGCTTCAGTGTTTTCATCACTGTTATACTTAACCTCTCATTTAATTGGAATTCTCATACAGATATCACTATACCATGAGCAACATATCTTTCTATAGTTGTTTTCTTGTTTAATTACTTCACAGCTCTTATTTATTGTTGCTTGCTAAGTATTATGATACATTCAATAATCCAGTTTTGGCATTAAAATTGTGTTTACGAAACTGAACTACTGTGACAGTTCATTATGTATCGCTGGGTACCCAAATTAGTTTATTAACCAAATTATTAACCAAACCAGCAACCTGTTTGTGCCATCCGCATCAGCGGGCCCTAGTGGTGCATGCCAAATCGCCTCCCTGAATCCACATCACTCTCGGATTCTTCCTTACTCCCATGCGTGTCTGATGCCGGCCCAAAGCAAACTTCACTCAACCCAAAGATAAGGAGACCCACTTCCATTCTTTTACATGGCCCAAGTTGAGCTATTAAGTGTTTTCCCCCCTCCATCCATGTAAACGGTCTATACTTGAAAGAGAATCCAAGATACCCCCCTAGCAATTCAGCACTTTTGCTGTCTTCATTTGTGACTCCCAGAATTATTCTCTATATGTTTCTGCTGAATTGCTAAGCCCTCTGATAATCTTGCACAATCTTATTAGGAAGTTTATACCAAGACTGGGGGAGCACTGGCAGCATAATGGGGGTGGAGGAAGAATTACAGGATTGAGAGAAGGAGAAAGTGGGGGAGAGAAGAGGTATTTGCCCATGAAAAGCAGGGGCTTGCTGCAGCTGTGGGTATGGAAGATTGGGGTGGGTGTCCATATAGAGAATGTGAATGATGAAGTTGTGGTTCTAGCTTTCCTGTTCTCTTGTGAGGATGGAACCTGCTGTCCATTTGCATGCTTATTCCCTCGTCTCATTTGCTGTCCCCTTTCAAAGCCCCTTCATGCTCTGATAATGCCTCTGATTCTGTGATAATGACCCTTAGTTCCTAGGTAATGTCTCTTCATTCTGTGATAATGTCCCTTCATTACGTGATAATGCCCCATCCTACTGTGATAATGCCCTATCCTTCTGTGATAATGCCCTCTCCTTCTGTGATAATGCCCCCTAATTCTGTGATAATGTCCCTTCATTACGTGATAATGCCCCATCCTACTGTGATAATGCCCTATCCTTCTGTGATAATGCCCTCTCCTTCTGTGATAATGCCCCCTAATTCTGTGATAATGTCCCCTCATTTTATGATAATGCCCCCTCATTCTATGATAATGCCCCCTCATTCTATGATAATGCCCCCTCATTCTATAATAATGCCCCCTCATTCTGTGATAATATCCCTGCATTCTGTGATAATATCCCTGCATTCTGTGATAATATCCCTGCATTCTGTGATAATATCGCTGCATTCTGTGATAATACCCTCTCTATCTCCCCTTTCAGAGGGAGATGGCATTTGCCTCCCGGGAGTCGTCGCCGACCCGCCGTCTTAACAATGCCCCACCTTCATCCTCACCCCCCTCGGGCTCACCCTCCCGCTCCCGCCTCTCCTATAGTGTCGGCCGCCCCCCCTCCTTTGCTGGGCCCGGTCATGCACCCCCGCATCCCCATCACCCACTGGTGGCGCACGCCCAGGCCGGCCTCTCACCCTCCCCAAGTGCCATCCTGGAACGGCGGGATGTCAAGCCGGATGAGGAGGTATCCACCAAGAACATGGTGCTGCTGAAGAACGAGGGCCTGTACGCCGAGCCCTATGGCCTGGTGCACGAGGGCCGCCTCAGCATCGCCTCTGCCCAGTCACTGGCCGTCGGCGACCCTTTCACCTTTCCCGTGCCGGGGGCGCTGTACCGCCGCGGCTCTGTGCGTTCGCTCAGCACCTATTCTACCGCAGCCCTGCAGGGGGAGGTAGAGGAGGCTCTCTACAAGTCTGGGGGCCCGCTGTACCCTGAAGCATACGCCACACTGGGGATGGGCTTCCGCATGCCGCCCTCGTCCCCACAGAAAATCCCAGATGTGCGGGACCGGGACTCCTACTCGGGCTCGCCCAGCCGAGGGTCCCCTGTGCGCCAGGGCCTGCGGAAGGACTCCAGCTCCTCCTCCGTGTTTGCGGAGAGCCCCAAGTCTCGCACGGGGTCCGGCTCTGATGCGCTCTGTGGGGCCCTGGTGCCTGCAGGGGAAGCGGCTCGAGGAACGCCAGGGTACAGCTCGCCCCTTCCAGGCAATGAGGTGGACACACGGTAAGGGGCCTTGACCCTATTAACATGTCCGGGTGATTCACACTCTTGCATCTGAGTGCTCAAGCTGAACCCACCCATCTTCCAGCTGCTTTACCTGAGCTGGATCTTTGGTATCCAGGAGTGTCTCCATGTCTTACTGGTGTTTGAACTAGATTGTCCGAAGACTTGCTATTTAGGTAAATTATTTATGGTGTCTAGTCTGAGATTATCTGTGTCCTGTCTTGGACTGGCATCCCATTCAGGCTACCCTGTGCCTTGTACTCTGTGCATTCTTCATTTGGCTAAAGGATCAGTGCTTTCCTGCTTTGGATAAGCATCTATAAAACATACAGTATGACCGAATGAATCGATATTTTGTATTATGTAATACAGTAAGACCTCAGATTGCGAGTAACTTAGTTTGCAAGTGTTTTGCAAGACAAGCAAAAATTTGTAATAAATTTTAACTTGATAAACGATCGAGGTCTTGCAATACAAGTATCATATATACGCTTTGTCTGCCTAGGATCACGTAATCATAACTGAGCCGATGGTTCATCTCTCTCGCTGCGGGATTGTGGATAATCGTTTCACATGCTTGATCTGAGTCAGAGTGCCTCACTCATATAGTCAAAAGTTAGTAGAAAAGCACCACCCGAATAAGGGCGTAGCAGTGCGAGTGATGAATCTGTTTAACGACAATGCAATGTCACATTTCCACACAATGGAAAAGGAGGCAAGGCTCCTTGTTAGTCACACAAACAGAAAAAGATTCCAGTGAGCCAACAGATAGCAGTGATTCCGTTAGTTATAATTATAGTCATCCTACAAAAAAAACCCTCCTCTTCTCCTCTCTCTCGTCTCCCTCACACCATCCACGATTCTTTTGAAAGGTAAAGTGCACATTAATTGCATCCAGTGTAGTGGCAGCAAACACTGTTACAAGCTGTACTGCATATACAGTTGTGCTTTTTGCCCAAGGTGTATCCACTGATTTCAGGATTCGTATTTCAGTCTTTGACTCTTACATTACGGTACAGGCCAGCCAAAAGTAACCTTAGCTTGTAAATATTTTGGATGTGTGCTGGACAGGGAGCGGATGGAGGCCATGGAGAAACAGATTGCCAGCCTTACAGGTCTAGTGCAGAGTGTGCTGACCAGGGGCCCGGACAGTGACAGCACGTAAGTTTGTCATAGACTCTGTTAGCACAAGAACAAGGAATTTGTCATGAACTAAATGAAGACATAAGTAGCATTTTCCGTCCCCGGAGAATCAATTGGTTCAGAGAGATAACCAATCGGATTGTAGAGGAGGTGGCTCTAAGCAACTAGAGAAGGCGGAACACCTGATTGGTTGGTCCCTGAACCAATCATGTTTCCTTCCACCCTCAGAACATTTTGTGTAAGTTAAACTCCCATTAGCAGTGCTGCTGTGCAGCTGATGCAGGAAGAATCTGCTTGACGATTAATAGTGAATAGGGAATAGAGGACAGGAATAATCATGAATAGTATTCATTTATTAAAAACTCTAACTTTTCAGTTGTCCTCCATTCACAATACACACAAATGTGCACCAATCAAACTGAGCCCAATGCCAATATGTGTTTATGTGAATAAATAAGTATACCAAATTAACACATATAACGTAACATGGTTAACAGGAAAGTTTCAAGTTCCTTCTCCCCAACACTTAATTTGTGAACAAGTCATTTACCCTCCACCACACCCATGTGACATGTCATATAATTGACAGATATGGCTTCTACACACGCCTGTGATTGTCTGATTAAGTGAAGAGCCCAGCGAAAGCTCTTCTGTCAGCAAATCCAGGTGGTGAGGACTTCACTGCTTTCTGCTTCCCTTCCAGTGAGAAGACTGAATCCACTAGTGACTGTTCAGGCACAGGAAGTAAGTGCATTCCCTGCTCTCCATCTACATCCCAGCTTTGTTTCATGATGTGTTTTAAAGAGCAAAGCACTTCTTTTTGCTCAGTTTACTTCATATTAGGTGGGAATCATCACATGCTGCTTAACTGATAGGAGCCATTAGCATTTTCAAATCCATTGTCTGGAGGCTGTCCTAAGTTGTTCATGCATCTCTGTTTACCATGAATCCTTATTCATAAATATGGCCTCTTGAAGTGGTTTCACAGAGCTGTTTGAAATAGATTTTTTGTCTGAGGGAGGTGTCATATATTGGAAGGGGGCTTCCTTTATACTGTGCTTCCTTTGGTCCTCTGGCCTCTGATTGGCTCTGCTCCCTTTTTTAGACCCGAGACATAAAAGCTTGACGTAAGTGAATCTGTGCAGACTTCTTCTCACAGGCTGGGCAGTTGAAGCTCTGCCTAGACAGATTTTTAAACAAAGTTGCCTTTCTTTTGGCACTTCACAAGAGATCAGCCAGCAGGGAGAGTTTTGGTGTGGATAGCTGCACCCTGTCCGGAAATCCTCGACATGCACACGTCGAGCTGTCTCGATAGAGAGACAAGCTTTTATTTTTTGTTTGGGTTTTTGTAACAAGCCGATTCCTTCTTTGTTTCAGCTGGACGCCTTAAAAAGCGGAGAGGTATCTATTTCCTTTGTTCATGCTCCAGTCTGTCTAAGTGCAGTTGTCTCTTTTGATGGCTGTCCTGATTTGTGCCTATTCATCTGTATGTTTCCCTTTCACTCCTGTTTGTCTTTGGGAGGAAGGCTGTGTTCTTTCTCCCCTCCTATGGGACATGAACAGAGCAGACTACCGATGCTCAAGGGGTGATTTGTAGACAACTCCAGTGTCTGAGAGGCAAGGTCTTAAGGCAGGCAACCCCCCCACCCCACCCCACCCCACCCCACCCTTCATCATCCTACTTTCAACATCCATACAGAAATCAGCCCTTGTTAGCCTCTTTTAGTGAAAAATGGGACTCCTGTTCTGCTGCATGCTTCAGAAAGCCATTTGTTAGACTTGTAAAAGTTGACTTGGGCATCAAATGGATACTAGCACTTGTTTGTCTGTCTGTTTTGTCTCTGTGGTTTAAATCTTAAATTTATATCTATTGCTGCTACTAATCTGATGATGGTATGACCCCCCTCACACCACCACTATGCCAAACCACAGGGCCGTCTTCCACAGTTCACATGCTTTCTCTTACTCTGGGTGCATATTGTGAGCCCCTGTCTGCTCATGCCCCAATTGTACTTAATCCAGCGTCTCCATTGTGAGCGAAGAAATGCCCTCCATGTCAAGGCATTCTCCTTGATCTGTTTGTGTTGATTTGTGGTCTTGACTCTGTAGATCAGGTGTCCTCAACTAAGGTCCTGGAGATCTACTGTCCAGTAGGTTTCTGTCCTACCTGGCTTCTGATGAGCCACACCTGTTCCTGGTATTTACCTGAGAACAGGTGTGGCTCATCAGAAGCCAGGCAGGATAGAAAACCTACTGGACAGTAGCTCTCCAGGACCAAAGTTGGAAAGCCCTGCTGTAGATCTTGCGTGACATGATGTGGTATTGAATAAAAGCTAACCAGGTGTCATTCAACAACCCAACTAACAAATAATATCTCACTGTGTACTGTATATACCACCTAACCCCAGTGGCGATCCCAAAGACTGTCCTGAGATTAATTGTTGGGTATGGCTTAATATACAGGGGGTTTGATGCATTCTGTCTGTGTGTTTGTCTGTTTGTAACCCTGTACCATACGTGTTAGCTTAAGGATAGCATTGGTTTCATGTCCGGTGATCCCTGTCCTGTCCTCTCCCCGCCAGCTCTGACACCCTCCGCTCCCTTGGCTTTGATGCCACCTCCTCCAGCCAGCGCCACGCAGGCGACCACAGTCTCTCGTCTGCAGATGCAGCTGCACCTGCACGACCTGCAACATAATGCCACCGAACTACGCGACCAGCTGTCCCAGCTGCGCAAGATGCAGGTCAGAGATCACCTGCTGCCACACGGCAATCGTCTAAATATTTATTCCACTTAAAGGAGGCTTACCTTAGCTTTTTATAGCTAATAAAACTGTAGGTGGTGTATTTGCATTTAATTATAGCTATTTCAGGATAACAGCGGGTAGAAAGAAATCTTCTCTTGTAAACAGGATGTTTTCCACACATTTCTCCCTGGATAAATATAGCTTGAGACAGAATAGAATAAAGTCGGGTCAATTAAGCAGCAGTTTCACAATTCCCTGGGAATCCAAAGGTACGTGTTGAAATGAGGAGCGTTCCTCCTCTAGGAATGCCATTGGAGGATGGGATTGGTGAGAAGCATCAGATTTGCACAATGACAAAAGAGACTACAGTCATATCTGCCTGGAATCTGATACTGCAGTCAGGAGCTTTTAATTGAACAGATGGTGAGTGGCTCAGTGAGTTAGCATAGTGTGGCTGTGATTGAAAGGTCAGTGGTTTAGATCTCTGGGTCGGCCTAATGACTTTACTGTTGGGCACTTGAGGAAGGACCCAGTTGCTCCAAGGACTGGCTGGTTCTGTTTTTTCAATTACACATTGCTTTGGATAAAAACATTTGCCCAACAAATAAAATGTTCTTCTAAATAAAAAAATCTTGAAACCACGATGCAGAGATGGGGCCATCACACCTGTTCTGAGTTTGAAGGCGGGAATGTTGATGGGACCAGAGGGGGACGTTTGGGTAGTTCAAGGAACTTTAGTAGAGCAGTTGATGTTTCAGAACTTCATCTGTGGTTCCAGGTTAGAGGCATTATTTGCATGTCTGCACAGACAGAGGATAAGGGTCGATGCAACCGAATCAGGATTCAAATCAGTGTTTGCTCTCCCGGTGCCAAAGATTAAAGCATGCTTGACAACTGGAGATGAGAAAAACGCAAGATTTTTATCGGATGTTTTTATCGGCAGCAAGTGAAATGGCTTGCATGTTTCTGTTTAATCTAGTTCTACAGTTGGGTATTTTTTCCTGAATTCAGACTGAATGCCTTTCATTTGACCTAGCTACTTTAAAGCCCCATGCTCAGATTATTAGCCGTGTGAATGCCACAGTATTAATTGCTATTTTCACAGTTATTGCTGTTCAGTGGAAAAGCTTGTGTTTACATATCATGAATAATTCATGGAAGCAGTAAATGCTGCAAAGGGAGGAGCAGACTCAGTGCATAAGAGGGGTGGGAAAGGAAGTTGGGCTGGCAAGCTGCTCGATGAGAAACATGGGTTTTTTTTTTACCGTAACTGTCTTCCAGTTGGATGTCAGCAGCCAAGCTTTGCCCCATCCTTAGATTTCTACTCTTTCTTTTTTTATCAGCCTCCTCTCTCTCTGTCCGGCCCGCTGGGCTCACGGACGGTCAGGCTGTCAGCTCCTGCTACACTCATGGCCCAGCTGCTGGCTAGGCAGGAGTCCCAAGTCCCTTCCACAATCACTTCCTGTCTGGCAGGATATTCGCTATGCACCAGCTGGACTCCAGGGGGGCAGCTAATGTTGGGAGAAAAGGCCACCCAGCTGCCGGCTGATTTTAGTTAAGAAACACACCGGTCAGGGGTCAACGGACACATGGCCCTCTTTTGAATGCGTCACACCCTAAAAACTTAATGTTTATTATTAGGTGACACTCTTGCCTGCGTACACCTGTATCCGTGTACTGTGAGGTTGCACGATGTGCTCTCGTTATGAGTCATTATATACTATATACTATATATACTATATATTAGGAAGGGACCATGCAGAGTGGAAATATGCCGTGTGACGCATGCATCAGGATGTACAGGCAGTTCGGCACAAGCACCCCCAGAAAAACACAAGGACAAAGACAGTCATGCTCCAGTTAAGGAGATGCTGTCCTGTGACTGGAAGCAGGCTATTACAAGGTAGAGCAGGTTGAGTCAGCTTTGCATTTTGACCATCTTACACAAAGGCAGGATCAACAGTATGTACACAAAAGCACATGGACTCACACATACCTGCTTAAGAGTCCCAAATATTATTTCTTTCATATCACTCCAAATATAGATGAAAATACAAACATATTGTTATTGTATTTATTCTTTACTACATAAGGCTCTGCTGTACTGTTCTTATACACTCACCTAAAGGATTATTAGGAACACCATATTAATATGGTGTTTGACCCCTTTTCACCTTCAGAACTGCCTTAATTCTACGTGGCATTGATTCAACAAGGTGCTGAAAGCATTCTTTAGAAATGTTGG
>JABFDZ020000097.1:15024573-15037352 GCA_019775955.2 Pollimyrus isidori
CACACCCCTAAATGCATTGAAGCAACTGCCATGTGATTGGTTGATTAGATAATTGCATTAATGAGAAATTGAACAGGGGTTCCTAATAATCCTTTAGCTGAGTGTATATTGTAGTGCATAATCTTTATCAATGTTAGCAGTTAACTGTACAATCACATGTGCTTGATGTACGGTCTTGCATTCTATCGGTATAGATAGAAGTGATCATATTGTCCCTAAATTTATGTGCACACTCAGCTCCAGAACCAGGACTCAGTGCGATCACTGCTGAAGCGGACAGAGACAGAGATCAGCGCACGGTTGACAGATGCCCTCCGTAAGCAGGAGGACCCCCTGCAGAGACAGCGCCTCCTAGTGGAGGAGGAGAGACTCAAGTACCTCAACGAGGAGGAACTTGTCATCCAACAGCTACAGTGCGTTGAGAATCGCAACAGAAACAGAAATACAGAGACATTCTGGGTTTCCTCTACTGTGCAAAGCAGAAGTACTTTTTTTTTTACAGTTTTGCTAGATGAATTAAATTTACATATCATTTCAGTTCATCCGTCATATATCTGGCACATATTACAGATTCAAATTGTTCAAATGTCCTTGAACAGTGACTGACCTAGGACATTAGTTTAGTTTCCAAACCACATCCTGTAAAACTTCTTAGATGTATCACTTACATTTTATTTTGGATTTCCCATATTAGGTGGTGCAGTCTCCCATAGCTTTGTGTGTGTGGTTGCAGTGATTTGGAGAAGTCAGTGGAGGAGATCCAGGAGGACTCATCGGTGAACCAGAAACTTGTGACAGTGCAGGAGCTGGAAGAAAAGACTGCAGCACTGAGGAAGCTGGGAGAGACCCTCACAGAGCTAAAGAGTGAGTCAGGAACCTACTGAGATGATGTATGAGGAGACTCATAGGGTCTATTGGCACGCTGCAATAGACTGAAATGCTGCCATACCTTCGGTTAAATCGAGATTAAACAGTTACTCTGAGACACCCTGGGGTGTGCTGGGGTACATTAAAATACTGTCATTTTTAGGGATGATCTGAAACACATATCCCAAGGAAAGCAGTGATACACTCAGAAAAGCTGAGTCACACATGCATGGAAAATTACAAGAAATACTGAATTATACTAATTTAAGCCCATAATGCAATGCATAAGTGACATGATTAAATGCAACATGTGCGCTTTGTTTTTCCATTTCCTGCTCGGTAGACCAGTTCCCCAGCCTGCAGAGTAAGATGCGTGTAGTGCTGAGGGTGGAGGTAGAGGCTGTCAAGTTCCTTAAGGAAGAGCCACACAGGCTGGACGCACTGCTGAAGCGATGCAAGACCATCACTGACACACTGGCCACGCTGCGCAGGTATAGCAGGCGGCTGTGGGCTGCCTCGGGGGGTGGACTTTTTGGGGGCTGTTGGGGGGTTAGCTCTTTTTGGTCTATGAATGTGTTGATCCAGAAGTGTCTCCTCTCTCAGCCAGCAGCACCACAGGCTATGGCGCTCCAACGGGCTCTGCTCCCCCCACTCATGGTAACCCTGTTTCACGTGTCCTGCATCCCAATTTTCAGGCAGGCGAACGAGGGAATCTGGAAGGCTCCGGAGGAGTTTTCCAGTCAGTCCCCCAAGCAGGCGAGCGATTTCAGCAAAGCTACTGACTTCGATATTCCAACAAGCCCACCCTTAAACTTCAACAGCCTGGGGGGGAATGTTAGCCTGTCTAACTGGACTCCCCACTTGGGCTTGACTCACGGCAACCCTACCAGCCCCCATCATGACCCACTGGCGCCCACGTCCCTCAAGAATAGGGCCCTGGAAGAGCTGTCGGGCCGCCGCAGCAGCACAGAAAAATCGGTGTCCGTGGAGGTCAGACTGGTACTGGGAACCTGTTATCATGTGCTTATAGCTGTGTGTTGGTGTACATCTGCCTGAGCCTTATTATCTACAGTATGAGCGTGTCATTTACCATCTCTATTGCCCTAGTCTATCATGTGTCTGTGTCATGTGTTTGTTTTCTTGTTTTTACGTTTCTGTTTTGTCTATGTCTATTGTTGAGTGTGTGAATTTGTATTTCGCTGCCTACAGCAGACCTATATTGTTTCATCAGACCTGCTTGTTTGCCCCTGACTTGTGTTTGGTTGGAAGCTCAATAGAAGAGATGACCCTTAATATGTTGTGTATTTTGTAGGCAGCAGAACGGGACTGGGAAGAGAAGCGGGCCAGCCTCACCCAGTACAGCGCCCAGGATATCAATCGGCTGCTAGAGGAGACCCAGGCTGAGCTCATGAAAGCCATTCCAGACCTGGACTTCGCAGCCAAGCAGATCAACAAGCCTTCAACAGCCAACGCATGTGAAAGCGCCGGTAGCACGCCGGAGCACCGTCCCAGCAAACCCCAGCATGCAGCTCAGAAGCTGACTGGCAAGGAGGCCAGCTTCTGTCGGGGATCTGGTGAGACAACTGAGCTGAACATCACCTCATATATCTGGAGTTGGACAACAAGAAACTGGGTAGACACAGACAGCAAACTGCAGAATGAACATTAATCACAAAAAAGTAGCCCTGGTAATTAAACTTTGATTGATACATAGTTTCACTGCCGCACTATAACAGACATGGAGTTTGTGGTTCTGGAATACGCACACTGAAATATTCATAGGTTCCTTCAGATGTCCCATCTTCACAACTTGAAATCTTCATGTCAGAAAGGGTTCCTGTCAAGGATGTCAACGATCTTCCCACAGATGAGCTGACAGTTCCCCGCTATCGCACTGAGAAGCCCTCCAAGTCCCCCCCACCACCACCCCCCCGGCGCAGCTTCCCTTCATCCCACGGGCTCACCACAAATCGCACTGGAGAGGTCATCGTCACAAGCAAAAGTGTTAAGGTGAGAAGTGTGGGGCATTGTATGTTGGTGCGGTGCTACTGATGGCGTGGAAATAGTGACATCGCTCAGGAGTGTGACAGGCCTGAAGTGTGGATGACAAATTCACATGCCATTTGGGGCAACAGCTTGCATTAATATTCTGTGAATTCTTTGTCATTCCATGTTCATAATTCAATCATAAATGCATTCACCCATCGATCTCCCATATCCACTTATCTGGTGCCGGGTCAAAATGAGCCTGGAGCTTAGCTCAACAAGCACAGAGCACAAGGCAGGGCAAGCCCTGGATAGGATGCCTCTTCATCACAGTCAGTTATAAAGCTATCTATCCATCATTCAGGGTGGGGTTCTGTGGTTTCTGGAGCTTATCCTGTGTAGCGCAGAGATTGAGGTAGGGGAAGACCCTGCACAGAATCTCAGTCAATCTGAGAAAGTTCCAGGAGACTATCCAAGGAAGCACATAGCACAAAACAAAGGAGCACCTTAGACAGAGAGTTCCAGTTCATCACTGTAATTTATGACTATATCTTTTCAGGATATTTTTGCACTGAACAACTCACTATGAAGGACTGTAGGAATTCATTTTCTCTGTCCTTTCCAACACTATGTCCTGGTGTTCAGAAGGCAGAATCGGAGGAAATGGAGACACCAAAACCCCATGTTAAGCTGAGAAGAGTCTCCTCAGAGGCACCACGGCCCTCCTCCACACCCCCAGTCATTGCTGCTTCTGGGGTGAGGGATGAAGATGATGAGGAGAAGATAATTGCAGAGCTGGAGGTAGGCTTGGGATGGTCCCAATATTTCCCATAATCAAGTGACAGATTCTGGTTACATTGTACAGGACATATTTGAAAAAACATACATGCTTCTGATGAATGTTCTATTCATTTAGAAGTTGGAAATTCCATATAGAGAAGTGGTTCACTTGATAAATTTAGCTATAATCCAGAGCTTTATCTTGTTGACCTAACCCTGAGTCAAGACCCCGAGCTGATATATCTGTTACCTGTTAAAATGTTGTATTAAACTAAGAACAAACTCCAGTCTCACATTTGTGCAAAGAATATGTCAAAAACTGAGGTAATTATTTTTTTCTTTAAGCCATTTTTAGAATTTCCTGATGAAGTTCATCACAGTTACTGTTTCTCATCTTAGAGAGTCATAAGTCAGTCCTTGACCACTATAATCAGCAAATGATTAACTGTCTTAAGGAATTTTCTTGTGTGGAACAGGGAAATATATACACATCCTTTAAAAATGTCAATGTATTTTGAGCTATCAAGCCAAAATCAGGACAACTGGAACGTGACATCCTTCTACCTTCTTGCAGTATTTTTATACACATCAAGTGAAAAATAAGCACTTAAATAATCTTTTGTATGAATTAAAAGTAAATAAAAGGCAGACAATACAGGTTGACGAAGTATTCCGGAGCTAATTTAGTCTTGTGTCTGGAGTAACTGTTAGTCTGTTTTGGTATAGGTCTCCATCAAGATTGCATAGTCTTGCAATATTTTTCTGTTCTCCCTCAAGAAACATCAAGTCTTGTCCAGTTCTTGGGAAACTGTCGTTAGACTCCCCTCCCCTCCTCGTGTTTTCAGTTGATGGTGATTTTGTAGTTGGGGGAATAATAATGATCTGATTCATTTGGGAGTCCCGGGTTCAGGGGTTGACCTCCCCAGCCTTAAATGGACCTTGAGGGGGGCTTGGAGGCTCTGTAGCCTCATTCATCCAAGACTGAGGCTTTGAATGTCATCTTTATATATCCACACCACGTCCTTCTCAGAATTGCCTGATATGTCCTGAGATGAATCAGTATTCCATCCCGGAACCTGTCTCTGATTCTCAATTGTCCTACAAACAATATTTAAAGCCTTTCAAATCTTTTGTCACTAAAACTGTGTATTTCCACAGCCTAAATCTTCATTCACAGAAAGAGAATATTCAGATTTTTAGGTCACATTGAAGACACGTGGTCACCCAGACTTAATAATTGTTATTACCACGGTGTTACAGTATATGCTTATTCAAGTCACTTATTAGTTTCGCCTCTCACATAAGTGTTACCTATAACCAGGTATTAATATGGGCAATATTAACAGACTGTAGATACAACAAAAGTAGCTGAATTTTAAATGGTGTGTAGGCTTTTTATCTGCATTCAATATGGTGCTCTGCCCCTTGTCAGAGGGTGAATGGCTTTCCTCTTATTTTTGGATCCGCTCACCGCATTTCCCCCCACCATCCACTAGGTGTTTCAAAGAAACCCAGTCAAAGTGTCCCCTCCCCACTCCCTGCCCAACACCTTGCTCAAGACCCGTGCCCCCCCTTCCAACCTGGACCTGAGGTCCTCAGGGCCCCTGAGAAGGAAGGTAAACAAAAAAATCATGAGGCCTTTTCTGAGCACAGCTCCTGAGGTCCTTGTTTCTATCTCCCCTTGCTTGGGCTGTCCTCTCTCAATCATCACACTTAGACACGACTAATCTGAAAGCTGGTGGACCATGGGAGATTCCAGATAGAGTCACGCCACCTGACTTCCTATGGCAGCACGCACTTCTGGCTTGTGCACATCTGGTTTGAAGTGATGTGTGTGTGTGTGTGTGTGTGTGTGTGTGCTTTTTCTTTTCAATTATAGCCATTGAAGCTGCTGAGTGAATGAGGGACCTCTGCCTTTGTTCACATCCAGCAGTGCCTGTGGCTGTAATTGGCACGAGCTGTTACAGAGAGGGAATCCCCAGATGATGTGCTGTCACGCCATCCTAGCTGGAAATGTGGCAGCAGTCGCAGAGCCTCTCTGGTCCAGGATCTTTCTGTGCCGAGTTCTCCCTCGACACTTATTACCTCACATAACTGTCTAGGATTCCACCAACTAACCGCCCTAGTGACGCTGTAGTTCATCCTACATAACAGCCAGAACCTCTTCCTGAGTTCTAACTAATTTAGGCACTAGTCACTGTATTCACCAGTTACTGGAATTTTTACTTTCCTGCAACTTAAAGGACTTGCTTCCATAGAGTGATGTGTCTCCTGTTGTATGCTTGTGATGGGTGGAGACTCATCAAATGTCTCAGGAAATCAGTGTCTCCTATATCCAGTCTTTGAGTGCCAGACTGGGGTCCAGCTTGATGAGGTAAGGTCACGGAAATTGAGTGTGGCGTCAGTGGCCGGGACAATGCATGTGAGGAGTTGCAGCTGCTCTTGCGTGCAGTGTGCTACATGCTGCCATGTGAGTTGCACTGACAGCATGCACCAGTGACCTGCAGAGGCTGCGCCTCACTGTATCCTCCAGTTATCTGCAGCATCTCTGGACCCCTCGGGCCTACAGTTGGAATTGGGCCAATGCCCAAGTGAGCGAAGACCTAGTGCTCCTATATTAGCTACACAGGTACGACACTCATCCGGTCTGCTATCCTGCTATCATCACAATGTCTTTTATGCAAATTTGTTCCATCAAACACAGGACAGGGTGTCGATGCTAGTTTAATGTTGTCTTTGTGAGTGCCAAAGCTTACAGAATCAAGTGAACAAGAGCCAAATCCTTCATGAACATGAAAATTCAGAAGTGCACATTATGTTACGTTACATGTACTGTTACGTTAATTTATCTGTTAGTGCAGCTGTAAACAAGCCAGGTCTGATAAAAAGATACTAGAAATGTAAGAACAGGAGACAGGATGTCTTTGTTCAGAGTGCTGCTTAATTGCAGGACTATTCTGTGCTCAGCCAAAATTCATGTAGAATGTCTGCAAAATTACACAGTTAATTTCTGTGCTGCACCACTGAAGGGAAAGAAATAGTTGTTGTACCTGTATAGTAGTCCTGGAAACAGCATGATTGGCACTGTGTGGATCAGTGGGCTGGGCCTCTGTACCTGGTATTGGAAAGTCGGTGGTTTGAGTCCACCTTTGCACATCTGTGTAACCTTGAGCAAGGCCCTTGACCCCCAGCTGTCTGGGAACTGTTATGGGTGGCTGCCTTCCATAGCCAGCTTGCACTCACTTACTGAGACCAAGATGGGGGAGGTATAAAGACAGGGATAAAGACAAGTATGAATAATTATTGACTGTTTTGGCTTGTGATTAATATTTATTAAATTAATATTAGTGGTGATAGTTTTGTAGTTATTCCTTATGGATTATTTCTTAAATGGTTCACCAGAGTAATATTCTGATTTTATTGACAGGTCACACCATCCAGTGTTTCATCCAGTCAGATCCCTCAGATTGTGCTAACTGACTGGTCTTATGCCCCATCCTCCCCTTCTAAGCGGTCAAGCACAGAAAGGGAGGATGGTGTACATGTACTCAGAGATATGCAGGACACAGCCAGAGGAAAAGAGTCCAGAAGAATTGTGAGCCCTCAGCAGGCATCTAGTGTCATTGTAGATGGCCTTGGACATGGAGCTCAGGCACCAAGTGTTACAATGAGGCCAGTGGTAGGCACAGCTTTGCCCCGTTGTCAGAGGCCCCGTGTGCCTCAACCTCAAAAGAAGCCCCAGAATTGGGAGTTGAGGATCCAAGAGTCCTTTGAGGAAACAGAGACTGAAAATAAGGAAGAGCTGGCCTTACTCCTCACACACCAAGAATTAAGGGTACTATCCAGTAGTGAGGCCAAAGATCTCACTAAGCAAGGATGGCAAGGCTTAGAGACACTGACCCTTCCACTCCAACCCCAGGACAATACATCTGACCTCAAGGCACAAGTAAAAAATACCTACAGACCTAATCTAGACAGTACCCCTTTAGTTCTGCTTTTCAGAGAATGTTTGGAAGTTGAAGAGGCCTTTCGACAACTAGAAGCACTATTAGATGAGGAGAATCCCACCGAAAATGGAAGTTTTGTGTCTGACATAAAGTCTGAGCAAGCAAGTCATGTGGGTAAGCCAATACCTAAACCCAGACTTACCAGACCAATGGATCCTTGCAGGGCAGTTCCAAACCCCAGGATTGCACTTCCCAGAGAGAAGCAGGAAGCACTGAAGGAAGCAGTGAAGTTGGGACTTCAGACAGGACAGAGGACCCTGAAGTTTTCCCATGATGCTGATGGTATAAATGGGTCAGCTAAACAGCTGGACAAAGCTAAACCAAAATCACACACCGGTGTCTGTGAATCTGGATCCAGTGCTTTAGTCAGTGCCCTGCCAAGCGTAGCTGGAGAGGGACAGTCCCGGAAGGTCCAAGCACAGGCTTTGCGCTGCAATACCTACCAGCGGCTGGACAGCCTGGAGGAATCCATCCGTGAGCTGGAGAGCACGCTGCAGGAGTTCAGCAGCAAACCCTCCCTGGGCGATTCCATCGCCACAGACTCCTTGGCAAACCTAAGTGCATTAGCAGTGAGTAGGAATATTCTAGAACCACTTGCTGAGATCACAAAGATAGAAACCACTTCTCCCCAGGCCTCCCCAAAAAGAAAACCTGCAGTTCCACCTAAGCCCATGGAGCTCCCAGCACAAATGACTAAGGTCCACTCAACAATTCTTATTTTCTTTTGATTCCTTATGGTTGCCTGTTTTTCATCCCATGATTGCCTCTGTCTGTGGAGCTGGGGATCTTCCATTTCTCTGATTTTCTCGTCTCATACATATTTCTCCCTGAGTGACAAATACACTGTTTGTTTTTACTAGCCGCAGTGCTATCTGGAAGTGATGGATTTCCTGTAACTTCTTTCTGAAAGTACATCTTTAAAGAACTGCACATCTGTGTGTGAATTTTCACCTTTCTCCAATACTTTAGAGACCAATACCTTTCTCCAATACTCCAAATAATTTCTGTACTCAGGTAAGATATTCCTGTAAAGCTGCAGTGTGTCTTACCCTTTTGCTGGTGTCTTTCCATCCTTGGAAAGGGCACCACAGGCTGTTTGTCAATAAACTCTTCTTTTTCTACAGTTCCCTTTCATGGGATGAGGTGTCCTGATTTTATTCCTATCAAGCATCTATCTATGAAGCATCCCTCACCTTGCCAGTTATTTGTGGCTATGGTGTAGAGCAGGGCTATTCAACTCAGGCTCTCGATTCCAAATCCAGGCCTTGTTTTCAGTTAGTTTAATAAGTACTGCTTCTGATTGGTCAGAGGCTTCACATCTGACTCACATGGTAAAGGAAAGCTGGAAAATGAACAGGGCTCAGCCCTTGAGGACCTTGAGTTGAATAGTCCTGGTGTAGAGGATTTGTGATTTATAGTAGCTTATACATTTATTATGGCTTATAGATATCAGCTTATATGGTTTAACATTACTGTTTAGGAGGTTTTGTTATTTGCATGATGTTTTCTGAGGCTTATGTATAAAGAGAGGCCATTAAGACATATATAAATATAGGCATGTAAGCATAGTTTTACACCAGCATAAAGATGATTTTATGTTGGTTGCCTAAGACTGTATATTTCAGCAAAAAATAATTACTTTAGGACGAGTCATGATTTTAGCGGAAGAAAAGAAGAGTGTGACCATATTTCACCAGTCAGTTTGTGAAAATAACGAAGTGTGAAAGGTTTCTGAATGTTGTAATCAAAGTATCTATACATCACCCTGTCCATTTATGTTGATGAAAAATAACTTTGATGGTATTTCTTCAAACCTAAATGTCCAGGCCTGGTTTATCTATTTATTTATTCCCCTTTCTTAGGTAAGTTGATAAAACATTAAGAAACTTCTCTAGGATCAATAAACTGTAAAAACATGCTACACATATGTATTAAAGCGATATATGCAGGTGACCCTGAGCTCTACTCAGAGTATTGAGAGTATTGCACTTCTGGGTGTAAGGCTACTTTTACAGTACAGTGGTACCTTGGTTCTCGAACTCACTAGAACTCGAATTTCTTGAAAGTCGAACAAACCATTTTGACCTACTCGATCTGAATATCAGAAGTCGAACCTTGAATAAAAATTGTACACGCCAGGAAATGAGTCATACTACAATACAATTCTTACTTGAATGCCTTCTTTACAGACTGGATGATTAACCAAATAAAGCATCACAAAATTACAGTAACTAACAATAAATAAACCACTAACTTACTGTACTATTAGAGCATTTATGTCATTTATTTAAACTTTATTTTACAAGGTAAATTAATTGAAAACCAGTTCTCACTGCTTCACGTGATGTTCGGGAGAAAGAGTCAATTACGCATCAGAACTGCCTGGGATACAAATGCCATACGTGTAACTAAACACTTCAGGCAATAAGGGCAAAGGTGTGCCATCACGGAGGCGGTTGCAGTTAGTGCAACCGGGTGAGAGGTCACAATGCATTTAACCGTCAGGATCGGAATGCGTTGCTTTAAGCCAGTGCTGTAAGCAAGTCGAACGCACCCAATGACCAGACTGGGGAAACATACTGAAACACGGACTTCAAACAGAGGAGTAATGACAACAACCAGAAAGAGCTGATCACATGGGGATTTCACACGAGGTTAATGAGGGGGCGTGGCACACGGAAGCAGCGGACGAGGGGTAATGTTGGGATAAGATCTTTATCGTTTTGCAAGCTGTTAAGAAAAAAATGCTCTTCTTGTTTTATCCTGTTCATTTTCTGTTTGAATGCAAAAAAAAATCATATTTAGTCGTAATTGTTTTTTGGGGGGGCAGGAACAAATTAATTGGTTTTACATTATTTCTTATGGGACAAATTCGATCAGAATTTGAACTTTTGAGGATTCGATCCGGAGTTCGGAACGGATTAAGTTTGAGAACTGAGGTATCACTGTATTAATAAACCACTGCTACTATACTCTTAAGGTTAGTTTTTCCAATGTGATTTTTTTTTGCCATCACAATCCACGGCCTTGAGTGGTGCTTTAATCAGGAACAGAGTCAGCCAACCAGGTGGTTTAGATGTCACTTCATGCAATCGTTTCTGCACTCTGTCATCAGAGTCAACAAAAATTTTATAAAAGAATTTTTTTACTTTGTTCCATTGCCCATTTCTCCCCCACCCCCTTCAAAATGGATTATAAAAAGATTGAGATTTGAAGATAGTACCAGCTACATACAGTAACAGAGCCTTAAGGACTCATGTCCAAACATTTCTTTTTCAGTGAAGATATGTATGGTGAGAGTAAAATTAAAAAGTGTTTTGTTTCCGTAGTCTCCAGCCTTCTAACTAGCCATTATATCATGTCAAATAAAAATCCAGAGCTTTTTGGTTGTGATAAACTCAGAGAACGGAGCCAAAAAAGATAAGCTAACGATAACCCCTAGCGTTCATGCATTGCATTAATATTGGAATTACTTGTATGATTTGTCATAAAATTAGCTAGCTTTGCGGTGGCAAATGTTAAGTCAGCTAACCCTGTGACTATTTCTTTACATTACTATCCCTCAGGAACTTCCCAATCCTGGTTAAAATCACACAAATCCAGCCTGGTTCCGCTTGGTACTGCATGTTTCAGACTAGTAGTTCCTGACCTGGCCTTGTTCTTTCTTCATATGACTAAGAGGGAAAAAATTATGCTAATATTAATGTGCAAGGTGGCCATAACAGCAAGTGGCGGTATGATTTGCGTGAGCTCACTCCCTCACGTGGCTTCCCCTTTCACTGCAGACCGGCAGCGGCTTCTCCCCCAGCTCTGGCAAAGGCCCCCACCCCACGGCCACCTCACGTCTCAAGCACTTGCAGCAGAGTAATCCAGAGAAGGGCAAGCAGGCCAAGCAGCGGGAGGATTTCCTGAAGGTCCAGGGCCAGCCGCAGGTATTTCACTTCTAACAGCCCTTCCGCCTTCCACCCTGCTGCTGTCGCCGGCGTTTTACTTGTTGCACCCTTGCCGATTCCTCTGCCCCACTCCGAAACCGTCTGTCACCCCGTGGTGCTACCCGTTCACGTCAGACTGCAGAAGGACGATGTTCTGCGCTAGCGGGCGTTCGTCACATATGTTGGCGGCGTGCTGGCACAACGAAGGTGCTCGCGTTCACTAGGTGGTCGCTCTTTGACAGTGCCCAACGCTACCCAGTGACGTACACGTTGTGCCAAACTCCTTCCAAACCAACAGGAGTCAAAGCAACGGCAGTTGGGTGATCTACTATTGTGACGCATGTTTAATAAGGGAAGACTGGTCAACTTTTGGGGCTCCTCTACTATGCCAAGTAAGCTGAATGCTGCCAAGTGTGGGGCCCTGGATTCCTGGCTCTCTACCCGGATCTGTTCCTTTGCCACGTTTCCATGTGCTCTGTTGCTATGTTACCTCTGATCTCCCTGACGACCATACTGCACCATCACCTCATCCTGAGCCCTTGCTAGTTACAATAATCTCGGGAATTTAATTTCAATTTCACATTACTGATACAGCCTTGGAAAAAATAGGCAGATAAATATGGAAGTGTTTTGCACCCTGTCTGACCACTACTGCATGCAGCCTCTGCTGAATGCCTCAAGCTTCCTGTTCCTCAGTCAATAAGGCCTGTGGCTTCTGTCTGGAGATTAATCTTACATTCCAGACTCAAGAAGTAACTGAATAATGCATAGTACAGGGAAAAGGGGGGATAACTAGGTAAGAATTGTTAAAAGCTTGGTAGGGAAACTTAAGGGATGCTGGCAGGCAGTAAATGAGAGTTAAATTATGATTGTAGGCAACGAGAGGGAGGAGTGCTTGACAGACAGAGCAAAATAAGTGGGTGAAAGGGGAGAATGCAGTGATGGAGGTGGATGTGGAGCACTGATGATGGTAATCAAGTGGGGTGGTCCCTGCTATTGGTTTCTGGTCTGATCTATGTCGAGGGTTTTATCAGGTGAAGCAGTCTCACAAAGACACAGCCCTTAACCAATCTGGCCTAAAACCAGAGAGGCTCAAAAATGTGGCTTTAGGATGGGGGGGGTGGGGGGGGTGGGGGAGTCCCCGAATCCCCTCATAGAGCATCTATGTCAGTTGGGCCACCCTATATACCTAATACATGATGATTTC
>JABFDZ020000097.1:15044794-15057253 GCA_019775955.2 Pollimyrus isidori
ATATGTAGTGTTAGGCAGTCAACAAAAATGCTTAAGGCCATTTATTGTTTAACTATTTAGTTTGCATACGTTCATTCAGAAAAAAACACACTCTAACATTAGTATAAGCAAATTCACATTAATACAGCTTTCAGCACTAGTTAAGTTACTTAACCAGTTAAAATAAGCCAGTTAGGTGTTGATTAGCCAAACAGTGTGCTACTGGTCGAGTCAAAAATATATTGGTATATTGGGTGGTTGTTAGAAATGCTGGGGTAATTTGAGCTATTCAAATAGTTTGGCATTTCATAATTTGCATTTCTGTATTAAATGGGTTCAAAAACTGACCTTCATGTAGGGTCTTATTTCATAATAATAAAAAAACATTTCACATGCAGGGTTGCATGAATGCTACATGTCTCCGGCAAACGTCACGGCTGGACAGATATGTCTAAAGCCGAAGGTTAATGACACACTATCTGTAGCAGAGATGTTTTTGAACTTGAGAACTTCAGAATAATGTCAGGGGTGAATCATGGTCTATATCTTAAGGGCTGGAACATGCTGAATGCTGACATGCTCTTCCTGGGTCTGGGTGGCCTTCAGTAACCCTGAGCTGTGACGCTTCCCTCTGCTTGCTCTTAGAGTCACTGTAGTAACACTTACACGTTTGTATAGCTGGAGGGGGATCTGCTTTTGCATGCATGTAGAGAGCAGGAAAGGAGCAAAAACATGGACTCCTGGATAGGGAGCTGAGCGTGAAGAATAACGTGGACGGTCAAGGGGTTCCTGAGGACTGGGTTGAGAAGCACTGGCTTAAGCAATGAGAAATAGCCTCGGTCAGTGTTTAGGTCATTTGCAGAAGTGTGTACTAAAAGTAACAAGATGGAGATTCATAACAGACAAAATGGTGCCATTGTGTACATCAGTCTGTAACGGTCTTTAGGGATCGGCCAAACCAGGCCAGAGAGCATGATGTAGATTTAAATTTTGCCATGCCTTGAATCTTGTCTAGGTATTGATGAACTTCCGTGAATTTCAGCCGCCATCCATGCACTGGCTGTCTTCTCCCTTGTCACACATTAAAAGCAGGGATAGGGCCGCTTTGTTGTGTATCGTCTTGTTTTGCCAGAACATTGCAGTGTGTTTGGAGATAAATGAAGTGCTGATCGCTGGTACAACAGAAAATAATGTCTTGTGTTTCCCTCCCCTCATTTTCTTCCCACTCCCTGGTAAGTGTCTGCACTTCAGTATGAATGTGACCTTAAATTGTCAAAGGCTGCTGCAGTGACAGCAAGCTCCCAGAACAAAAAGCTCCCTCTACAGGCCAACTTTAGCATTACAACTTATGCTTGTAATGTTCATTTTCACGTCAGCACTTATAGCCACTGGAAAAATTGTGAAAATGAATATGATGCCAGTACTGTCCTTTAGTGTGCAGTAGTTGCATGCGGAGTTGTGAATGTTATACGGGTCTTTAAGAAATGTTTTTGTTTGGCTCTCAGAAAGGTTTAAGGAACATATGGCTAGCTTCATGCATGTGGTTTCTTATTGATTAATTCCTCTGTTCTTTTTGTTTTGTTTTGTTTTCTCTTTCCTTATTTCCTCCTCTCCTCACCCCCTGGCCCTTTCACTCGCCTGCCTGCCTGTCTGCCTGCCTGTCTCTCCACACCCGCCACACCTGGTGACCCCCCTGACCCCCCTGCGCCTCCCCGTCTGTTTGCCGCCCTGCACGTGGGCCCAGCACTGAACTCTCTACCCACTCTCTTGCTTCCTCCAAACCCTCTTCGTCCCAAGCCCAGCTTTATCTGGCTTCTGAGCGCTCACGGCCCTCCCTAGGCTGAGCCTGAGACCCCGCCCATCTGCGCCTCGTACTCTGCCCCCAGAGCCGTGCTCCTCCAGTGCACGCTGTGTGCCCGCAGTCACGTTCTTCCAGTGTCTTGGACTCAGGGGAAGAACTACAACCCCATTATGCCGTGGCGATCTCTCCGACTCTAAGACTATAGCTTCTCTTTTTGTTTCCGTATTCTTCTCTAAATCCTGCTCCCAAATTGCTCCCTCTTCTTCTTCTTCTTCTTCTTCCTCCTGTTCCTCTTCTTCTCCTGCCCTGGGAACTGTGCCTCTAGGCTCTGGGCAGCAGCAGCAGCAGTAGACTCTCGGAGCCGCTCTTCATCTCTGGCACCAGGACCATCAGCTTCTTGGGCTGCTCGCTGCCCTTGGCCCCACCATCCTCCAGCAGCCTCTTCGCCCTGCCCATGAAGAGTTTCCCCCAGGAGGGGGTCCTGTCCTCCTCCTTGCCAGCCTCCATCCTCCCAACCAAAGCCCCCAAAGTCTCAGTGTCCAGCCTGAGCTCTGAGGCCCTCTTCCTCCCCCACCTCCTGCCAGAACATAGTTAAAGGGCAACAGTCTCCTCCCCGCCCTGGCTCCACCCTCTTGTTACTACCCAACGGGCAGTCCGACACAGCCACCTCTGCCTCTCCAGCCTTTGCCACCCCTTCATGCTCACCACCTACCCCTTCACCATCAGCTTTGCTCACCCCCTGCACACAGAATCGCAGCCATGACAAACCCCCCAGGAGCATATCAATGAGATCCTATCATGAACCCCCTAATGAATGGCACCTGCTGTGACAATGGAGATATGATGGAAGATTCAGGAGTTTCAGTCCAAACTCCATGACGTGCCAAGAACTCAAGATAAAAGCACAAAGATTTATCCATCTCACCTCATCTTCATCCCCACTCCTTTCAAGGCAAGAATGTGATACTGGGACCAAAATGGATGACCTGAACCTTTTTCATTCCTTTGTCCCTTTGGGTGCTACTCACTGGATCCACATTGTTCCAGATGATGATGTTGACTTTTACACAAAACAACAAGAGCCAGTTAAAGAAGAGTCACCTTATCACAGCAATCTATTTTGCTAGTTCTAGATGATAGTTGCTAGAGAAGTATCATCGGCATAATTGTAGAGTCTCAAAACACTTGCATATGCTCCATTTGCTATGTTTCATTCATCCCCTTTGCACAGTGCACCCTGTCTTGTCACTCTCTGCTTTATGAATTGTGCTCGGTCCCATTGTCTCTTACTGCCATCCTGATTAGTGTGGATTGGCAAAATTCAAAGGGGAAATTCTGATCCCATCCACTAATGCCAAATTTCTGGGGAAAAGATCTGCAGGTCATTTACTAAGTATGTTATATAATTGTTATTAGAACATATTCAAGACAGAAGTGCAATAATGTGATGGAATGCCGCTTGGCATGTGTGTAACATTTTGCTGTCTCTTTTCAGTAAAACAGTAATTAATGCAAAAACAAAAGCATGAATTTTAACCTTTTTATTGTTTGTGTCCAGCCCGTAGAAATACAGGTGCTAGACTACATTTGTATTAAGTCTTTGGCAGAGATTCTCAGTTCAGTCGATGGATTTCTCCTGCCTGCTTTCACGTAATGTTTGAAGCTATTTAAAAATGCAGCCTGCAGACTGATTGTTCTGTGGGGAAGGATGAGGTTGGAATAACTACAGAGGATTAAAAAAAGTCCAGACTATGTTAATTATATGCCAGCATATTTGGATATCTTGACTGTCATGTGGTCAGTTTTAGGGGCATGTCATGCTCACCAAAGCACTGTCTCATCTGAATTCTGCCAGCCACAAAGCAGAGAGCTGCAGAAGAATGAAGTTAAGGAAACCATTTGTAGATGGTTCCTTCCATTGTTAATTGTTACCATTGCTGGCAATTATGACTTACCCAGAGGCCTAAATCAGCCTGAATAGAAATATTACTAGTACATTTTTATTCTTTCCCCGTTCTCTGCGGCTTCTATGGGACCACTGACTCCAAGAATGGAAAGGTGGATTTCTGTAGATTCCTGAAATATGGGTGGGTAGGAACTCACTGCCGGTCACCAAAAGTTGGGATTCCTTATTAGCACTGTTCTTTAGCTTTCACACTGGGTGAGAAACACAACCTTCGCACACTTTACCAAAAAGTACCTAAAGCTTTCAGCCTGTTTTTCTGAAATGTTTGTGGAAACATAACATAGGTCCATCTTTGGATTAGAGTAGGAAAGGAATGTAAATTAAGGCACATTCTTTTGATGTTTTTTGACAATGTGAAAGCACATTACTGATTTGTGATTTTTTTTAGCAATGTGTTTGGTTTGTGAAGTAGTTCACAGTACCTGCAGCTCTCAGTAAAACTATGTTTGTTGGAAACAGCTCATTACAATTTTATCATTTCCAACTAGATCCCAGCTATAAATGGCTTCTAGCCATGGTCAGATTCTCTCATTAAGAGGTTGTACAGTAGTATATTCATTGCACATAAAATGTGTAATGGTATCTTCCTATAGTTTGATGAAAAATGCAGATTGTCACCCAGAGCTATAGCCTCTTTTTACTGTGCATTACCATAAAATCACTGTGTTCAATGTTGCTACAATTTATTTAATTAGCAGATGCTTTTATCAAAAGTGACATACACTTGAAAGCAGAGTCAGACAGTCCCTGGGGTGATTGGGGGTTATGGGTCGTTGCAAAGAACTAGTCATGTTTTAGTAGAGGACGATTTCAATCCATTGACCTCTGCTCCCCTTGTTAGTCATAGTTACGTCTGAGACTTCATGTCCACTGTGTTGATCTGAGACAGTACGGCCTGTACAGGACAAAGGGTACCAACAAAATCAGACTGTCTCTAATTACTTTAATATTGTATAAAAAGCATGCCCTCAATATATTCGATGCCTCACAGCGATTGATATTAAGTCATCGCCCCCTTGTGGGTGCTGGTGGCATTGTAATAGGACTCTTCAGGCTGGTTGATTGGAGGAGGAGGGTGCAAGGCAATACAAGCGAGGTGGCTTTGTAGAGCTGACTGTAGCACAAATTATACAGTGACAGCGTAATTCTCATATACCTGCGAAACCTGGAAAGTGAACCCATGAATAATTATATGAAGAAATATGATAAAAAATGAAATTGTGGGTTTCCACTTATGTCATGCTGCTGTTGTTGAATTGCAATAATTTGGCCCTCTCTGAGTTCCAGAGAGAAGATTTGACTGTTACCCTCAGAAAGTCAGAAAACTTCACACCACAAAAAAATGTTCGACTGCTCTGGCTCCCCCTGGCTCTGTGAGGCTTTGGGGATGACCGAATTAAACCTAAACAATAAGAAAATGTACTGGTACTCTCCCCTAAAGAAGCACACATAAGAAATATTATGGCACTAGTGTGTACCTGAATACTGCTTTTTCTGTATGTTATTTAGTTTTTAGAAATTAGAGTATTGACTGAAAACGACCTTAGATGTCATGCACTTGTTCAGGGACAGGAGCCATGCTGGAGCCCGTCTGGCCCAGTATGGCTTTTCCTTGCTGACCAAGCACAGGAAAGATTTAATATAAAGAGCTGATACAAAAAAAACAGAAAGCATACAAGAGTATATAACATATAAATATAACACAAGTCCTGTTTGTGTATGAAAATAATATATAGTGTGAAAGTGTGATATACATAGAATAAATATTATGTAATGTAAAATTTAAATTCCTCATCTTTTGCTTTTTTTATATCCAAAGCTTTTTTGTACAGTTTTTTTAATCGGGATGGTATACCATATTAACAGATACTTTAATTCACAACTAAGACCTCTTCAGTAGTGGGTGGACTAACATTTTTGTATCTAGTCTCAAATAATTGTGTTTGTGTGTGTTTGTGTATATATATATATATATATATATATATATACACACACACAGTACAGATAAATCAGATATGGTGTAAACTGTTTGCAAAATCTAATTTTGGATTGTATTTATTTTCTATTGATTTGCAGAGTGTGGTGTGTCAATGGTCTTTTTGAATTCACCGTTTCTTTTTTAATTGACAATGTCATTTTTTTGCCAACAGCATCTGATAGTTTTTGTATTTTATATTCGTGTGTTTATTAATGAAGATGTACAGTGAAGTCTCTGAGGTACCCAGACAACATTTAAAAAGATCTGTGTTCCCTGTATGCACCTGTACTCAGAATTCATGATGCAGGTGACTCTGTGATGAATGACTACATCTGAAGTGCTTTTAGAAAGAGAAAGATATTCTTCTCTTTATATGTGTGAAAAGTCATTTTGTTATAATAGAATTGCAATTTCTTATCAAGGTGGGTTAATGTTTCTGAAATCTGCATTTGGATGCTATAGTTCATCTACTCGACTGACTGCTCTCAGTAAGTTATCCCTCTCTGGTCTGGCTCTTCTGTCTGTCAGGGTTACTGAGAATACTTCACTGCAGTTCTTGGGTTGCACTGTGTATGATGCTGACATGATGGCTGGTATCAAATCAGCATTGCTTGTCACACTGCCTGGTGTTCAACCTCCTGGACCCTATATCCTGTAATTGAGTTTTTTTGTACCCTGCCATTCGTTCTTTTACTGTTACTGTTTTCTGCTGTTGTAACCTTGTAAGTGAGACACATCCACTGTAATGGGCTATGCTGTAGGCCGCGATTGGACAGATACCGCAATCATGATGCTTCCCATTGGAAACCGAAGCACAGTGTTAACAGTATGTACTTCATACTATAAGCTGTAAATGAAGCAGCCTTAGGACTGGAACTAGGGTCGTCTGTATGCACATCAGTACTGCATCCCTTCAGTGGTCAAGACTGATGCACCTCATACTTGACCTGTGTGTTTAATTAGAACAGTATATCATGCTAACAGATCCAGTTCCTCACAGCGAAGACCACTTTTTATTGGAATAAGGTTTATTATATTTGGCTGTAAATAAATGTGTGCACCGCCTCCTAACCTGAGTGCAACCTAGAACCAGCTGACCCCAAGCCGACTGAGGAAACTACAATCCAATCTCTCTCCCGTTTCATATTTAATTCGTGGTCAATAGGAGTTATGCAGTACTTTATTTTTTGGCAGTGGTGCACATCAAAAATCAGACTTTTTTTTTTTTTTACCTAAAAAAAACTTTACGCTTCGCTTGCAGATTTTCATATGAATGTGTGAGTGGATTAAACTCAAAGCAGTGGGATAACGATTCACCTGTAAATACACTGAATCATCCTAAAAAAAAAAGCCCACGGTACTTTATGTCAAACATGTCTTTGGGGTTAAATTTAAATGAAATATATGATGGTTATAATGCATGTGTATTTTGAGAAACTGCACGGCACAAAATTTGGTCAACAATAGTTTTTTTTTTTTTTTAAATAAATAAATGTCAGGTTTTAAAAGGTTTAAATCTATCAAGATTTTTATTTTTTTAATACTCCATGTATAGTGGCAAAGGCATGATGTGTTTACTGTGGTCTTAAAGGAAAGAGCATTGGATTTGACTAACATGAGACCAGGGGTGTTTGATGCTGTTCCCATGAGCAAACTTTTTATTTTTTTGAGAGTGATGTTTCTGTCTGTAGAGTAGTGTGATTATGAATGATGAAGAAAAATAAATCATTAAAATGCATAATAATAAATCAATGTGGTTGCCATGGTGATCTCTTACAAATGTAAATCTCCTGTGGGCAAACGCCAGTGACAGTGGGCTTATTTTGTAAATAATTTCTGTCTGTGTACCTAATAAAGTGCAGCTCCCTTGTAAGGCTTGTGGGGTTCTCGATTGCAACTGAGCACTATGACGCATCTCTGCGCTCTTTGCCTCACCTGTGTCACACTCAAACACGCATCCTGCTACACAAACATACATACTGAGGTTGTGCTTTTGCCACGTGCAACATAAATGCAACCCATTACATTTGGCACAAATGACAAAGCCACAGAGATCTTCATGACCACCAATCTGTGTTGCTTACTTCTTAAATGTTAAATTCAGTGTCACAAAAAATGTAATTAGTGAAACTCAGAAATTCTACAGCGCTGGTCCTCCAAACTGTAATGCGACAGTACCGTGTTTGACTTAATCAAACTAGAAAAAAAAAGGAATTCATTATTACACCTGATAGCAGAATGTACATTTCATATTTGCCATAATTACAATTGTTGTTGTTCTGGGGGGGAGGGTAAACTGACAGGTACCCTAATTGTATGCAATAAGCCTAATAATGTGGAAGCAGATGTTGTGATATACGTACTGTAATATAACTGCAATTACCTGCAGAACATCCTGAAACACTAATCCAGTTTACCCTTTGTAAATGTTCAGTGGAGTAACTCATGATGAGCACCCTCATCCTCAGGGCCCAATCTGTACAGATGAACACACTGCTTTGTCGTCACCAGGAAAACCACAATCACATGACAGGGTATTAAGAACTGGTATCCTGGCTGTAGGCATATAATCAACCTTAGATATATGCTAAAAACACTTTCCAGAAATGAAACACTGAAACATTTTTTTAAAAAACTCTAGCATGCACCAGCCAAGGATGGCAAGATGAAACTGACTTTTTATACCTTCCAAAACCCTATTGTGTAACACAGACATAAGGTAAGGAACATGTACTGATTTCGGTGCATTGCCGCGGCTACTACCTGACAAATGACGACAGGGAGGAGAACAGGAGTGCAGCAGGTGATACCTCAGCCCCACACTAGTCCAAATGGAACAGTGTCAGTTTTTTCCAGCGGCTAATCCTACCAACAACCCACGAATTTCACTATAAATTGGAAGATCTCCTTATAGGGCTGTTTGCAGATTCACATTATACCCAGGATGAAGTCATTGCAGGTAAAGGTCTTTGTTCAATGGCCCAATGGAGTGAGATGAGTCCTGGCATTCAAACCAGCAACATTCCTATTGCCAGCACAGCTCCCAGGCCTCAGAACCAGCACTCCACGCTGAAAAAATGTTTAAACCAGAACCTGCAAAATTAGGGAAAGTTAGTCTTAGAAAGTTTTTGACTTTTAGATGCATGCTGAAGCATTTTTATGATAGTTCTGACACCATTTATGATTAATCTATGCACCAGGAAGGAGGAAAACCACAGTTTAACTGGGTATGCTAGACTGGGAAATGCATGTCAAGGATCTGTTCTGTCACCCTAACTCCCCAAATTAGTGTTAGAGAACTACAGCTAGGGTTAGGGTTAGAAGAGTTATACCTTTTTGGACATTCTAAGGTGTCTATGGTAAATATAGACCCCATATAATAAACTTTTAATAATTAAAAAAAAATATTTCAAGGGCCTGTTTTGTCACTTTAAGTCCCCAAGTTATGGTTGGAAAACGTATGGCATCTTCAGGCATCAACGTGTGTTTTTATGACAGGCTGGCTCCCGCGTAGGGTGACCACAGCTTAGCATGCTTTAGTAGCATATTTCCTACTTTGCAACAGTCTGTTTTGTCACCCTAAGGCCCCAAATTAGGGTTAGGAATCTGAGGCTAGGGTTTGCGTTAGAAAAAGGATGGCACCTTCAGGCATCAAAATTTATATTTGATCATTGTGTCAAAATCAGTGCATCTAGAAACATCAGATAAACATGAGCTCTTATGCAAACCTACTAAACCAGGGGTGTCCAATCTTCCCCACAAAAGACCGGTGTGCATGCAGGTTTTTGGGATAACCTGTAGTTCAGCTGTTCAAACCCAGGTGTGAGGACTCTTCAACCAATCAGTCCTCTAATTCGTGACCTAATTAGGGAGTTGCAGTGAAAAGTGAAAACCCGCGCACACAGCGGCCCTTTGCGGATAAGATTGGACACTCCTGTCCGAACTTGTAAAGGGCAGAAAGAACAACGTTTGTTTGTTAGGAAACCTAAAGATCAGCCAGTGTTTCTGCAGGGACCCATATACTGTACTTGTGCACCTGCTGAGAGAAAAGTTTGGAAAGAAAGGCTTCACTGGGATTTCTCGGCAAGCAAATAACATAAAAGAACACTCAGCTGTCGGTCAAGACACTGGAGATGCAACTGGTAGGGAGATGGGCATTTAAAGTGTATAAATTACCAGTAAGTTTGAAATGCATAAATGAAGCTGTCTTGCTAGTATTTAAATCATGACCTGTAGCCTGTCTACTCTGCCCGTCTGATCAACGGTCGCTTATTAACTTGTTTACATTGAACTACATAAATTAGTTTGATGGTCTTATATTATGAGCAAAAGAGTAGCAGTCTGAAGAGCATTCACTACTGACTCAATTTGCATTGTATCATTGTATTTATCCTCCCGAGTCCCGGGTTTTTGTTTGGTCTGCATGTTTTATTTCCTTTAGCTATTTGGGATTAGTAAGACCTCATAATCATAAAAACCAAACATTATTTTTTTAACTAAGTTTTAAACAAAAAATGATGTCCTAATATGAGGATGTAGGGTCTCAAGAGGTTAAAGAAGCTATGGTTGATGTTTGTAGAAAAGCATCAACTGTATGCAACATTAGTATAGCTCATTTAAATGAAATGGCATAATGTATTGTGTCGCCAGTGGATTTATATAAACTTAATGTGTTTTCCTAATTTTGTTGGTGTTTACTTCTTAAACTCCTTTTACTTTAAATAATTGATGCTTTATTGATCTCCGTGTGGAAATTCCCTTTACTCCTCCCCCAACTAGGTCTTTGTAGGCCTGTGAAGGGCAGACACCTGTAGTGGTGCCCAGGGAGCTGGGGGTTAAGGGCCTTACTCAAGGACCCACAGACATGCCGAGGCCAGGATGGCATTGGCAACCTTCCAATCACAGACGCATAGGCTTAGGCCACTGAGCCACTTGCTGACCCCAGTGTTACTTGTGACAGTAATAGCTGGGATATTGATGAATAAAATAAGATGTTTATTTTTAAAAAAGTTTATTTGAACAACAGAAATATTGGTAAATTTTATCTTTGAAGGTTATCAACCTAACCTTACATCTAAATGCAGAACACACCAAAGGTGGCCCTTGGATCCGTCAGTCTTAAGCACATACATTTTCAAGTTTAGGGCAAAAGCTGAGTTGTTGAAACCTGACATAACTTGACAGTAATACTTCTGCTCCCCTGTAGGATAGGAAACAGTTCAGCATGCTTTAGTAGTATATTTCATACTTTCCATCAACCTGTTGTTTCATCCTAAGGCCGAAAATTAGGGTGATGTTTAACAAATTGAGGCTGGGGTTGGAAAAATTGTGGCATTTTCATATTTCAAAATGTATCTTTATAACAGTTCTGCTCTCCCATAGGATAGGAAACCACAATTTAGCATGCTTTAGCAGCATTTTTCCTACTTTCTAACAGCCTGCTGTATCACCCTCAGGCCCCAAATTAAGGCTAGGGTTAGCAAATTGAGGTTAGGGCGGTGGTTCTCAATTCTGTTCCTGGCACCCCACCTGCCAGAATGTTTTCATTCCAACCCTACTTTAATCAGGCTTATATGGTCCTTAATACGCTAAAGCTGGTTACTAACCGAACGTGGCATGGCTCTGCCCGCTGCAGAGCTTCTGCGCAAAGAGTAGGCATGGTTTTCAAAACTTTCTCCTGTCATTTTGGCTAGTGGTCAATAGTGATGATGTATATTTGGCATTCCAAAAAGATTCTACGCGTGTGTGATATAGCTCTGGGAACTCGGACACAGACAATATGTTTTTCCTCCATTTCGTTTTCTGTGCCCGGTTCAATGCCTTGTTTCTATTGATCCTGAGACAATGCGTCACATCGTGCAGCGGTCAGAGTTCAGCAGAGTTCATCTTTGACTGCAATGTTCGCACCACCTCTGTGAGCAGCGCGGGGCATAGAGTGCAGCGTAGTGTATGCTGCGTTTGGTCTGAAACCGGCTTTAGCCTCTTAAGGACCATATAAGCCTGATTAAAGTAGGGTTGGAATGAAAACATTCTGGCAGGTGGAGCGCCAGGAGAAGGATTGAGAACCACTGTGTTGATTTGGGGTGTGAGAGTGGTGAAAAGGGATGCGAGGAGATTTGTTGCGAGTGTCCATGACATTCCCAGGCGGAGATACATCCACTTCTGGTTTGGATGCTAAGGCGCTAACAGGCTAACTTTTGAGATAAGAGCAGATTCTGCATCTAGGAGGCGCAGAATGCGTAGATGCAGAGTTTGAGCTAGATCCAAGCATTTAACAAGGCCTGCTAGCCCAGGGGTCTCCAACTTAGGTCCAGGAGAGCTACTATCCAGTAGGTGTTCTGTCTCACTTGACTTGGGATGAGCCACACCTGTTCCTGGTATTTACCAGAAAAAAGGTGTGGCTCATCAAAAGCCAGGTAGGATAGAAAACCTACTGGATGGAGTTGGAGCTCCCTGGCCTAGTGCCTTTTTCCCAAATTAGTCTTTGATTCTCTACTTTGTCAATTTTATTTCTGAGGCACGGTTGGCTCCAGAGACTTGTAATTTGGTAGATGTGGCTATCAGGCGGTACCGATTCAGAATTTGCAACTTCCCAGACTCTGTCACTGCGTTCTCCAAGTGGCCACCAGGTGGCGCTGGAGCAACGCGTCTAAGTGCGTCTGAATTAGAGGTCGACCGATATGGGTTTTTCAGTAGCCGATGCTGATGCCGATATTTTGGAGTCAGGGTCAGCCG
>JABFDZ020000097.1:15057353-15071619 GCA_019775955.2 Pollimyrus isidori
TAATCATTCCCACGAGACGACTCGTTCTTCCCGAGTCACATTAAAGATTAGTTCAAAATGAACGAATCGTTCAAGAAAGACCCATCACTAGTCGCCAAGCGCGACCTGCTTGTTTTTTAGTTGGTTATACCGATCCTACAGGTAAGCCACATTTTTTGTGCTGGGAGCTAAAACGTAAATTTAGTTAAAATGTTGATACTTTTGGGTTAGCTTTCTTAAGCGACGTGTTTACTGAAAGTACTAGAGAATTGGTAATGGACTATTTTTCTGTTTTTTTGTGTGTTCGAAGTACTTGTATTTTTTTGGTTAGAAAATGAGTTGGAAAACGCCTGTTAAAGCGCTGCTAGGACCTAGCGATGTTCTATTGAGATGAGTTAACCAGTATTTTGTGGTGTCGCACTTTTATTTGTGTCTTTAAAACTTGAATTATTTTAGTAGGTTATACCGATCCTACAGGTCTGAGTTGGATGCATACAGTCTTCAGTTGTGGAGTCAATAAACGGTCCCGCTGCCATCCCACCGAGTCTTCGAGTCTCTTCTCCTTTCCTCTCTTTCTGTGGCCGTCGCCTCCTGTTCTTCCGGCTGCCCCCCTGCGAGTTTCCAGATAATCCTAACACAACGCAGAGTCCCTAGCCGCAGCGGTGTAGGTTGAGCGAGAGCGAGGGTTACATAAGTAAAAGTAAAGTACAGGTTTTGAAATGTACTTAACTACAAAAGTGAAACATAATTTTCACGTTCAGTGATACAAAATGCCTTTTGATAAGTCTAAAAAACAAAAGTTATAGGCATACAAAAGCATATGTAAAAAACATACATAATACTTGTCTTTTGCTCACAATCTGCACTGTGTTGCTAAAGAGTCTAGTTTTTCTTCAAACAGGGTAATATTAATTGAACTAAACAGAGCTCATACATGAGGCAGAATACTTTTTTTTAGAGCTTTGGTACTCTTTGGTAAACAAATAACTTGTATAAACTGTAAAACTATTTTCCATTTCAGCAACAGAACTTCAAACATTTTAATCAACATGGAAACTTAATCTAATCAAGTCTTGTCTTTTGTTATAAAATTGCCCATCTCTTTAAGACTTCCAAAATCTTTTATTAAGCTTCAGCAGAAGCTGTTTCTCAAAGTTCCTAGAACCCAGATGTGCCCTTTTGGGTCTTAATGAGTCCTGCCATGTTAAAAAACCTCTTGCAGGCAGCTGAGGCAAGCAGGGGTGTGTTGAGTTTCAGGGACAAATTGCAAACAGCTGGAAAAGGTTTTAGGACATCATGGTTTCAGTTGAACAAGCCAGGTAGGACTCTAGCTGCTTGGTGTTTTCTTGAGCTTTACTCTGCTTGATGGCAAAAAAGAAGTCCTCCTCTGAAAAATGAGATATCACTTGAAATCTCTGTGCATTGCTCCTTCAGATGGCTTCTGATGAATGCAAAACCTATGGCATTCAAAACCAAAGAAGAATCTTATGATTTCCCACCAAATGCACCACCTTTGTAGTACCTTGATTAAAAGAACATCATGGAATTAGACTACAGTATTTGCCAATTCTTTTAGTTAACCTGTTGCATATTAATTAATATATGGAGAAACTGATTTTACACCCTTAATTCATGGTCAACTAAATGTGAACTTATCAAATGATATAGTGATCATGAATTCAATTTATTTTATGATGTATACTGCAATACTTCAGAGATATCATGAATCATGCATCAGTTGTTCTTGTTTGCAGAAATTAATGTGACTTTCACTTGTTATTGTAGGACAAACAATTATCCAGTATTTCATGGATATTTTAGATATCTTCCATTTTCAATAAGCAAACACCTTTTTTTAAATCTTACCAAGATTTAGGATATCATTGTCACTTGTCCCACTTGTCTTGAACATAGGGACAAGAATGGCAGCTCTGGATGTGCAAGAATCTGGTTGAAATCATCCAACATGGCTCCAGGTTCAACAAACCCAAGATCCACATTGTTTTCCCCTTCTTCACTGATGATTCACTCGAACCTATTCCCTCAAATGGTTCTTCACTATTATTATCAAGCACTGCATAGACTCGAAAAGCTCTAACAAAATTTGTGCCGTTGTTTGCACAACTACAGATTATCTTGTCATGGGTGTTGTAGGCCTACTCTGTGTATGTCATTTAGAGCACCAGCAATTGCAGAAAAGTTGTGTGATCCTTTGAGCTGTTTGCATGCTGGTCTCTCCAATGTTTCAGGTTCAATCCAGTATGCTGTGACACCAATGACACTCCCTCTGTATGTGGTCCAGCAATCGGTAGTTGTAACAATGAATTTGACCTCACTCATGGTAGCCTTTATTTTCTCTAGGCACATAAATACAAAACAGAGTAAAGTACAACAACAAGTAGTTTTTCTTGAGGGGAATTGACAGATTACTACTGTAGCATGTTAGTCTTCTAGATTTTCAGCAAGAAAGTCTTTTCTGCCAGAAAACATGTTTAAAACCCAAGCAATCATTTCACCCATAAATCTTCCAAATGAGTCTATCAGAGAGCCCCAAAGTTATGTCTCCTAACAGTGGCATGTCAGCAATCAATTCAGGGTTATCTGATATAATTAGCATTAGTTTAGGTCAATAGGCTACTGATACTGTCAAAATAACATGCTCTCATAGCATTACCTAGGTACAAACTGACCAGCAGAACATGCAAAAATGAGCTCTTAACAGGTGAAATTAAAGGCAAATTTGTAAATTCCAGAAGCTCACGGTTCTTTGTTTTGTACAAAACACATGCATTTGCCATTCTTTGAGCCAAAATCAAAAAGTTCTTTCAAATTAGGCCATGGATGGAGAATGCCTTGCATCTCTGAATTTGTTCCTTCGTTGTTTGCAATGTTACTCACTTTACTGTCTCTCACCAGGGACAAACGTCCTTGTTGTCTTCCCTCATCTTCCTTTGCCTTCAACCTCTGTGATTATCAACCCCATCCATCACTGATTCTGGAGGACCATCTTGATCACAGAGCAGTCTAGAGCAGTGTCCACTGAGCCAGAAGGCCTCTATTGCTTCAAGATCTGCTGAACATCAGGAATGTTAGAAGTCCAACCTTCCTTCTCCATCTAGGCATAGACCCTATTCTTGGTGAGCAGGCGACCAAAGTGCTCTGCCAAGAATTTTTTTCTTTATTAGTCATATGTTGATTCAACTGAATGTTTCATCTCTAAGAAATGTGAATATCATTCATGTGGTATGAACTTCACTCACCTATCACATGCTTCATTCGAAGAGTCTTCTGGCCACTGCGCCAGTGGTCATAGCATAGACGTTTGTGGGTGATTCCCACAAGTTCAATCCACACTGACTTCCTGGAACATTTTACAACAATGGCCACTGCAAATGACTTAATGAACAAGTCATAGGAAGTCTGCTCATCCATCTGTGGACATCCGGCACCAAAGGTCTGAGGTACAGGCTCATCTGGACGAGAAATGGAACAAAGAAATAAATATACGTATGTGGACAAATTAAGTAGTTGCTGACCCAACAACGCACTGTTCGACAAATTGCAAGAAATCAATTTACTTACTCTGATTCACCAGCGATCACACTTAGCAGCATGGATGCCCGGATCACATTTCCTGACTCTGTGCACGTGCTGGGGGACAGGTAGTCTGCCCCCACGGACCTCTCCATGTCAGAGATGCTTGGTGGTAGTCTCAAAAGCCCATCTGGCAGCCAGACTTGTTATATTTGGAAGGCTGTAACGGCAAGAAAAACATTTCAAGTTAATATATCACCACCCTCCACATGGTTATGACAACTTATGCAAACAAAGCTGTATTTGAAGCACCCTTACCTTTTCACGGAGGTGATGTAAGTCATTCAAACAGTTGTTGATGGGATTGCCTGAGGAGGAGATGAAGAACTTTTCATTGTCACCCACTTCTATCTCACATGGAATTCTGACAAACATGGCAGGGCAAATCGCGATGTAGTACACGTTGAACCACTGTAAATAAAAAAAGTTAGGAAGCCCTTTGCATGCATGCCATATAAAGTTTTACATATCTATAATGACAGATTGTAATTTGGACAACTTAAATTGTCAGCAATACTTTAAAGCCAGTTCCATACACTGTCACAGATCGAGGCAGGTTTGGAGTGAGGATGAGGCATTGTTCAGGCAGAAATGTGGACGATCCACGTGCAGCTCACTAAACGGGGGTTTAACAAAACAGAAAACACTAAGAAATAGGACTATGAGGGGTCAAAAACAAAAGGGGATAAACAAAGATTACATTTACAAAAGGATCAAAACGGGCAGGCTACAAACAGAATGACAGAATATACTACACTCCAACTCTCACAAACATAAACAATGAACCACTAGGGACTAAAACTCAGGAAGTTAAATATAAAAATGCAACCGGGTAATGACAAGCAGGAGGGAAACAGACAACCAATCGGGCAGGGTGCAGGACAACGAGCAATGAGGGAAACGCATAAGAGCAGGCAACAGGTGAAGCTAATAAACTAAAACAAGAAACTCAAACTAAAAACAGAATCTAATAATTGGGAAACCCTGTTATGCTCCTTCAGAACTTGTACCAGGCTCAGTAGGGGCTACCACAGCAGAGGGAATATTCAGCACCACATTCCCTTTGGCCTCTACCTCATCCTGTTGGTCCTGTGAAAGAAAATTTCCTTGTACAATACACATAAATACACATGAAATGTCCTTGTACAATAAACAAAAACAAATAATCCAAATTAATGAAGTATTTGAGAGGTCAAGGCAAAAAAACTAAAACGCACACCTGCTGATGGGATCTGCGTCCTCTAAGAGTGCCCTTAGGAAGCTGTAATCTCAAACCTGACCACTAAGCAGTAACTCTGCTGGCTCCACCTTCGCCACTGCCACAATTGCAACAATCTCCTCCGATGCGATATGCTTGCAGGTTCTCCTCAGATGGACTGAGACACTGAAGTAGGTCTTCTTGCACATAGGGCACAGGATGCCTCTTGATGGCCTCACTATGATAAAGAGAACAAAACACAGTTATTGAGACAGATTTCATATGATATAGCATCCAATATTTCATTGGCATCCCAAATGCAATAATTTCTCAACTATTTTCTGTACATGGCCATTCACATCATACTGTACATAACTTTTTTGAAAAGTCAATTTTGTCGTCGTAAATGCAATTGAACATCAGTGTAAAGTTTTAATTTGATCTTGACGTTGACTGATGGTGGGTACATTTTAAACATTAGAGTTTTGCCCAGGAGTAAGACGATACCCTTGCATAATTTTTTGCAGGAGGACCAAGCACGTGTTCAAGCAGCCTAGGTGTTGAATGTTGCATTTGGTGATTTTAAACTATGCCTAAAGGAACTGGACCTAGTTTAAATGATGCGGCCCATAATCATGAAACATAACCTTAATGAAATCGACACCATCTGGGTTAGTGAAGCACACCAGCAATTTATTCTTGCCATATTGGACCAGACCTTGATGTTTGACATGCCGGATCAACCAAAGCTGATGCTGAATCTGAATAAGTTTGGGCAGAAGAGCAAGACCAAGGTTTGCATCTCGGACCTGGTGCGTGATGATTGTGTGTTTTCTGTTTCGACATACATGACAATGATAGTAGCCAGATTTTACCGTGGCATGCACCTATTCTGGTCTTGACAGGGGCTCCAGCAGGTCGTCGGCGACAAGGGCTGACTTTTCCCAGTGCTGTCGTTGGGTGACGTGGCAAACTTCCAATCAAATCAGGAAGGTCAAGGTATTGACCTGGCAAAGCTTCTCTGGAATGTGAGGAAACCACCTAGTGAACAACCAATTGTTAATTTTGTGCAGATGTACACTGTCACCCAATCACAGCCACTATTGTGATGGGTGGGCTCCATCAACGGCAATATGAACTGAAGGACGGGATACAAGACTACCTTTCTATCTTTGATGACCTATGTCGGAAGCTGTGCATCAAGAGCTGCTCCCAGATGGAGTACGTTGCTTACTTTGAGGCTCTCGATCTTCCCTTAGTGTTATTCCTCAAAGATTTCTGTGACATGGACAGCTTGGAAGCCTTGATGAGCAAGGGTGCCTGTGGTGGTGCCTTTTCTGGACAATGAGAGTGGCGATGGGCTAAGAAGTGTCCTGCTGAGCTATGTGTGGGAATTGCTGGGTCGACTCAGCGACTTTCGAAGCAGAGCTGAGATGGGAGGCTACTATGCTGTGTGGGAGTCTTTTCAGGCAGAGCTGACATTGGAAGTTTTTTTTTTTTTATGGGCAGCCTTTTCACTCAAAGTGAGTATACACTGTATGTATACAGTACAGGCCAAAAGTTTGGACACACCTTCTCATTCAATGTGTTTTCTTTATTTTTATGACCATTGGTAGATTCTCACTGAAGGCATCAAAACTATGAATGAACATGTGGAGTTATGTACTTAACAAAAAAAGATGAAATAACTGAAAATGTTTCATATTCCAATTTATTCAAAACAGCCACCCTTTGCTCTGATTACTGCTTTGCACACTCTTGGCATTCTCTTGATGAGCTTCAATAAGTAGTCACCTGAAATGGTTTTCCAACAGTCGTGAAGGAGATCCCAGAGGTGTTAAGCACTTGTTATTGTTGTTGAGTGTGTAATCAGAGCAAAGGGTGGCTATTTTGAAGAAACTAGAATATAAAACATGTTTGCAGTTATTTCACCTTTTTTAAGTACATAACTCCACATGTGTTCATTCATAGTTTTGATGCCTCCAGTGAGAATCTACAAATGTAAATGGTCATGAAAATAAAGAAAACACATTGATTGAGAAGGTGTGTCCAAACCTTTGGCCTATACATGTATGTTTTTGGACTCAAATAACTAGGGTCATTATTTATTGATATGTCTTATCCTGTTTATCTCAACATTCAGTGTTATTGTTAAGCTGCCCTTGATCCTTGCAGATTGATGTACCTAACTCCTCTGTGCTGTGTTTCTTTTTTCAGGGTCCTGTAAATCTTTATTCTTTCGGTAAGCTGCTATTAGTTTATATTGTTGGAGTTCTAGATAATGTTGTTGTGTTTTAACAAAATTCTGTCTGATTTAAGACACGGAGTTGTTTTGCCTGTTCAGTAAAGGTTATTATGAAAGGGATAGGTTTAGTTGATTCTGAGACCCACGGTTGTTCTACTCCCAATTCCCACATTGTCCTTGATTTAATTGTCCGTAGGAATCATTTTGTGTATCCTCTGGACCTAAGAGCCAAAAACAGGATTGCTGTCGCTTCCCGGAAGTGTTGTTCTTCCTAGCAAATACGATGAAACCTAATTAATTGTGATTTTGATTAGTCCCCTGAATGCATGTTTAAGATGATATCTTAGCTTATGTAATAAATAATGAATGTCTGTAGGTTTAAAATATACTTTCATTTTTTATTTCATACCCAATGTTATCGTATCACTAAAATAGACTGTTGTATCCAGAAAGGTACGAGACTCCCAATTCATATTGTTTCATTTTAATATGGTTATGGTGCAAATTTGCCTTCTCTATGAATAATTTAAATGTGTCCATACCCAAATGCCACACTCCAAAGATATCGTCCAGATATCTCAAGTATACTAAAGGTAAATGGATGCACCCCTGGAAGAGACTTTCTTCGCCATATAAATATTTGCGTATACTGGGCCGAATTTTTTGCCCATAGACATACCCTGAATCTAAATACATTTTATTTTCAAACTGGAAGTCGTTTCTAGTGAGGCCAATAAACAGCAGCTGTAGCAATTGTTCATCCTAGTGGTCTAGATCTGGACATTGCTGGAAGCATTGTTTAACTGCCCTCAAACCTAATTCAGTACTAATATAAGTGTATAGCCTTTAGGGATAACATACTTTTTCAAACCCTAACGCTTACTTTTTCCAACCCAAAGCCTAGCGTCAGTTTGTTAGCACACTAAGGGTAGAGTTAGGGTTATGAACAATCTGGCATTTGCAAGCATCAACATGTGTTTTTATAACAGGTCTGCTCTTCTGTACGAGTTAATCACAGTTTAGCATGCTTTAGTAGCGTATTTCGTACATCCAAACAGCCTGTTGTTTCACCCTAAGGCCCAAAATTACACTTAGGGTTAGCACACTGAGGCTAGGGTTAGAATGTCCGACATGAGGGAACAGATTCCCAAGTTTATTCCGTCGAATGAAATTCTGTGCGTAATAAGTTTAATAAAGTATATAACAATCACGTCTCAGCATTCCAATTAATTCCAAAATAATTAAGTGTACCCATATGCTAAAAGTCAAACATGAAATACAATGACAAACTGAAAAAAATATTTATGAACAGGATCATAAAATAATATAAAGTGGAAGATGTTTTTAGAATTTAAGTCTACTTTGAGATTTTATTAGGTAAAAGCTAAGAAAAGATATGGTTATTTATGCAGAACATTTCACATAGATGCAATTAAAATTATTTTACGGAGTTCAGAGATAAAGAAGAACATTAGACAGTAACAATGATATGTGAACTCACCCCAGAAGGTTCCCCATTAGCTATGGGGATTGAACCAGGATCTTTCTTGGTGCGAGATGACAGCATGAACCACTGTACCATGCACTTGTAACATTTACATAATTTATGCGTTTAGTCTGTGTACAATTCTTTGCCAAGCCAAGTCCTCGGCTTTATTTATGGCCACAGTATTGCATTTTTAGCAATTACTTATCATTAACTTATCTTTGTATTTTTCATACAGCTCCATCAGCAGCATTTGTTCTGCGGTGGAAAAAAACACTCTTGTTTTACAGGGGTTCCTACTAATTTGATCAAACCCTCATTCATCCATTCATTTTGACTTTTGTTTGTGTGCACTGAGACTACGCAAGTCTGTCTTGTTTGAGCCTTGATTAGTTACAGCTGAATTGCATTAGTGGAACGACATGAGGCGCTAGTTTGAGGCTGACTTTATTTAGCTACTTCCATGGAATACCCCCCTTGTGATATAGGCCCTGGTAATGAACATAGTCATCTTTTCATGCTTTCCAAATGCCTGTTGTGTAACTGTAAGTGATAATTGTATGCAATAAGCTCAGTAATGTTGAAGTACATGTTTGCTAGTGTACTGTAACATTATAACTGCAATTACCTGCAGAACATCCTGAGACACTAATCCAGTTTACCCTTTGTAAATGTTCAGTGGAGTAACTCATGATGAGCACCCTCATTTTCAGGGCCCAATCTGTACAGATGAACACTCTACTTGGTCACCAGGAAAACCACAATCACATGACACGGTATTGAAATCTGGTGTCTTGGCTGTAGGTGTACAGCTATCATTATGACATAAAATCAACTTTAGAAATATGCTAAAAGCATTTCAGAACTGACACCTTGTAACATTTTTACAACACTATCATACACCAGCCAAGCTTGGCAAAATGGGACCGATGATGGAATTAAACTTAAGATATTAAAACAGTAGACACGGGTGTCAAATTCCATGACAGTATAAAAACTTTATTAATTCAAAGTCTATGTAATAAAACATGACTATATTGTAAAATGAGAATAACTATGTTCATATTATAAACCCTTATGATACAATGTGTTGTTTTTTTCTTCGCACTGCAAATGTAAATATGTCACAGTCTCTTTTACAGTGCATGGAAATTTTAAATTCACAGTGGGATAGATGCCATCTGTAGAATAATCAGCATAGATAAAAAAAATGGCTTCAAAGAGTCAGAAAGAGGAGGCTTTCTCAGCCATGTGCCAGAGGCTCTCGGTGATCCAAAATAAATGCTTCATCAATGCAGCTTAACTAAATGGAGCTGTTGACTGAATTGTGAGATGGGCAGGTCTCTGCAGGACTTTGGATTTTCCTGGGGGTACAATGTGTCATAATTTTTTTACAATAAATTTTTAGGTGTTATTACTGAAAATAACAGATTAAATACCTAATGGTTAAATAATTGTAGCAAACTAAATACTGATTAGGTGGACCATTAATTTGAACACTTATTAAAAATATAAAAGAAACTAAATTATGTTCATAAGTTATCTGACTTTTTCCAGCCCAGACGTGCTTTCTCCTCAAGCTCCTGCCATCATCTATCAAATCTGACACCCGTGTATTCATTCCCAAAAAGCTTCCCCAAGCATAATTAAGACCATGGCTGCATAATAAGCAACACAATTGAGGTCCCTGGGACCAGTATTAAGAAACATTTGTCTAAAGAATCCTTGCTTGATGGCTGATAACTAGTTTTAAAAATGGCAGAGCTCCAAAAATTGCTACGTCTTTCAGACACACACATCCAAGAAGATGTTTTTGAGAAGATAAACATATAGTCATGTAAAGCATGTGTGAAAGCTACACGCTTCCACAGTCGCTTGAAGACGCAGCACATGTAATCAGTGTGTTTGATTTCTGATATTAGAGTGATTAGAGATAATGTTGTCAGGTGCTTATTTCCAAAAATGCTATCTGACATCTGTGGGAATAGCAGTCTCACTGGAATGTCATGCCCAGCAGTGGATATTCTGCTGAATAAAGTGCAGACCTCCTAGCAGTGAACTGTACCCTTTCTACTTAAGGAGTGAGTACTGGCACATCACGGAGAGTCCTGTGTCGTATTGGCCGCTTCAGCGGATTGTAGTGGGGGGAAAAGAAATAAAAACCACATGATGCAGCATCAGTGACTGATATTAAGATTTGCTGTGTGGGCTCAGGAGAGTGCTATGGGTGTGGCCCACAGCAGCAAGAGAGAACATAAACTCTGCTCGCGATTGGCTGATTCAGGAGGGGGGCAGGTGGGTGAGCCTGTGCCCCTTAGAGGGAGATGTCCGAGGAGATCTGCAGCTGCTGTCCGGGTTTCTTCTTGCCGCTCCGCCGTGCTCCGTCTGTCCGTCTGTATGGCTGGCTCCTCAGGTCTGCAAATTCAAAAAATGACAGTATCACTGAGAGAAAAGGATATGAAAAAACCTGCTAGCCCCTCCCACATGTTATTGGGTTCTGCTCTTCATATCAGTGATATGCAGAAACTTACAGAATTTGCCCCCTTGGCACCACTACCTCAAGCCCCCCCCTCCCCCCCCTTCTCAACCACCCAGAGAAAGATACCTATGGAGCGAGAGCGAAAAAGACAGACACAGAGCTGCCTCTATGTGGGGCTCTCGTCACTGAAGCCGGAGTCGCAGAGAAGACGGGAGGAACGCTTGCCAGAGCGGGCTGTGAAGGGCACTGTCTTGAGGGCTGGGACACCCCGAACCGTAGGAGCATGGAATGCACAGTTACGGGGGGATTACACATGGGGGGGGGGAGGTAGCCAGAAATGATAAGGCCGAAAATGGCCAGGAGATGGGGAATCGTGAATGGATGACAAAAGACAGAAGGAGTGATGATGCAGTGAGTGGGCATCGTCAGCATGGGGGTTCATGGGAATTTAGGAAATGGATGGAATGGCCAGAACAGTCGTGCAGATAAATGGGCAGAAAATTGAAATAAAAATGGGAAAATTATTTGAGAAGAGAGGAGACAAAAAAAATACATAAAATATCTATATATTAGTAGAGTACAGCAGAATTTTATTTAGCTAAGAAAAGTTAAGAGACAACTGAGGAAATTGAATTTGTCCTTTTAAAGCCACCCTTACCTGTGATGATGTCCTCAATTGCACCATCCTTGCCTTCCCGCACCAGGGGGTTCATCTGCCTCTTCTTCAGCTCTGCTATTAGATCCATTTGAGGCATCTTGGGCATCGCAGACACCTGGCAGGGGTCAGTGTTCCATTAGACGTGCACCTTCCATACTCATGCTCAATATTCACTCAGGACGGTACAGGAACCGTCAGACACCTGCAGAAATCCTGAGACACTAATCCAGTTTTGTTGTAAAATACTACAATTTTGAATCAATAGTATGTCATCTACAGGTAGGATAAAAACACACACTTGTATGTCATGTAGACAAAGATCATGCTGATACATCTATCAATAAAAGCATGTAGAAGGTGTATGCTCTGGAATCACCTTGTTTTCTAGTGGCTCTCTGGGCTCCTCGGTGCTTTGGACTTCCTGTCTCTTGCGCTGTTCATTTTCCTGCTGAGTTTGCTGTGGTTGACCAAAGTGACACAGTTAGGTTTCAGCACAATCACTTGCTGGTGCGTTGTGTCCAGGAGTGTATATAGGGGTGGGGTCACAGCTGCCTACATCACAACACTGATTGGCTCCCAGGGAGTCCTCAGTTTGTCAATCACCGAATCGAAACATACAATTAGTTGGCCCCTCTGCATGAATTTTCACCATAACATATTCAAAAAATCACCCCTGGTTTTGTCCAGAACATTTCGACCTCTTACCTTATACACCTTGATGAAACGCACAAACACGGGGAAGAACATGGAAGGGGGTGTGCTCTTCGGGTTTTCCCCAAAATACTCCACCACCGACACAAAGGTTTCCTGAACAAAAGTAGGGGGAGAGACATTCAGACCAGCAAGGCATTATATTTAAGGAGAGCCTCCCTTCGATACCAAAGCCCGGCCATGGAAGTCAAGTAAGCTCCTAAGATTTCCTCATTAACACATTAATAACCTCCACGGTGTAAGAGAGAGCTTCGTTAAATCATGTACGGGAACGACTCATTTCAATTAGGTGCTTAAGTGCTTAAAACCAAACCCACTATTTGAAGCATATGGCTCCTGGTGTGAATGTGATAACAGAAGCATTTTCTCTTAATCCTTAATCTGGTTGAATTCCTTTGTTCCCTGAAAATGAAAATTAATCAGTCATTGTGTGAATTAAGGGAAATTAAATATCAAAGAATAATTATTCAAATTAAATTAAAATCTAATAAAATGCACCTTGTATTTTGACTAGCACTGATAATTATTAATGGATATATAATTTTATTTATATAAGCACAATTTTAAATTTCATTAGCAAATCTAAAATTCTTTCCAGTGCTGTTCAATCGATGCCCTAGTTCAGTCTAAGGGACGATGACCGCGTGCTAGCAGTCACTCTCCCACACCAGAGCCGAGTCTTTTTTGAAAGGTTTTTAAAGGGGCTGACAGCAAAAAAGCATCATATCGTCAGCGGCGGAAGTGGAGCTTCAAGCTCCTGGGTCAGCCCAGGAATGCCCGGTGTCAGAGCATGTGTTGGTGGCGGGGTTTCTCTGACAGAGACTGTCAGCCTGGAAGACCGTGCTGTAAGGAGCGTACCTGGGCAGTCTTGCTGTCTGCCACCAGCTTATCGAGAAGCTCACTGTTGCTCTTCAGGAACTCTTTGAGCACTGGGCTGTTGTCTTGCATCATGAACTCCTTGCGGGTCAGCTCCATGCCCCTCTCCAAAGAGCGCACATCCTGAAGGATGCTATCCAGGGATACTGGCACAAAGACCGATTCATAATTCAAGATGTAATAACAAAGATTGACTCGATTTAAGGTCCAGAAGCGTCATAACCATGAATGAAGTTATGGATTATACCAGAGGTCGGCAGCCTTTTAAAGCAAAGAGGCATTTTATCTTAAATGTCTGACCCAAGATTTACAAAGAGCTGCGCAATGGATAGAGAAGAGGGTTTGAGATACAATTTTTAAATTCAATGTTGGTATATAAGGTATTTAACACAAAAACAAAACAGTACTTACAAAGAATAAAGAAAAACAATTTTTGTCTCAGTTTTAAATCACTGATGCATAACAGCGCGAAAGTGACTAGATTGTTCATAAGAACATAAGTACTATACAAACGAGAGGAGGCCATTCGGCCCATCAAGCTCGCTTGGGGAGAATTTAACTAATAGCTCAGAGTTGTTAAAATCTTATCTAGCTCTGATTTAAAAAAAACCCAAGGATTCAGCTTGCACTACGTTATCAGGAAGACTATTTCATAACTACCGGTACACGCTGCATAAAGAAGTGCTTCCTTAAATCCCGTTTGAAATATTCTCCCGCTAATTTCCACCTATGGCCACGAGTTCTTGTATTTGAACTAATGTTGAAGTAACTCTTTGGTTGAACAGCATCCAAACCTGTTAGAATCTTATAGACTTGTATCATGTCCCCTCTCAGTCTCCTTGAGGCTGAACAGATTTAACTCAACTAACCTTTCATCAAATGACATTCCTCTAAGACCTGGAATCATTTTTGTGGCCCTACGCTGCACCTTTTCTAAGGTTCACAATGTCTTTTTTAAGATACGGTGACCAAACCTGCACACAATATTCTAGGTGAGGTCTCACCAAGGAATTGTATAATCTTAGCATTACCTCCCTTGA
>JABFDZ020000097.1:15083650-15095568 GCA_019775955.2 Pollimyrus isidori
TAACATGTTTTCTGTATGCATGATGTGATATTTAATATTCCTCTGTGGTTCTAGTGTGCACAGAGGTTTGGGTTAATCTGTAGAAGCCAGTACTGTAGCTGTGAGATTGGAACATGGAAAACCAACTTAAAATCATCTCATTGGTGCAAGGCAGCAATCTGATGCATTGAGTGTTTCAGGAGGTCTTCACCCGATGTGATTGGTCCGCAGAGAAATCTCCAGCTCCCTTAGGACTTGGGTGGACTCCTGGGCGCGCCTTTTAAACTGACAAAACAGACGCAAGTTATTTGGATTGTCAGAACATTTTCTTTTAAAGTATTCTAAAGGAAACTTACAGAAGTACAAGTCAAGAGATATAGTCTCAAAGGAAATAGGGAATTTTATTAGCAATAGCAATCAGTACTAATTCTGAATAGTTTTTTAAAATAAAGTAATAGTATTATAGTCATATCTGTTTCTCACCATATTAACCAGCTAAAAACATCACAATCAGGATTTTGATTAGCTGGAGATTAGCCTGATATTACTGCATGACAGACATTCATGAAACTCATTCTTATAAAATACGGTTTGCAACTGACCATATTTTATAACTTCTTTAAGGGTATCCTTAGAATAATTCATGACACATTTCAATGCAAATTTCCACAACTCACTCAGTCTAAGGGATACATTTTTGAGAAAAATGTATATTAACTTAGTGAATTTTGGAAATGTAATGAAAATTTATTGGATTACAATACTTTAACATATGATGAAGAAGAGTGACTTAAGGTCATTGGTGATCTTATCTCAGAAACAAGAAACAGACTGAGTATGTTTTGGAAATTTGCTCTTCTGTTTACTTGTTGATATAGATCACCAGAATCTGCTATTATTTAAGCATGTAAGCTTAACTAAAAATAGCACAATAGAGTTCACTGGTCTCTACCCAAAGCAAGCCCAGAAAACACCCAGGAGACCAATTCGCGGGAGAGTTATTTTAAAACTGCCAGACTAGAGACTAACATAAACTAATTAATTTCCAGGGCGAAATCTCTATTATGAGTCCATGATGTGTTTTTTGCAGTCAATATGGTCTGGATCATAGGTATTGAAATAACTTTTGAAACTGCTATTGATATCCAGAGCCTATTCAGAATGGTAGTCTTTAACATGGGGGAATTTTCCTATACTGTAGGTGTTAAGCAAAGAGGGGGACCTACCTTCCGAGTGACTCCTTGGTCCAGGTAGCTTTTCAGTTTTAGCAGGTATGTCGAGGGGGGGTTCTTCACCTGGAAACGTTCCTGTTGCCGAGGGCAGATAACCACAAACGTGTAGTCAGCTGAAGTAGTATTGCCATTTCATGAAGACATTGTGTTGGTCTCTTTATTATTTGTTGAAAACTGATTTTTTTACATTTATGTGTCAGCAATGAAGTGGTAAGCTATTCACTGTCATACTGGAATAAACATGTGTTTATTTCTCTTGTTTGTTTATTTAGCTATTCAGCCCATCTCAGAAATGACCATGGCTTGAGGTCAGACATAACAGGAATCGTCACAGCCCCTCTGCAGTCATAAATATTCAGCCGTGCGCAAATGCAATCATCTTCTTGAGAGCTAATGTTAAGGAAACACTAGCCAAAATATTGCTCGCATGTGTTTCCACGGTGACAGTGCTTATGTGACACTACTGTTTGTGCCACAGGTAGTCAGCTGGCTTACTGCAGTTACCATGGCAATTTAAAATATTTATGAGGCACACAGCATGAGGCAGGCCTTGTGGCAACCACAAGAGAACTTGCACAAGGATGCACACATTGGCAACGCAGCCAGACATGCTGACACTCAAGTGACAATCGCACGATGGCATGGTGGGTCACATTCTTTATGTATCAATTACAGGCAGCTCCGCAAACTGCTGTTTGAGCTCAGTCCCATTTCTTCTGGGCATCTTCTGCTCCTCACCTGGTCACAGACGAGTTCCCACTTCTTTTCGCTGTCATACTGGCAAAGTAGCTTCACCTTGTCTGGTGGCAAGTTCATTGAGTTCTGGATTAGGAAATGGAATACTATCGTCAGTCATCACTGGCATACACTAATGGATTACTTGATTTTATGGTTTATAACAGAGGTCGCTAACAGGCGGACCGTGGGCCAGGTCCGGACCCAGAAGCTGTCCCATACGGACCTGGACTGATAGCCAAAACATTAAGTTGTTATTTAAAACCTGACAGGACGCTTCTATTTTAATTGGGGCAGCGTTTGTAGTCTTTTCGTTAGTGGTTTAGCAGTAGAACCGCTGTTTCCTGCGCTAATGAACGTCAAACACCTTTAACTGCCAAACAAGATGTAGTTTGGTTTATGCAGCCCTTTGTCTGTGCTAATGTGACATTAGTGTTAATAGCCGCAGTGAAGCTAACACCCGCAACCAAAGAGCTGCAATATTCCTAACAAAGTGACTGGTAGGTCCTGAAACCATACAGCTAAAAAGTTTTCAAATACAGTATGCATTATATGACATGTTGGATAGACATACAGTAGTTTATTGCTGGTTTCATGTTTGTTGAAGTTTCTGCTTTTTATGTATAAAGCAGTATTATCTGTTATATAAATATAAAACTCAGGTAAAACAAAAAATGTACGTTCATGGCCACCAAATCTAAGCATTTGGCATGACACACGCTTTCAGACTCATGCTGGAAATCTTACGACAAATATATATTATTCCATTATAGAACCTAAAATTAGCTAATGTCAAAGGTGTGTTTACACGGTTAAATACAAAAGCAGACTATTTACAAGGTAAGAACGTGTGTTCATGTATGTTACATGTGTGTGCAGACACCTCAAATTGGCTGCTGGCGGAAGTTCTACGTCACGTGACAATAAATATTGTCAAATGTTTTTGAATTGTACTGAATTAATTTGATCTGACAGTCAGGTACTGATTACATACAATGTTGATACAACTGGTAGGCTACTGTATATATCACACTATATAGTTAGACATTATGATCTTCCGGACCTTTGCTTCAAGAAATTTTCTCTAACTGGACCTCTTTAAATTTTAGTTGAATACCCCTGGTTTATAACCTTGATAATTTAACTGGACATTTTCATAATTTATTTTGGTCATGGCAAGAAAGTCTAAACAAAATACATGAAAAGCACATACTGATGAAGGCCTTGTACTTAAACGTCTGTATCACACTCATGGTGAATTATTAATTGACAAAAATACAAAAATACCCTAGTTCAGACCAGATTATTCTTAATCTGATTGTTTATACTGTCAACAACCCAACAGTGTATATTCATCTGAGATGGCAGAGCAGGGTTTTTAAAAAGACTTTTTTATGGACAAAAATTTTATGGTCTTGACAATTTCTGAAACAAGTGAATTCAGAATGTATTTTGCTTCTAGCTATGGATAAAATTTGAAAATGAAAGACATACTATTTACTGCAAATTTTTTTATGTTAATTTTTACTGCATAGAATATGTTAATAGGGATATTGTAAATCGTCTCTTACCACTTTAGATATTCAGAGAAGCTATAATGTCTAGGTCTGCTTTGTTTACAGATGTGCCAAAAGTATAAGGCAATCTTCTTAAGGCAGCATTGTTGCAGTCCAGCGTTGCCTTTGAGCTGTGAAATTTATCAATATTGTGGTCAATTCAGCATTGCTACAGAAGGTAGTATGTTGAGCGAAGTCTTTAAAAGGGATTGAAAGAGAAAGTCACAGCAATCTTCTCTATGAGATGTCCCTCCTTCAACCGCTTCGCCCAGAACAGACTTTTGCATCAATGCATGCTTGCGGGACATTGTGGACATTTTTACAGAAAGATTTTTAAAAAATGTAAGGCAAAAGAAAGCTAGGGAGATTTCTTACCCTTTCACAGGATTATTTTACTAGCTCGAGTTGTGTAATACCAAGTTGAGTTCATAGTCTTAAAACACCATTTAACAGACTGTGGAAACATTTCTAACCACAAGTTCACCATGTTTATAAAAATTTTGCATTCTATTTCTAGCTCATCATTAAAAATTCCAAGACAGTCTTGTCTGACTTTTAATAGCAGAATGTTATTGTGACACATTATACTTCTACCCAAAAGTACTCTGGTAAATTTCAAGGGGTAATACTGTGTGATATAGGTGGGTATACAAAAACTTGTCATTTTGTGTCCCACAAGGAAAAAAAAAAACTTTTTATAAGAATTTTACACACACAGAACTTTATTTATATCTCTCTAAACCTCAATTAAAATAAAATATTTTCTAATCATTCAGCTAAAACTTATTTTTTGTTGTTTTTAAAGCAATTCAAACTTTTTTTGTGAGAAGCAACTTGTAAAAACATAAAACCAGCCGTATACAAACTTAAACTTGTATGAAGTCTCAAGCATCCTTTCATAACTCATGATTTTCATTTTGTAATATGTGTAAAATGTTGTGAAACAGAACAATTTAGTAGTTTTCATGAAAACAACCCTTAACAGATATTGGACTGTTCCAAAAGTTTTTTTGAAGTATGGTTGTGAAAATACAAGCACGCTCTTCTTTTGAATAATTTTCTTTGAGTCATGTAAAATCAGACAAGCTCATTGTCTCAACCCTGTTATCACAAAAAAAACCCTTTAAAAAGTTATTTAAAATTTCAAATGTACTTACACTACAACATATAAACCTCTCTTGAATGCACACCATGTCATGTCCTTTACTACATGGCTAATATTGGCTGCCAATAACATTTTTCATCACCCCTGTTACTGTCAACCCTGTTACTATCAACAGAAAATAACAGAAAAGTTTTACATAAAACAATATTATTCTCAATGGTATTTGCAGGTTAATTCCTTAACTAATAGAATGCTACAGTGAGTTGAAATTATTGACCTATACTTCTCCATACACTATCAGAGAACTGGGTTTTAGAAATGAGCTTTATTATTCATTAGTTTTTTATGTTAAGTTACTACAAAATATAGGCTAGTGTTAGTAATAATGGGATTTATGCATTTGTATTATATGATTTGATAGGATGCCTCTTTGTGCAGCAGAATTGTGATTAGATATTTTGCAAACAAAGCAGTCATATAAATGCATTATAGATACCTTCATAATGCATTATAATGCATTTATGGGGTATTATAAACATGGCTATAACTAGCCGTAACACATTACAGCCATGGTTATTGTGCATTATGAATGCTCTATGAAGCTCTCATCCCTTTCATCATTTTTCATTACCTTCTATGCTAAAACTTCTTGATAATTCTGCCTCATATTTTTTGGTCCTGTTGAATTAAACTTTATGTCCCTTCATAAGTCAGTTACACCTATAACTATAATTTAAATAAGCAATATAACCAATACGGAAACTGTAGTTAACCCTGTTATTGAATTGTCAACCCTGTTACACCCCTTGTATAAATACCCCCTTTACATCCCTTAATTAGTATAAAATCCTAATATCATTTTAAAAATGAAAAGACAATTGTACAATTAACTTGTGAAATAAGTTGTGACCAGTTATCCACCCAAAGAAATTTAGGAATTATTTTGTTTTCAAGATGAACATGGGTCATGAAACAGGCATGGATGTTGATTATTTGCAACAGTACATTTAAAAACAAGATAGGCAAAAATGGCATAGAAATTCTTTTGGAAAGGTAAGGATCGATGAATCAAAAAAGGTGCTTAAAGGATTTTAAAACTGAAATTTGAAACATAAATAAAACATTGAGCGAGAGATGGCATATATTCGTAGAATTACCGTACTTAGATATTCATTAACAGCATCCACAAAATAATTGGGTGAATTAAAAAAAATATATAACATTTGGTTGAAAACAGTGAGCAATTAATATAGTCACGCCCTGCATCCCTTCCCCCTTGTTCTCTCCCCTTTGTGACTCTAATAAGCCACACTTGTTACTTGTTTAATCCTACATCTCCTTACAGCCCTCCTGTGGATCACCCCAGGTGCCTCTCCTCTGCTCCCCGTATAATGCGTCTTTTAGTCCTGCGATCCCCAGTCTAGGCATTCACATCACTACCTGCATGTGTTCCTCAATGTACCCTGTGCTTAGTGTTCCTGCCCGATCCTCCCTACTCCGTTTTGACCCCTCATAAGTCTGTTTCCTTTGCCCTGCCTGTATTGTAGTTTTCTTTAATAAAGCCTCTTTTGGATTTCCTCCACGCCTACCTTCACCTCCATCCTTGCCCTCCATGTGTTATAGGGTGTGTTCGATTTCAATGCACTGCTTACAGCGCTGGCTTAAAGCAATGCATTATGGTTAGATTTTTTTTTTTTGTCCGACTTCAGCTGGCGCTACAAAACGTCACTATGCATCACCATGTGACATGGTACAAAAACCTCGCAAGACAACTTGAGACAGATTGTGCGCCTCTGTGACAACACAATTTTTGACCTTATTGGTTGTCATGTGTATGACGTTTGCATCCCAAGTAATTTCCATAAGTTAGCTGCAATTTCTCCCGAAAAGCAGGTAAAGCAGTGAAAACTGGTTTTCAGTTAATTTACATGGTAAAATAAAGTTTAAATAAATTAAATAAATGCTCTAATTGTTCACGTCAGTTAGTTACTCTAATGTTGCTCTGCTTTATTTGTTTAATCTGTCTGTGAAGAACGCATTCAAGTAAGAATTGCATTGTACTCTGTACATGACAATAAAAACTTTGAATCCTAAGAATAAATGTATTTGATTTTTTTCCCTGGCAGCTATCTTTTTGCACAGGGCCACTATACACAATATTTTTTTCCACTATATTTTAATTTTTTTCCACTACTAACAGCAGTGGATCAGGAGTTGGGTTATTGTAAAAAAAAAAAAAAAAGCGTAAAAGTTGTACAACTTGGCTGAAGTCACTTTATACTCCATCCCTGCAGCCGCCGGCAGATCTCGCTCCACGTCACGTCAGCTGCAGACAGACCTATAAGCCCAAGTCGAACACACCCATACTTACCGAATGGAGATGGGGGGCTGTAAAACTATATAATACAATCACATTATATCCTCCTGAGACCCAAAAAAAAAAATTGTCCTTCAATGTTAGGTTACAGTATTTGTCTTTGGAGGAAATATGACACATTACATTTAGATTTTTTCAATTTTATTTTTATTTTTACAGCATGCCCTCTTTAGTGTACAACAGTAATAAACATGTTTCCTAACATCAGTGAAAAGATAGATGCAAAAATAAAATATCCACTACCATAAATGAATGGGTGGGGTCTCAGGAGGATATACTAAACAGAAAGGAACTTGCCTATCACTCATTCAACAGAAATCAGAAAAATGGCAAATGAGACGTTCGCTGGTGCTGTATTGAAAGGAACCGGGTAAGATGATCATGCCGGTTCACATGAATCATTTAACGCGTTCAACCGGGGTTAGGGGCCCGCAGTGTACGGTCACCACGGAGCACAAGGCTCTGCAGTTCACTAGCAGTATGGCCAGAGTTGTGCTGATGACTCTTGCATCATCACTGCAAAGCTAACCAGATAGATGGATGGGGTTATCCTCTATCTGTCCGTCTACCTATCCATCTAACATTGTTTGCCAAATTATGTCTTACTTCGACGACATAAACTATCGTTTCCAAAAGTGAATTACTATTTCACCGGCAGGAAGCTCGTGCACTGCTTTCAGCGCCCAGGCTGCGAGTCGGAGCGCCGGACCAGCGACGCCGCACGTACCGCAGTCTCCTTGCCCGGTGGAGGGGAGTCTCACTGCAACACTGCAGCGCTCCGTGCCCGTCAGGCGTATGAATGAAAGCTGCCGCAGTCTGCAACTCCCCATTAACTTCCCGTCCGGCGAAGCCGGTTCATCAGCGTGCTGCAGATTGCCCTATATATACAGTATTCCGGTTTACTGGATCGCGAGAGACAGGCTGCACTTACGCCGCCTCCGGCTCAATCTCCCTAAATTCTCCAGCACCCCGGCAGCGCTAATTATAGGTCGTTAAGTGCCAGCTGCTATTTGAAAGTGGGTTAGGTGACAGGGGACTTAAAGGCAAAATACGTCACTTCAGAGTACTGCCCCACTGAGATCACCATGCCATCGACATTTTGGTTAACTTACGGTATTTCTCCATTTACTTAGCTTTTCAACCAAAACCAGCAAGACAAATTTGTTGTCTTTCAAGCCAAGTACTTTTTCTGGGAGACCGACACAAGTTCTCATGGTACGTTAATCTTGAGCTCTTCGGTGCCAGACCAGGCTTTTATTTTTCGGTCACCCGATTATGGATTGATATATTAATGTAATTCCCCAGGCGGCCAGCACAAACTAGAGTATGTAATTATAAGGTCTGACCTTCCAATTGTCCCCTCTTTTTTATTCTCTAGTGCAACAATTAAACTCCACACAATTTAACCGATTCATGACTTGTCATAAACCTCTAACGAGACTGAGAAACAAATCACCTGTTACAGTGCAAAAATCGCATTCTCACGCAATTATATTCTAATATTCTTTAGAAATGTTGTTCAGGTGTAATGTGACAATAATATCTCACTGTCGACATCACATTGCATGTGGACAGTTGAACAATTCACAGGAAATGTTATTAGAACTAATCAGCAGCAGTAAGCATAGATGAAAGAATAAAGCGCTTTATGATTCTGTTCAGCATTCGTAAACACTTTTCCAGTGTGAAGTCACAGTGAATGTAAATAGCAGGAAAAAAAACAGAGGCTACCATGAAAGAAACACCAGGAAACACACACACACACACACACACACACACACAAACACACACATTTCTATGGGCAAAACCCTAATCCAGCAATGACAACCTTTACCCCTACCCAGCCCAAAACATATAAGTAACCAAAGAAATACAAGTCTTTTGACATTTGTAGTTTTTTGATTGCAATCACAGATTTTTTATAAAACGTAATTTCTCCCAGTGGAGACAGAAAACACACACACACGCACAAATTTGTCTATAGCAATATAAATGGGTCCATTCATTTCTATGGAAAAAACCCTAATCCCAATTACGACACCCTTAACCCCTACCCATCCCTAACATTAACCATAAGTAACCAACCCAAATACAAGACTTTTAGCATTTTTACTTTCTTGATTGCATTCACAGATGTTTATAAAACTGACATTATTCAAATGGTGAACACAAATGATATCTCCAAAAGTAGGGAAAATTCAGGTTACACCACTTTGGGGACAATGTGTTCCTCAAATGTGATCTATATAACCCCCCCACACACACACACACACACACACACACACACACATAGGTAAGTTTAGAGAAAGAACTTCACCCACTGAGGACATGCAAACTCCTCACACAGCTGTGGGTGAGAATATAAGCCACAACCACAACCATGAGAGACTGCAGTGGTACCCACAGAGACACTGTGCCAGACTACAATATAATTATAATCAATAATTGCTGTACTGTCCCAAAAGTAGCTCATATGAAGTAGAAATCTGCACGTCATACCTGAACCGCAATCCTGAACACTGCCGAATACAACATAATGTGAATTCTGTCATTACAAATCAGTCACACCAAGCAAATCAATACCCTGCACTCTCTAACCCCACGCACAAAAAAAGGACCAAAGACGACTAGCCCTGCCTAATCAATGACAAGCCATAATTATTGCTCAATCGATATGGTGTGATGGAAGTTGCCAGATTGACCGTGAGAGGCATCTATTTATCAAAGATGTTCCTATGGTTTAACAGCAGCCAGGGAGTCTGGCTCACTGCCTGAGAACGCAGACGTAGATTGTACCCTACGCCGACTGACACCTCTATTGAAAAAGCCAGTGCCAGTCACCCAGCCTCTGATGCTGATGCGAGTCTCCTGGAGTCATCTGAGGACCTCGTGAGTATGCATAGATGGGATGACCTCTGTAAACAGACATGCTCCAGTACACCCAGTACATGATGCAGCTCATTTCCCGTCAGATGCCACGAGGGGAGGCGTATTTAAAGTTAATGCTGCAACACATAAAGGAAATGCACATTCTGCACTGTGGTAGGACATCTCCAAATGAAACTGATAAAAGGCTGGGATGGCATACACATAGATAGCTGCATGAAACTAAGACAGGTTCCATCATTGCTCTGACACTGTTAGGACCTTCTGAGAAGACAGTTTTTTACTCAGCATTTCAAGCAAGTCCAATATGAGGCTTGGGTAGTCTGAGGCAGACTTGTTGTTTTTCAGATCAATTTGTCATACTCTCTAAGAGGGGCCTTGGTTCAGATGGACTGACCTCTCTCATAGGCCAAGGACAATTACATAAACACTTCTCTGCACTTTGACATGCATAATTGAACACAAATATCAATATTTATCCATGCATAGCTGGAAACCTGGAGACCAGACCCTTTAACTATGTTATAGTGCTATACTTATACTCCATAACCACCGATTATAAACGTTAGCTTCTGAAATTATGAAAATTATGCTTAAATGGGATACATTTAAAGATTACTTATTTGAATTACTTTTCAGCTTGCATTTTTTTCCTCAGAAGGAAATGCTCAGGGTCCATTGGCAGCACTCTGTTTGGGATTTGAACCAGTAACCTTTCCATCGCCGATCAACATCATTATTCAGTAGCATACCAGGCAAAATGCTCCGTTTACATTTGCAGTCACAGAGTAACCAGTCACCACAAGTGGACAGTAAGTGATTAAATGGCGAGCTGATCTGACTCATCCATCAAAGCACAATCATTGTTAACAGATGCCCCTGAGGTCAGAATCACAGGCTGGAGCTGCAGTTGGAATTCATAAGTGAAAGGCTTGGAAGATATCACAATATTATCACTGCGATATCAACAGCCTTGACATAGTATATTAACTTAGCTTTGAAGCGATAATCCGTGGTGCTGCCATTTAACTGCACACACTAATTCAAGGGCAGATGTGAACATTACAGGTTCAGAAAGTAAAAATCCAGACCAAAGTTTTGTTTCAACCACCCAGTTGAGAATCACGAGTCACAGAGTATACAATTCGTAGGTTGAAACAAAGTCTTGGTCTGGATTTTTATTTTCTGGACCTGAAATGACCATCTCTGTTCAAAGGTACCAAGAAACCCCACTATATGCTGTTGGAAAATGCGGCCAAAATATTGATCTATAAGAGCAGATCTCACTTCAGTAATTAATGTAGCAACTAGCCTAACAAGTTCTACAGGAAAGATGAGTGATTGGTGTGTGAAGAAGATTAATGTATGCATCTGTCAGTTTTTGGTTTTAAGCTAAGGAGTGGTTCACAATTGTCATCATCTTCACGAGCGTACAAACCGTACGCTTGGGGGAGGGGGGGAGGGATCGGCGTACGCTTTTGTTCTCTCCCCCCGAGCGTACGGTTTGTACGCTCATGAAAATGTTGACAATTGTGAACCACCCCTAAACTAGGAAGGGGACCCAGGAAGTTTAAATGTATCCACTTGTTGCATTTGCCCAGCTATTTAAAAGACAGAATCATGCCAAATCCTTACTCTAACATCAACGTTATCATCAGGCTGAATTTTGAAAGATAAGCAAGGCTGCTTCACTTTCAGGTTCAGATTCAGCCATGAGCCATTATCGGGGTGTTGTTGAAATGCACCAATTAATAAGATGGGTCTAACATGGAAGAAACACACAAATGCAATAATGAGACCATACATTTTCACACAGTGGGCAAAGCTTCTTTTTATAGATACACTGGTACCTCGGTTCTTGAACTCACTAGAACTCTAATTTCTTGACAGTCGAGCAGACCAGTTTGACCTAGAACTTGATCTGAATATCAGAAGTTGAACCATGATGCTGACCTAATATAAATTGTACAAGCCAGGAAATGAGTCATACTACAATGCAATTCTTACTTGAATGCCTTCTTCACAGACTGGACGATTAACCAAATAAA
>JABFDZ020000097.1:15110730-15138909 GCA_019775955.2 Pollimyrus isidori
CACACACACACACACACACACACACACACACACACACACACACACACACACACACACACACACACACACACACGGTCTCCTGGGATTTTTGCTAATGTATATAGATTGCCACTCTGCATATATTGCTGCCCACGACCTGCCAGTTTAGAAACATCTATCCTATCTGTAGGAAGAAATACACAAACACAGGCAGCACATGGGGAGAATATGCAAATTCCACACAGAGATCTAAGCTCCCAACAGCACAAGTGTGGAACAACAGTGCTACTGTACCTGCACAAGTCTCATCCTGAAAATGATCTAGATTTAATGCAATTCTTTACCACTTTGACCTTCAACAGACAGGAAAGCAAACGCTGAAGACCTGACCTTCTGAGCCTTTCAGAAGTGCGGTGTACCACATCCGGTTTGCGCCATAGCACATTTTTCCATCCTTGGGCTCAGAGTCTTCTACTGCTGCCATATTGCTAGCTGATATGGAAGTGTCCTGCTGGAGCGAGTTGTTTGAAATCAACATACATTCCTCACACACCAATCCATTTAATACTTTGAATCATACATGGGCACACATTATGATATGTACCAAAATGTACAAAGAGCCCATTTACAAGTCAGAATTAAGATTCTGAAAACAGAAGACACACATTGTGATTAGTAACATGGTGTTTAATAGAGTTTGAGGGGAGACCCTGCTTTTTAAATGTTCACTACACCAAACAAATAAAAAACGCATCAAATTCAAGTTTAGGAGTGGTACCTAAACAGACTTAGTTTTATTTTTTATACCTTTGGGCAAAATCCAGCCAGTTCCTCCTCATTGCTGTCGGCAATGGAGGTGGCACTGTCCCTGCCAGGCCTGAGGAGAGCTGCAGCACAGGAAGAGTTCAGGAACCATGAAGCAGTCGCGGGGGAGGGGGAGTTGTGGGGCTACACCCACCCACACAACGAAAGCACAGCCTTCAAATGAAGTTCCAGGGAGCAATCATAGGGAGCAGAACAGCTGACAACTATGTAAAGAGTCCCACCTTCCTGGTACACACACTGATTCTCTTTTACATTTACATTCTTTCTGCTTACATATTAGCCCTGGGGGCTGCAAGAGGTCCAGCCAGTGCAGGGTAGGCTCCAGCCGCAAATATAGCCAGCACCACGCCCCGTGGTGCACTGCCAAAGGGGACAGCAGCAGAGCCAGCACTGCAGCCACAGAATTGGAAGAGGTACAGGTGGGTATATTTTCTGCATGCATATATACACTGTACATATGTGATGGGGGACAGAAAGGAGCAGGGGGCATGTCGGGGGAATATTCCCAACTATCAGTTTTGGCAAAGTTACTCACAAAAGTGATTCATTACAGACAGGGGAAAAGTTCAGTCCAGAAAGTACAAATCCAAGCCAAGGTTGTTTCAACCAACCGCTTATGTTTGGAGAGTCACAGTCAGAGTACTCAACTGGTTGGTTGAAACAAAACCTTGGCTTGGATTTGTACTTCCTGGATTGACCTTTCCCCCTGTCTGTAATGCATCACTTTCGTAAGTAACTTCGCCAACATTGCCCATGAAGAACTTGTATGCAGACCTCAAGCAGGGTCTCAAAGCCAACAAATGCAAGAGTAACTGTAGATCAATACTGGGACAAAAACCACTTTGATGTCAACTAGAAGACCCACTTGAAGTCTAGTTTGTTCCAGATTATGGCGTTTTCCTTACAAGAACTTGTTGTACTCACCAGCAGAGTAGGAAAGGAGAAGCCCTGGAATGTAGCAGCCCAACATTGCCAGGAACGTGAGGAACCCACAAGCCATGAGGCAAAACTGAGGACAGCCAAGGTGACCAGTGAGTTTCATTTTCACCTTCAATTTCAAAACCAGTCAGACACTAATCAACGAGTTTAAAGGAATACAAGATGATCTTACTTCTATAGCTGGTCTAATTAGCTTGCCAAAAGTGACACATTCACAATACTGACGCCATACATTTATCAGACTTTTATTCAGTGATATACAGTACAATAGATGGAAGGGTAAAATCTGTTTGCGCTCCCAGAGATTTGTACCCATGACCTCTGTGTTATTAGCACAACGCTCTACTTGCTGAGCTATAAGAGCCCTGAGCTGAACAGATATGAAGATTAAGTACATTTAACAATATATGCATATAAAATGAGAATTTTAGAAAATAATGTATTTAAATTACCAATTTAATCCCCTTTGGCAAAGTATTACATCAGTCATCAGTTGTTTTAATGGGTTGGTCAAGGAACAAACAGTTTCAGACAAACAATAGTTTGCATGATGATACATCAACAGAGCACCAAGCTGGCATACAGCTAGCCACACAGGACCAGTATGCTCACTTAGAGTTACCAGGCGGTCGGGTGGAAGGGCTCGCACCTTGCCGGGACTGTTTTGTCTGAGCAGCATGAGGTTGCCCATAAGCGATGACAGGTCGACCCACATTTCAGCCACATAGTGACTCAGCTGTGAAACGCTGAGGAATCCTGGATGGGCCAAGCTCCATTTATCAGACAGGCTAAACATGTTAAAGAAATATTCCACAGAGTGACAAATGAGTTTATAAGCATGTCACCACCTTGCTGAAACGTAAAATTCAAGCACAAATATTTCACGGTTTCACCTAAAGGATCCAGTAACATAGTTTATGCTCAGAAACCCCAAATCAAGTACAAACGGTGTAACTGTGATGAAACTGTGATGAAAGATGAATTTTTGGGCTAGCGAGATAAATTGTCAGATGTAAGACAGTCTTTGTAAGTGAACAAAGATAAAGTCTATTTAAACTGAGGTACCTTAAATCTGATAAGTTATCCAGCTAAGCAAGAAATCTTACTTTGTGATTCAGGCTGCTGGAGTGAACAAAATAAATGTCATTATTTACTGCATATCTATCCAACTATACAACCATATTTTATACCTGCTTGTCTTATGACAAACTGCTTGAACAGACCAACTAATCACACACCAAGTACTGGGTTTAAACCCCTAACCTTGGAGCTGCGATGTAACAGTGCTAAATCGCTGAACCACTGTGCCACCAAAAAAAAAAAAAATAAAGCAATTTGGTATATTCAGTTCTTTTTAACTAGGTACATTTACTAGAAAAGCAAGGTACAACATTTATATAAAGAGGAGCAAAAAATCTCTGCTGCAATGAGACCTTTTATTATTTTTTATTCATATAAAACAATAAAAAAATAGTAATCTGAAAAAGACTTCAATGAAATATCAATCCTGACAAAGCGTGAGCAGTTTTAAGACTTAATCACTTAATCTTGTAAAATTACCTGTCATTTTCACAAGGAGGCTCAGCTGTAAAAACAATTAAAGTATATTAGAAACCACAAATTGTTCTTAGTACCTCCAAAGCATGTTAAATAAATCAGTAAATGCTAAAATGATGCCGCTGATGCAGTGCAGACAGCATATGAAAATACAAAGGCATTAGAGCAAAGAGAGCAGCGCAGTTCCATGGGATGGATGAGAACACGTCAGAGACGGGGCTGGGACTCACATATCACCTGATGCCGGGCCCAGCTCCTCCAGGAGTCGAGGCACAAGAGCAGGACCAGGCCAGAACACATAAGGAACAGCAGCTGCAGGGAGCTCAGGGCAAGGAACCTGAGGGGAAAGGACACCAAGACAGTCAGCTATAAAGCAAAAACCCACTGGTACCTCGAATTAGTCAGAAAACCCATGGGTTTGTAACCTTGCATTTGTCTGTATTTTGTCTCCCCCAATATTGAGTAAATACCAATCTAAGAAAAGATTAATGTCAACTTTCCAGAACCTTGCCAAAGTATCTCTTATTTCCTAATTATTTTCAATTTCCATTTCAAGGAAAGCAGAAATCTGTGACCCCCCCCGAAATCATACTGTAATAGTAAGCTTTTTTTTCTTTTTATTTTTTTTATTTGGCCAGTCAGTGGAGGTGACTATATGGAGGAAGTAACAGCTTACAGTAAATGCAAAAAAAAAAAAAAAACAGCAACTACATACGCAATGTTAGCTTAGCCTTAGTTTATAAGGCAATTTCAGTTAACTTACTACATTGTACACTGTTCTTCATAAACTTACTATATGGCTAGCTAAACAGAATAACATTAAAGCAGCATTATGAAGTTCTGGCCTAAAACTAGCAAACCACCTAAAACACTTATAAAAATCTTGCAGAGCCCACAGACGATTCAGTTCAATTGTATTTGTTTGGCGCATATACGGAACGTGACATTGTGTTAGAGCGCTTTATATTATCCCTGCCAAAAGCCCCCCAGAGAGGAAGCCGGAAGCGACAAACACTCCAGCTGCTAGGCAGAAAAACTCACTAACATGCTAACTAGCATCTTCTGGATTTTTGCACTGCGAAGTCTTTTTTTTTTTCCTGGGGTGTTCCATCCTGGACCACAGAACTATATAGTGCATACCCCTGGGGGCTAGTGTGAACAACGGGGGTGTATCGGTCCTTCAAATAACAATGAACCATCAAAATGAATACGATACCGAAAGTAGTTACCTATAACAACATGCATCAGCAAGTAGTAAATTGTTGCACAGTGTTACTTTAAAGTAAATACAACAAGCAGAATATTCAGTGTATCAAATTAACATGCTCCTCAATCTCAGTCATTGTTCTTCTGGTAAAATAGTGGTATCTACTATCTAGTCTTGATGCAGACAGCACAGAGAGACAAGGAAAGGGGCAGGCGTGCTAAAAGCAGTGACCAGACAGGGACAAAGCTCAAGATACAGATGATCAGGGGAGAAAATGGAATGTAAACTACAGTATAATCCAATTTAATACAACACATAGACAATAAGTGTAAGTATCTCACTAAATAGGTAGCTTAATAAGGCACTTGATCTTAACATCATGTGGACCCTTCCAATGTCTACACCACAGTTACACCCTTGGAAAAAACCTTAATACCATCTGAATACCACTAAAATATTAGTATCATGTGTGGGGGAGGGGGATATGTTTTTTTTGTTAGGCATTATTTCACCTAAATGTAATTATTAAAAAGAACACTAATTCAGAGGCACCTCTCAGCTTTTCTTACAGCAATTCATGTTTATTTACATTTCAGCCAACTTGCCCATGAGAAACGTTTCTCTCTTGGATTATTCTCCCAAACGACATTACAATAGTTTCGAATACCGAAACGTTTTTGAGTCACTTTTTCTCAGATATGTACCAGTCGTTGACGGAATGACAGGCCTAGTAAAAAAGCACCAATTATCTCTACTCACACAGGAATCAAGTGACAAGCCTCTGATAAGGCATGGACTGAATGCTAGTCATCTCATCCATTTTTGGGTGACAATTACACAACACACAATATAAGAATCTTGAAGATTTATGTATGAAAGAAGGCCATTGGTTATTTACATCAGATGACAGCCCTTGTATCAGAGGATGATAAATACCAATGCTTTGCTAGGCATAATGCTTACAATTTCATTAAATCAAGGTAATTGGTTATTAAATTCATATTATTCGTAGTTACTGTGTTGATCACACCAAGTCATAAGAAACAATAGCGATAATGATGATATGCATCTCATGTGCAAGATAAACACTTACCAGAACACAACGTTTACTACAGAGTAAAGTAAGAGGCTTTGTAGAGGCCGTTCCCACAGGAGCAGGGACTGCAGGCAGAGCAGCTGCCGGTCGTGCGGTCTTAGCCACTCCCGGATCTCCATTTGCAGCGCCCGGACCCTGGCATCCCTCTCGCTGGAGTATGGGCGAGCCCTGAGCACTACATCAGCCGTCATCCCTTGCAAACTGCGAACGTTTTCCATTGCTGACCTAACGGATATCGCACACTTACATGAAGCAGGCGATGCTAAGCAGTCCCAGTAGGCGCTTATCGCCCCTGGCAGCCGCTTGTAATGGGAAGCGTGCAAAAACCACAGCGCCCACGCGACAAACTGTGCTAACTCTCACAGTCCTTCTCACTCTCTCTTCTAAATTACCTGACTGCCGATGATCCGTAATAATTTATAGGTTATCACATTAATTTACCCAACCCATAATTTCTATCTTGATCTAGATGGCAGCTGCTGCTTTACTTTTACTTGTTAAAGTTAGAGGCAAAATGAAATTAACTTCGATTGTTAAAAACTTCCTTAGAAATTATGAATTTAACACCCTCCCGCCAAAAGGTGCTGCAATAACTTCTTTTGAAGCACTTATCCACAGCATCTTAGTAACTGAACCGGCGTTAATGACGTACGGGGCGCCACTTGTCCAATCAGCTGCGTGACCCCTAGTGTCAGGTGTTCAGGTCTGTACTCTGCGCATGCGCTCAGTCTGATAACTTCGAACTGCTGGAGAGAGCTGTGCTCTGGAAACCTGTGTTGATGTACATCTGCTTTCTTAACATTTAATTTTCACGCACTATCAGCGTTTTAATCAATTAATCAACGGATAAAACACAATTGCAAGAAAATTGGCATATTTCCTGTTTAATATAAACGTTATCATATTGAAGTTATTGCAGTTAATTGTTGAAATACATAATTGTTCATGTGCATTTGATTAGTAGGCTATCTATGTAACTTGTAAGACAGGGGTTTCCAACTTAGGTCCTGGAGAGCTACCATCCAGTAGGTATTCTATCATACCCGGCTTCTGATGAGCCACAGCTGTTCTCAGGTAAATACCAGGATCCAAGTGGGACAGAAAACCTACTGGATAGTAGCTCTCCTGGACCGGAGTCGGAGACAGAAGATGTAAGATGTCGAAGGATATGTGTGAAGTTTTGTGAATCAAATATGTCTGGTTGTCTAGCGCAATATCCTGTTTTATTATGTTATAGTATTGTATTGGTGATACTTTTGGGAACATTTCTAAATAACGTTTGCAACTTTCTTGCATTAGGACAGGAAAATTAAAAGTGCGCATAAAACGATAGTAACGTTATTCTTTACGCCTAAAAGCGCTTCACGAAAATCCCACATGGTGGCGCACCCACTTTTTATGAATAGTATTTTGCATAGGAGATTAGGAATGCTACGTGCAGACACTTAGTTTTATTTCTCAATATTTCGTTTAATTTATATGTCAATGTGGTACTAGGCTGATATACGTTTATGCACTAACTCTATTCATTATTTTCTACATTTCTTTATTCTTGGGGATATCTCACGACACTTTGTCCAGAATACCTAATAAGTGTAGTGCCGGCATTAACATACTTTACAAGCACACCCTTTACCGACAAATTTCGGCTAATTGTTTTTATACTTTGCCTTAGAGGGAATCAGTGTTACAGAGCCATTCTCCTGAATTCCCAGCTGAATGCCCTGAGCTATTGTTATGGTATCTGATGGACCTGAAGTGTTTTGTGTGCATGAGGACGAAAGCTTCATCAGTGTCTGACAGCCCTGAATCCAATGCAGTCCACCCAAAAGCGCCTCTCAGGTAGAATCATGTGTCCAAAAGCAGTCTGGAATCCTAAATCTTTGTGAAAGTATGAATTCATGGGGAACTAATAATTTGCTTCAGTAATTGATTGTTTACTCTTAGAATGAAGTTTTGTAAAGAATTACTGAACACTGTAGTATAAATTTGATTGGTATTTAACTGAGATGCTGACATTTTGTGAAAAATTCTGCTAAACTGATCTGTGCTGCTTAGAATGTTTAATAAATAAATAGCTGTGGTCTCACTCAACATAACAAATAAAAGTTATGACTATAAGATGTTTCAACCAGATTTTAGGAGACCATTAAGTCAGCAGGTAAGTGTGTAATATACAGTAGATATGTCACATGGGCATGTATAATTTTGTTTGTTGGCTGATTGTCCAGCCATCTTTCATTTCATTTATACAGTAGAGGGTCACATTCACCTGGGCGCCTTGCTCTGAAAGCAAGTAGAGCTACCCTCAGGGGAATTTAGAAATACCACTTCCCTTAACTGTGTGCTTTTTGACGACAAGGGGGAAGCCATGTGAACTTCCAAAGAGCTCACAATCCTGGAGATGTTAAGTAATGCAGCTTAGCTGCAGTGCCACTCTAGGCTGATCGTCCCAAAGAAAAAAACTCTTCTGTTTTGCCTAGACTGACTCAGATGACTATTGATAGTGACCTCCTCTATGGGACTGTTGTACTAGCATGAAGGGGGTGCTCTGCCCACCCTCGCATGCTACAGTAGGTAGTCGTTACACTCCATGTCGCTCTGCTTCTCCTGGATTAAATTGGAGTGTTTCTTTGAGACTTGGATTATGAATTTAGCGTTTTGTTTTTGTGTTTTGAAATAACCATTTCTCAACCATTTAATCTAATTTTCCTGTTGCTTTCCTGTTTCACATGAGCAAGGAATTTAGGGGAAGGTTAAGCTTGGGAGCCATGTCTTCTGGCAGAGCAAGATCCCACTGATGCGCAGAATTAGGTAAGGGCGCCACATACAGTGCAGAAGAAAGCATTTAAAACTGAGCAAATGTGTGGTCCTAGTGAGAAAGGACGCCCCCCCCCCCCAAACACCATCACTCCCTTTCAGCTCCACTTTTAACTTTCCACTTCTGACTCGTTTGTCTTAGGTCTGGTGTGGTTTTTATCATTTCTATGTGCAGAATGAGGGGAGAGAAAGGGTAAGACTTTCAGGGGCCCAGACATGGGAGGGGGCATGAGTGTATGAACATGGGTAATGGTAGCTTTGGTGTAGAGAAGGGGGGGCATTCAGTAGAGCTTTTCTGGGGCCTGGCCATGTCTTTGTGCAGCCCTGTCTCTGTGTGGTTGGGTCCTCTGTGTGAAAGGGAGCCCGGATGTGGCCAATCAGGTCCTGCCGCTGGGTGTGTGCTGCAGGGTGGTGAACGACAGCACCCGGCTGTCTGTGTGTGTGTGTAGGGGGGTGCCCTTCACTATTGGCTGCCTACCGGGGCTGTGGAAGGAAGCCAGAGAGGCAGGCAATGTCCCCTGGGCTTGTGCGTGCCTAAACAGGCTCCCTGCAAGCAGCACTCACTTCAGCTATAGTAGTCATTATATTCAGTTGCTAAGCAGATGCTTTTTATACGAAAGAACTTGCATAACTTATTTTTCCATAATAACCTTCACTTTGACTGACATCCCATCCAGGGTGTACCCCAGTTTTGCGCACTGACTACCTGGGACGGGCTCCAGGCTCCCCAGCGACCCTGAACAGGATAAGTGGTTAGAAGATGGATGAATAGAAAAATAGATTACATTCAAAGCTGGAAATTTTGATGATAATTTTGAGTAGCCTTTTCAAGGTGGGCCACATCAAAGCCAACACCATCTGGTTGATAGTGGTGACATAAAGCACTTAATAAGCTGATGTAAGAAATCCCACTAATAATAAAAATGACACAATGAGCATCCATTGGTTGTATTGCATATTTCTGAATACTGATCTGTGACATGGCATGATGCCGCATGATCGTATCAGGTAAATATTCTGTTGTGCGAATGGGCTCAACTTAAAGGTACTTGTTAAAAGTGCTGACTGCGTATCATAGTTTAACCCAGAGAAACTCTTAGCCTACAAGACAGCTTCATCTCCACCCCCTACCTTACCTCTGCCCCCTTAATTGTGGGGGAGGTATGCACACTGCACTTTTTGGGACTGTAAATTGCTTCCATACTGAGGCACACCCTTTCTGTGCCGCCCACGTGCAGGTGCCCCAGGAAAAAAAATCTGTTCCAGAAATAATGTTCTGAGATGTTCCTCTGAAACTATTTTGTTAATCCCTTATTATGTCTGTACTGTACATATCAGCTTATAGACACATGCAGATGCTCCGTGGGAAACTGACTTCAATTACTCTTACAGTCTTGTACAGTAACTGTGCGTTTCTACTTTACTTGTTTAATTTGCGTTGCGGACTCAACTGGGTTAATTTGGTTGATTGACTGCAGCCGATGTGATGTTTTTTTTTATTGAGTGGATTGAGTCCTTGTATTGTGTAGACCATTGGGAGAGGAGTTGTTTTTTCTGGTTGGGTGTTGGAGACATTTATTTGGCTTGGCCATTTATTTTTTCTTTTCTGGTTGTAAGGTATGCGTGTGTGGGTGTGAGTGTTTCTTTGAGGTAAATTCTTTTCTTTGTTTATACTGAGTTCTACTTTTCTTTCCTAATTAAAAGTGTCCCAATTAATCACTTAGCTCTGTACTGGTGTTCTTTCTGCTCAGGATGTATGGATTCCCTTAACTTTTATGTGTGGTTCCTTTCCCCTCTAGACTACTTGTTGAGCCTTTCGCAAAAGGGGTCATAACATATGATTTGTGCAATTGTGTCCTTTGCAACAACCTTCGGTAGTGTTGGAAAATCCTCTTCCGCTTGCCAAGCATATTCCTCTGTTGTAAGCATTTCTCTTCCTATCTGAATTGCCACAGATACACTGCATGTTCTGGGCCCTCTGTTTCCTCAGTCGGCAGGTGTGTCTTTGACAAATGGGTCATAGCTTCTGGGAAGGCAGTACAGTATATGCTATTAATATCTTTATTTATTTTCTTGGCTATTGCTTTATTGTTTATCATTAAGTCTTATTTATCTTGATGAAGTTCTGAAAATATTTGATAATCTAAATCATTTGCAATATTCAGAAAAGGTTTTATGAGAAACACATCGCATTAGGCAAAGAGGTTAATTAGATGGTAGAAATTAATCATGGGTTCAGGAAGCAGGCGGAACGGAGAGGAAGCTGCCATAACATCAGAGGATCTTTTTTTCTGCACACAACTTATGCTTAAAGGATACAGCCATTTTTGTCTTTGCACTGGCTTCAAACTCATGTATTGATTATATTCACAATTCTTCAGTCTCTAAATACAAATCTGAAGTAGAACAATAAAGGTAATAAGAGAAAGTAATTACATAAATGTGTAATTAAACCAGTGCTGCTTCTGGCTCTTCCATACAGAAAGACACACAAAATATTCCCTGTTTCACTGCTTTCACTCTTCCATGACATTTTGTCTTGGCATTTATTAATATTATTATCGGGGACTATATCTTGTCCCGTTTACTACATCATGCCTCCATCATCATCGCATATCATTACCACAACCATGTGCTACTTTGCTCCACAAACAATGATCTGATTTGACTGCATCAATCACATCCTACCTTCACCCCCCATAACTGGCTACATACTGGTGACAGTTGACCAATCAGTTAATGGGCTCTGAGAGGTCAAAATACAAAAGGATTGGTCACTGAATTGAAATGGGACCTTAAAGTTATGTGGCTTGTTTCAGGCTCATGGGAGTTTTACTTATACAAAAATGATTGGTTGAGAGAGAGACAACAGATTGAGGAGGAGGTGGGATCAAGACATCTGATTGGTTGATCCTGCCCCCTCTAGTTGTTTGAATCCATCTCCTATACAATCTGATTGGATATTCTCTCTGAACCAATCATTTTTTGTTCTGTCCTAAGAACATTTTTGGGTAAGTAAAACTCCCATGAGCTTGTTTCAACTTCTTTGTAAGAACTATGACCTTTCTTTATAAATGTATTCTGGAGATTTCTTTCCAGCTGACTATGTATGGTTGTTCATTAATGTAGTCCTCTATTTTAAGTAAATCTGATGTCTTTCTATGGTTGAGACCTGTAACTGTGTTCTAACAGGGCTGGAAATCCGTGTAAACTACCAGACCCCTGTCAAGTGCTGAATAATATAGTGTTTGGGAAGTGCTAATTACAGGGATGACACCTCGTTTTTACAAACGTGTATCTGATGCTCAGGTAATGAAGATAATGAATGTTTGGAACGTTTTCAACTTCATCCATGTAATTCTGACCTTTACCTGTGATGATGGAAAGGCCCGGCTTTCTCAGGTGCACAGAAGCTTTTGAGAAAGGAAACTGACCAGTTTCATCCTTTGGATTTCATTCATCATCCAGGTGACTAGACTTGTATTGGCCTGCTGATTTCTGGTGTTCACTGAGCATGTTCTCCTAGTGGATGGTTTAAGTACTGCTTCAGGAGTGATATGTAAGGGTGCTATGAAATGTATAAGCAGATTAGGTCAGTGTCTCCTGTACTGGTGTGCTGTTGTGATTCATGAATTGAGTGTTTTATGAAAGCTTGTAATCTACCAGTAAATTTATGTTCCCATGCTAACCTGTGGTCATGGAGTGTGGGAGGTTGTACAGTAATGTTCCTCTGCAATGTCTCTGACTTTATGTTCAGCAGCAGCTTAAGGAGTTTGGTGCTCTTGGGGAGCCACAGGGTAGAGCTGCTGCCCCTTCAATTGGGGAGGAACTGTTGGTGGTTTGAGCATGTTATAAGGATGCCCCCTGGCCTACTCCCATTGGCGTGCCTCCTTCTTGTGGGCGGCGGCCTCAGGGTCAGACCCAGGACAAGCTTGAGGGTTGTATTTCCCAGTTGGCTTGGTACGGTCAGGGAATCCCCCAGAGGATGATTGAGTCTTTGACCAGAAAACAAACTAATGATACAGCAGATGAAAGGGACTTATGGGAGAAAAGACTGATTCAAGTGATTTGTGTGAAAAGGGGGGAGATTGTCATTTCCCGTGGGAAATCACAGTATTAAGAACCAAAAGCAAACTCTGGACTTATGGATTCTTATTGTAGCTCATGTATATTGTGTAAGATTAGCAATTAATTTGCATATGCTGATTCTACCCCTACTCTGCCCATAGTATGTTAAGCTACATATTTTGTATTCCTGTTTACTGGATTCTAATTGCCTGCATACAGTTGTGTTATTTGACATGATCAGGCTTCTATTGTGATAAAGCTTGGTTAGGTCAGTCATTACGTGTTCAATGGGCACATATTAACAAATCAAGAGCTCATAAATGTCATTATCAAATTAAAATTAAATACTAACATCGTATATCATGGGACCAGTTCTGCAAGCCATGTCTCTCACCTTTTCTTCCCCATTTCTCCTTTTTCAAAGATGAGATAGAGCTTTTTGGACTTCCTTCATTTTTGGCAATACCTTAAGTCTGTTTATTGTTAGAATGTGTCCTTCCCAAAATCAGTTGAAATACTTGTCATCAGGATTGTATTATGGTAATTCAAACTGATGTAAAATCATGTAATGTGAGTATTTTACAAAGCAAATCACTTGAATTTAGTATAAGAGCGAGATATCTATTTCCAGTGCAGACACTTCCCTAGGTGATATGCAAGTTCCCTTTTTAAAAGCCTGTATAAAACATGCAAAAAAGTGTATTGCCCATGGCAATAGTTTCCCATCTTATCCATCCATTTCATATCTACTCATGCAGTACAGAGTCCAGACGAGCCTGCAGCCTATTCCAGGCAGCATAGGGCGTAAGGCAGCAGAATTGTGTTCTGTTAAGCAAACTAGTGAATTGATAACTGTGTGCATGTCCTGACCGAAATGGCTGACGTTTCTCGGCTGCAGGCTTTGTAGTATTTCATCACTAAATATGTGTGAAGTACTTGTTTTTAAAGTCTGACATTTTCCTTGTTATGATGAGGGTGGAGCCTTTGTTTATATATCCATGAAAAGTCATGCAGCATAAATAGTTTTCCACAGTTTGACTGGTCTAGATTGTAGGATAATACAGCTTTTTGGCCAAACAGCCAGTTATCAGATTTCAAGAATGACATATATTTGTGTAATATAAATAAAACACTTGGTTATAGAACATACAGGTCAAGTGAAGAGTTGGGTACAACAGGACAAATGCATATTAACATCTGGGGAGGTAGTTTTTTTTGTTTAAGTTTTGAAATACTTTACAAGCATTACAGAAAGCTGACATGATACAAAACATTTTTAATTCACTGAATTTTAATTAGTAAATGAATCCATGTAAAATGTGATATTTACTAATATTTACTGTGATATTTACTGTGCTGACCCACCGGAGTATGACCTTCCCACCTGAGTATCACGCTTAGAAATGACAACTTTCAAAAGTCAGTTATATTTTTTAATTAGATATATGAATTTTTAAAATTTATTGCACATCTGAATTACCTGCTTAAACATAGTGCAACTGACACATATATTTTTTATATATGTATAGTGACGGAGAGAGGAAGACAAGTACCATGTAGCATAAAAAGAAGATACAAACAATGCTCATCGTTTTACAAACAAAAAAAAAACGGGAAAGGCTTTTTAACGATAGAAGAAGCTGCCTGCAGCTGTAGGAAAAACAGCACAGTGGTTGAGAAGAAGCAGATTTTGGTCGTCCCCCTCACCCTCCTATGGAGGATGCTACCGGAATGGAAACTCTTATTAAGGAAAGGACATTGCAAGACTGACAAGGGCTGATTCAGGCTCGGTGCAAACCTGCTTGAAATGTGAAGTCGTCTCCCCATAACCCAAAGGAGTAAATGGCCCAGTCGTGTTACATTTTTGGCATGGATAATGTCTCACACGTTAAGTTATAGTAGTGGTTCTCAATCCAGCTACTGGTCCCCCCCGCCAGAATGTTTTCATTCCAACCCACACTGCTTTCAACCTGCCAAATTCATTCTCAGCCTATTAAGGAGCTCATAAGCCTGATTAAGGTAGGGTTGGAATGAAAACATTCTGGCAACAGGTGGGGGGCAGGATCAGGATTGAGAACCACTGATTTGCAGAAAGGACAAATCAAGTTCTAATTTCACGGTTTGATTAAGGCAGTATTGTTCTCTGTTTTTTGATAACCAGAATTGTATTAAACTGCTTTCTCTGATTTTAAACCTTGGGAGAATTAAACTATATTTGGAAACTTGGCAAAAGTTCAATGTCTAATCACTACTTATTTGTTCAGAAAATTCACATGTGAAGGAATTGTAGTTAAATATAACAAATATGTAACAATTTTAGAATTGTTCGGAGACCACTATATAAATGAATGCTAGATGAAATACAAATAACATTTAAAACCAGATTATTACTATTAGTAGAATTATTATACTCCTGTATAAAATATGAATCTCTATCATGAAAATATGGAATTAGTGGTATTCTCGGAGCAAACATGTGAGCCATACTGTACCAATTGGAGCTGGCAATACTACAATTATAGTGATTAGTACAACTCATCTGCAATGGGCATTAATGGAATGCTTTGACGGTATAATTAATCAATCAGATATCTGTCATTAATTACTCCCTGCAGATTAAAGTGTCAAGGCATTTCGAGAAGTTCCGGAAAGAATAAATAAACATCAAGATCCTCAACAGGGAGGAACGACAGATATTTTGGTCCTTGTGTTAAAACTAAATTTTCAAGCTGAGGAATATTTAAAAGTGTGAAAAAAGAGAAAATCTACACATGTAAGAGCAATACTGCCAACAGGGGGTGCTACAATTTTTAAATCCATGCTTGATCAATCGTAACAGAATTGTATTGCAAATATAATGAATGATATTTTTGGTTTAGGCAAATCAAATACAAATATAGTGCTTTGTAATGACAAACAAAAAAGGTACAAGAAAATTATTTCCACTATATGACACAACAAAAGCGTTTATATAAATAATTGTAATAGTTCAGCAGTTGTCAGACTGGGTAAAAACTGGTGAGGTGTGGATTCAGATTGTATTTATCTTTACATGTGTTACCAGTGTAATGTCAGTCAGTGAGAGGCTGAATTTCCATTTGAATTGGCAAAATGAGTGTGTGTGCAAGTGTGTGTCTGTGTGCGCGCACAGTTTCAAGCATCCACAGTATCAGACATAACCAGTCAAAACCCTTCCAACAGTCATTCCAATAAATCTGTTTCCCCCAATCCGGTCCTCGGGAACCCACATGCAGTACACATTTTTGCTCCCTCCATGCTCCCTGGCAGAGTGTCTACATTTTTGCTCCTCTGGGGGCTGGGAGGGAGCAAAAACATGGTCTATCTTTGGGTTCATGGGGACCAGATCAGGAAACACTGCAATTCACTGTTTAAAAGGTTAAAGTAACATACTATGACAGCAGATGAAGGCCTGTGGAAAGTAATGTTCTTGTTAGTCAGGCTGCAGAGAGGTAGGTTTTACTGCCTTTGCTTTGTTGCAGTCAATAGCGCATACTACAATGGAGTAGACCTAGTGTTACACATAATAAACAGCTAATACAAGTGTCCTTTACGATGGACGTGGTTTCCTTCTTGCTGATTAAACTTCAGACAAGCAACAGAAAGTAGTTTAAAAAGCTTTAAAACAAAGGAAAAACTGAAGTCGTTTGGTATAACATACTTTTGGTTGGTCGATTTTTAATTTGCTTTCATATTGTCCGTATATTTTTTCTCTTCTGATTCAGTGCCTTTTAACTCTTAACTGTGTGTTGCATGATAAGTCCTTATAGTCAACGTCTGTTGGGGTTCCCACTTTCACATGCTCTGTGGGGTCAATAGCTGCGAGGGAAGAAGTCTGAGGCTGAAGCTAAAGACCTTCAAATGGTTGTCTTTGTGCAGAACCCCCATCATGAGGAACACAAAGAATTGCTTAGCGTGGACTCCTTCAGCACAACAGACACACTCATCGCTGTGCTTCCTCTTGACCAACAAGTATCAACAACAAATTCCTGATCTGACAGCATATACCCCGGGTCCTGCCCGACAGCCAGTCCTGGTGGCCCTCTGTGATTGCTGTTGGGTGCTTGGTCTCCTTAGACGAGGTGACTGGGTAGTTCCAAGACAGCAGGGGTATGGTGGAAGCCCTTGTCTGACCCTGTGATAACCTCCTGTCCCTGTTGCTGATGTGTGATGTTCAAGTAGGCGTTCATCAACTGCATTATCTCAGTTGGCTGTGGAAGAGACATAGGCGGTTAGATGTGGAATACTTGACTGTAGTGTCCAACCCAGCAAGCCTTTACCACATCTAAAGCAAGGTGACAGTAAACACAATGTACCCTCCTTCAGAGATGGCAATTTCAGGTTCAGAAAGTAAAAATCCAGACCATGATTTACTTTCAACCAACCAGTTGAGCATAAGGAGTCACAGTCACTGAGTACTCAACTGGTTGGTTGAAACAAAGACTTGGTCTGGATTTGTACTTTCTGGACCTGAAATTTCCACCTCTGCCCTCCTCAGGAAAGCCTTTTTAAATATGCTTTATATTTCCTTGAATAATGCATTTTGTTCCATAAATATAATGTTGGTAAACACTGAGATAATAGCTGTGAATGTGATGCGTTAGATATTGCTTATTAAGAAGCATCCAGTTATCCATCGTCACATGAGTATAAAAGGTATACTGTAACAGACTATATTTGTGATTTCCTCAAGTGTAAAAAATAGTAATAGTGATAATAAAAAATATGATCATTAAGCTTTTTGTGTCCTATGCAATAGATATGCCTGTTCAAAGTGTTTTGTTCAATAGGACATATGGATCAACAAATGCAACAGGGACCTAAATGAGTTCCATGAAACACACAAACTGATATGAAATGTATAGATAATTACATGGTAATTATTTTATCGGACTGTATTACTCAATACCCAAGACATCACTGTATAGTCTGAAATTGAACTAGAGTATTTGCAGTATAATAGTATTGCTAAGTACTGGGGAATGTTTCAGAGCCTTTTCACATACAAGCGTTCCCTGATCTGCCTGGCAGCACTGGTATCTAGTGACAAGTACCTTGCTGGTCTCAAACAGAAGATCCCTGTCTCCAGCAGTAACCTTGAAGGTGCTGCTATCAGATGCTCCATAGGAGCAGATCTGGCTGAAGGGGATGGACTCCATGGCCTCTGCCTCCCCCTTCCTGTACAGCGACAGAGACGTCGCCCCCACTCCCAGCCATAGCTTCTGACAGAAACTGCCCGTCGAGCTCTACGCGTCCCGGAAGAGGAAAAAGCAGTCAGGGCTGTCCAGCGCTCGTCAGAACGGCTCACACATACAGAGGCATGTCAGGTGACGGGACTCACGATGTAGAAGTCGATGTCGTAGAGCGTGCAGCCGAACCCAGGCCATCGCCTGGCGATGCTGAGGTAGGCGGCCATGCTGTCCAACTGGCTATACCCGACCAGGTCCTTCCAGTGCTCCAGGATGGCCCCCATCACTGCGGTCCCCTCCTCCTTCAACCGGCCCCGCAACCGCAGGTCTTGCTCTGCCTTCTGCTTATGGGCAGAACTCGACGTATGGCTCCATAGCGCCCCCGCTAGGAAGTTGCTGCGGAAGCACGGTGGCCGGCCAGGAGGCGGGGCCTGCGATGTGGCTGTGGTGTCAGGAGGTGGCTGGGCGGTCTTTAGGGTGAGCAGTACCCGTGCCTCCACCACATGGCCAGGGAACAGCTCATCCAGCGGAGGGCAGGGGGAGTGGGTGCTGAAGTCCCCAAAGAGTCCCTGTAGGCGGAGAGCGGCCAAGGTCTGCAGGTCCTCCTCTGGGGCAGGGAGCTGACCCCGCACCACCATCTCATGGCACTGGCGTAGTACAGGGACACACTGAGTCAGCATGAGCCGTGACTTTTACCATGTTTGAACCCCCAGGGCTCCAATTAATGTGACACTGGGGCATCTCAGAAGGTTTAATTCTCTCAGATGTGAGACCTTTGAACATTGAAGGTGCCCCTTTCAATCGGCTGTTGGTTTTCTACAAAGTCAGATTAACTCTGGCTATAGGTCATTAAAGCTACACTGCAATGTACTGTAAATCTCCTGGTCTCAGGAACGATTAATTGACCAACATACATTAATAATATCTAATGACTGTCGCAGATGTCTTTGATGTCTTTAATTAATAACAAGTAATCTGAATCTTAAATGATGAATCATTTATTTGCTATTTATACAAATATGAGTACAGGTATATCAGGATTATTCTCTTCATCACGCTCTCCAGCTTGGTGGTCACGGTACAGGGTCAGCCAATGTGTGGTGTCCTTGGAGCTGGTGGGGGGGGTTAAGGGCCTTGCTCAAGGGCCAACGTGACTCTTCTGTTGAGGCTGGGGCTTCTGGTCACAGGCACAGAGACTTAGCCCACTGAGCCATTCAACACCTCCCATCCTTGTGTGTGGAGTTTGCATGTTTGCCCTTTGTTGTGAGTTAGGTACACTGGTGTCTCTAAATTTCCCATTGTGTGTGTGCAATGCAATGTACTGGTATCCCAACCCGGTTATTCCTCTGCCTTGTGCTGTATGCTGCCTACCATAGGCTCCAAGTCCACTAATGACTGTGCAGATGACAGGTTGAAGAATGAAAATCAGGGTTGGTTAATACATTAGTATTTGTCAGGTGCATATGTTCTTGCAAATTTATTTACCTGTTCAAAAAGGAAGGTGTACTCAAGACTGTCAGGCAAGATGTTCTCTGTGTCTATATAGCAGTATAGCTTGAAGTACAGCCATTTCTGGGTGTCTGTGTCCGACTTGCTGGAGAGGCTGGAACACACATTGAAGACGGCTGGGTGAGTTCATACGCAAGACAGCTCCATCTGATTATTCTGATTATGTAGCGAGAAAATGGAAAGGAGGTAATGTACAGAATTTCTGATGTATTTTGCATTTCTCCCTTTGCAAGAATGCAGAGGCCCATTAGAGATTAGCAGTGCACTGACACCATTGTGTAGGCAATGGGTAAGGTGCCCATCTGCAGCAGCTCCCCCGTGCGTAAACTGACTGAGGACTGAGCAATATTTGCTTTGCTTACCCAGTCAGCACGTCAGCGATGATGGTGCTGCCCCCGATGACCCGTTCTCTCTGGCCACTTCGCTCAAAAAGTGCAAAGGCATTCCGGCTTTCTTGCAGTCCGAGCTGCTTCATCAACTTCTTCACAAGCTGAGAAAGAGGAAGTATGACCGATTGTGCTCAAACCACAGGCTGCCAGAGAAGGGCTCTGGATTGGGAAACGCAGTCGGATGCAAGAATCAGAAGAGCAGTGCAGAAAAACTCCTCCAAAAGTACCATGGGGTGGCAATAAAATACAAGACAGACCTGAAATACCCCTACAAACCATAGAATAGGAAAAGGTAGATTTTAGGCACTCATAGTGTCAATGGATCTCTAGTGTCAATGGACAGCTGCTGAAATGATCAACATTGGGACCAGTCGAATCCTGGTCTTAAATGTCTCTATCCGGGGACAGATATTCCTAGTCTGTATATGAAACCTCAGAAAGGGAAAATCTCATCTAATCAAGACAATGACTGAAGAGAGGTTGGGTGCTTGGGTAAAGGAGAAGCCAAAAGCAGCTTCAGTGCCCCCTAAGGAAGAGCGAGACCTGCGGTGGCCCATATCGCCAGCTGAGTCTTTATCTCCATTTCTTTACGTTTTTTCTACATTTATATAGTTTTGGGCACAAAAACGTAAATGACCTATTGGAAAATTGTTTCAGAACACCAGACAGCAGATTCTGGTGGGCAAAAGCTTTAACCAGTGGGATTATGGGGGATTGCAGAACATACATTATCATGTGTGTATAGACATTTACCTTAATTGCATTTATTTAGCTTTAATCCAAAGCTGCACGCTTTTTGAAGAAACAGGGTCAAGACCTTGCTCTAAAATCATTCTACTGACGTGGGGCTTTGGAACCAGTGACCTTCAGATCATAGGTACAGCATTAGGTACCACTGAGCCACACGCTGCCCACCCAATAGCAAAGTTGTTCAGATCAAAATTATCCAACTAATTATACTTTTTATAAGGAAAGAAATCTAATGAATGGAGTGGGATATACAGTAAGGCACAGCTGAGATGTGACCCTATCAGACTGGTGCCGGTGTTGTCATTACCTCATCGGCGGTGGTGTGGGAGCTGATGGGTGTCCGGCAAGAGCCTGGCCCGGGGTGGTGCACCGTACAATGCAGCTCCTGCCGCCTCATAAGCACCTGGATCTCCTCGCAGGAAGGCACCTTCTCACGGCTCTGCGTCTTTGCCAGCGCCTCCTGGATGAACGAGGCGTAGCTGTCTACCTCCGTGCTGGGATAGTCTCTCCGCACTCTGAAAAACAGCACAAGGCAGGTGGGTGATAAGCTCTCTAAAGCCCACATTATTATAGTCTGTGTCGAAAGCCGGCAGGGTGGCTGAGAAGAACTTAGATAGTTCATGGGCCTCTGTTCCTAATAAGATGTAAGCTGACAGATAATTAAATGTGGCCAAAAAGGCATCTTTCATCCAGCGAAGTACTGGTCCGTGACAGTAGGCTCATGCATCACACTTTAGTTTTTCGTCTTTTCTCTCACGAACTGGAACATGGAATGATAAATGTTTGCTTGTCATTCAGATTATGTAAAGAATTTCCTTTTGGCATTCATCACATACTGCAAAAGCGGGAAGAGGCTCTAGCGGGACAGTGCCTGCTGATGCTAACTGGGACTCCCCGTCATCCTCTTCGGCAACCTAGAGGAGGAAGTCCCCCCCTCCAGCATCACATTGTTCGACCACAGAAAAGGTAGTTCTTGCTGTTGCTCGTTATGCGTGGCATAAATTAGGAAGTGAGTCAACAATGGTGAAAGTTTCCCTGAATAAAATAAACAGGCACATGATGTTCTTTTTTGATTTTACTTGTACTGGGGAATGTACTGTCACTTCAAGTAAGCACATACCACATGAAATGTATTTAGATGTACTTATAAAATGTCCTGGGCTTAGTTATACTGAGGTTATCAACACAGCGACAAAAATCTTGATGAATTATCAATGGCCCTTAGAGTCAGTGTAGCTTCAATTGACATGACGGGAAAACACCTGAGGAATGTTTTGCAATATAACCATTCTGAGCCGGAAGATGTGGGTTGGCTGGAATGAAACCGTGTGATTAGCGCTTTCATTCACCTCACCTGTTCTTCATTACCAACACGTGCCTGAGCCTCGAGGCCCTGACCCACATCTCACTGACTAATACCCAATGTATCTTTTGTTTTTTTCTGCCAGCATCTCCCCTGCACTGACGTCGGTCTGTTCACACCCATCATTTTGTTATAATTTACCCTGAATTTATTTTTCAGGCATTTCTCAGCATATACCTGAGAAAATCATGTCAGGCAGTCCCTGGAGCATTTGGGATTGAGGGTCCCAAGGGTGAAATTAGTCGTCTGGCCCAGGGATTTGAACTGGTGACCTTCAGATTACAGAAACAGCCTCCTAACCCACTGAGCCACTGACTGTACTTTATCTCTGAGCCCATCATCAAATTAGGTTCCTGCTGGGTCCTCCCATCCCCATGTCACATGGTTCTGTGTTCCACCCCTCCAGGGTAGGAGGTCTTTCCTCTCACCTGTGGAGGTGGAAGCGCAGGTAACTGAGCACGGGTGTCCCAGGCAGGAAGGTGCAGCTCATGCAGGTGAGCATCTGCCAGTAGCGCAGATAAGGGGGCGTGTTGGGGGTGGGCGCCCCGCTGGTCTGCTTCACCAGCTGGCAGTAGACCTCATCCCGAAGTGGTCGCAGGTCCTGGCACGTCTGCAGCACACCCTGGATCAGTAGCACAGGGTCCATGGCCACCTCCAGCTGCTGCAGTGAGTTAAACAGCTTGACGGCCTCATCTCGGAGTGAGCCGTAGCCTTTCCCGCTGTGGTCTGAGACAGGAGGTTGTGTGGTTAAAGCCCAACATAAACATCTACAATGCATGACAGGTAATATTAAGTGGGAATTATGGGTAATTTCCTGTGCCTCCAACACCTGACACCATGGTGTGGTTAGTGGCAGAGTTGGTATGTTGGTTATTACTTACAGGTGTGGTCAAAGCTTCCATAAGGAAAGGGAAGCAGAGGGGCGTAGAGCGGGCTCTGGGTGTACCTCAGGATTGGGTTTTTTTGGTAAATCTGTTCCACCGCCTCCTGATTAGACTTGCTTTTCTGCATGAGAGGCAAAGGGGATAAGGATGTACTGCAGGTTAATAAAATCTGCATGCCGCTAGTTGAAGGTGTTCCTGTTGAGACACGATACTCATGGTCATGACCGCGACAAAGCACCTGGGCCTCAGGTCCTGTCCTGACCTGTCAGATGTCAGCAGGTGTATTTACACTTCAAAGATGCTTAGTTTACTGGCTCAACTCATTTTTAATCTGATTACATGGGGCTTATGTGCTATGAAAAAATACTAGATCAATTTCTGGTTTTTCAATGTGGTTTTCAGACTTATGAAAACTTTCTCAAACATGTCCTATTGAAAACCCAAGGAGAGGTCTCAGGAGAGTCTGACATTATCATAAGATCTTGACTTCTCTTCTCCACTAATCATTCACCTGCATATTAATCTAACAGCTATACATTTCTCATGATACTCAATATCACATTTCAGATGTCTCATGCTAACGACATAGAAAATATTCAGACAAATATACTTCATTGAATCTCAGGAAATTACATATTACACACACACACAGACACAGTTTGTAAAAATATCTTAGTGGGGACTCTACATTCATTTCTATGGGGAAAACTCCCCTACCCAGCCCTAACCTTAACCATACAACCATACAATTTTTTTGATTGCCTTCGTAGAACGTAGAATGGTCCCCACAACCTCAAAGAAAAAACGTGGGGGACATTTCGTCCGCACAATGTAATTTAAACCTAATCCACTCACACTCACGCACTCACTCACGCACTCACTCACGCACTCACTCACGCACAGTTGATCAGTAAATTTGTTGGCCTGATTCACAATGACGCACGATTGTTTTCACAGTCAAGATAATCCAGGAGCAAAGCTAATCATGTCCTGTGAGCTTCTGGGAACAAAATAGGCTGCTATTGGGTTACACAGCTAAAAAAGGTCAATGAGATTCTTGGAAGGGGCACTGACAGTTTCAGCTTGCATGCATGTGCCACACCCCCCACTGCATATTATGTAAATACTTCATTGGGAGTACAGACCCTGAATTTGAGGAAGCTGTCTATCCATCTCAAGTCTTACTCAGATCCAAAGTCTTCTGGCTAAATGGTAAATGGATTGCATTCATATAGCGCTTTTCTACTCTTCCGAGTACTCAAAGTGCTTTACAATTTATGCCTCACATTCACCCATCCACACACCGGTGGCAGAGGCTGCCATGCAAGGTGCCAACCTGCGCACCGGGAGCAATTTGGGGTTCAGCGTCTTGCTCAAAGACACTTTGATGGGGTCAGGAGAAAGCAGGGCTCGAACCAGCAACCCTCTGGTTGCCGAACGATAGCGCTGCCTTCTGCACCACCATCTTCCCCAAAAGGATGCATCAGACAGCACGGTCTGCAATGGACCAGCAAATGGCTGAAGGAATGGTGACGAATTAGCTACCTGCCACAACCAGCTAGTTTTCAGGAAAAGCAGCCCAACAAATTATTATGGGTTCCTCTACCATTTCAGCTGCAGAGATGAATGGATGTAAGGCGGTGTTATGGACCATCCTGTTCCATTGTCAGCCTGCTTGGATTTCTGTGCAGGATGTGTTTATTTGCATAGGGTCAATCCGTCCAAAGCACCTCGCATATTAATTACACCATAATGGGACATATCCTTGAGGTACACTGTGTGCATTCAATTTCGGTGAATGATATCCTTTCAAGATTTCTCCCATTCTTTCACACAGGCCAGCATGACATGAAAAATGAACACGCTGCATGCAGAATATCAGGTGAATGTGTGCAAATAATTATGTATTCTGACGCTTATACACACATGCAGACAATACAAGGTCATCTTGTTTGATTGTTCTAAGGGACCTAGGCAAACAGGAAGAGTACAGCAGAGTTTGAGTGATAAGGAGTGCAATGATGGAATGAAGCACCAGCGAAATCTGGAGCTCATTTATTATTAACCAGGCAATTTGACAACAAATCCATCTGCAATCTGCCTAGAGAAGAGGATTTTCTGTGTTACTGCTTCTCAGAATAAGATACATGCACATTCTGTTTTTTTCTGATGAAATCAAGAGCTGGAAAGCTCAAATCCTGGTTTTGTCCCAGTGGGTATGGGGATATTTATTGCGAAAGATTAAGAAAATGTAATTTTTTCTTTCCGTGACAATGCAGTAATGAAATCTCCTGAATGGCAGGCTTTGATCACAGCACAAAGCAGAAACCGTGAGCCTGGGATACGGTCATTTCATGGGAATTTTGAGATGCCTCCTCATGGGCAAATGGAGTGGGGTGGCTCTGAGGGGTTTCTGTAGTCATGGAAGCCGCCATTCCCATCGTCAGAGCCCTGTTTGTGATAGACTGGGGCCTTGAGGATGTGGGTCTCACAGCCAAGTCCCCGAATGCCTCTCAGTCCTGGCCCAGGACTCTGTATAATACAAAAAGTCTGCGCTGATCCCAGCTGTAAGAGAAACTGAGATCCAGTCTGCTACCTACCTTATAAATAAAGGTTCCTTTGCCAAAATTCTTCTACCAGGCTATTGATGTAGTGTCGAAGAGGAATGCATAAATCATGATGCTAATAATAGCCTAATGTAAGTCTAGAACAAGTGTTTGTGGAGTTTCATCTAAGACAAAGTTGTGCCCTCAAAAGTTCTAGTATTCAGTTACGCTGCAAAACCTCTGTACTAAGGCTTGATTGTCAGGCACGTTGAACCAAGCCTAAAGCTCACGTTCATCCATTTTCAGTTCCTCTTATGCAGATGAATGCCAGAGTACTGTGAGTTCAGTCTAAAATTTTCATGGGGCCCTATTCCTGCAAGAGGCTGGTTACTAGATGTCATAGCTATCGGAGGTAACAATGGAAGTTAATTCTGAAAATATCTGCAACAAGAAAAAAGGAAGATGACACACCAGTGTAGAATTATTATTATTATTTTTTTTTAATTTTGAAAATTCCTAGAGCTCAGACGGAGTTTTTATTCGCAGCAATGCGGCTTTTAAAACACCTTCACGTTGAAAGTTACATCAGCAGAATGTGCAATGAACCGGCCAATGAACTCACCTCAATGTCCTGAATTAGCAGCTGGGTGGGCGTTTCCACCGGGGCCTTGTTGTCGATGACCTTCTGGATGGCACAGGCCCACTGTACCGCCTCATTGAAGTGTTTGGTGAACAGGCGATAACAGTGCTTCCGGCCATAGACCGTGATGCTCCAGTAGCCTGAGCGGTGAGGAGACAGAAGAAACAGTGTCACTGGGAGATAGGAAAAGCACTGAAGTTCCCAAACAAACCCATCCAGCCTTGCTATACTTACCAGGATTCATACAAAAAGGGTCATGATTCATGTCTAAGGACGAAACTAGTCTGGGGAACTTCCATTTCTGAACATGTGGGTTTGAAACTCTCACCGTACGTCTCACATAAAGGACAGGCTTCGTCACATGAAGTTTACCTTATGTAACTTTGTTAAGCATCTTGTGAAACACATCATGTACTTGGCAATCCCCAGATTTTTTTGTGCCTTCTCATAATAAAGGAAGTGTGTGGAAAATGGGAAGTGTTTACAATGCACAAGCTTCGATGTGTGAAAACAGTGTTTTCTCTGACCCTTTATCACGCCAAGAATCTACTTCAGCCTTGTGTAACTCAAGAGGTCTATGCATCAAAAACAGGTTCACTGCAATGGACATGTACGTATATATGGTATACTCCTATGGAAACTAGGGGGAAGTAATAGCTAAAAATGACACAAAAATATGGCTTTAGTTTCTTGGACTGAAAGCATACACAATAGGATTTTCTTATGGCACATTGCTGCCTGGAAAACAAGATGTCTGTCTACCTGTAGCTAACAGTAGATAAATTAAACCAGACAGACCTCTTTATCAATGTGAAATAAAGGACCAGTCATGGCTATCCACACGAAAATAAATATGCTTTAACATTTTATTTCTGTACCTTTGTGTTTGTCTCAGTCAAAAAAGGCCATTTGATGACCTTGACCATCATATGTGTTTCCTGCTGAAATGAAGTGTTGGGTTTCTGGGATGATTCAGCAATAAAAGTCCACAAATGTTCATCATGAAACTGTCTCCTGATACCACAGATGTCCCGCGATTTTTAATTTTCAGGCACCATGCAGGAGATGGGCTTTTTTACCGGTTTCCTTGTAGGTCTGCTTGTCCGGCCAGATGACTGAGCAGAGACTGGTCAGGACCAGACTTCCCAACCTCCGTGAACTCTTCTCCTGACCGCTGTAGCAGTCCAGTGAATCCTGTGTGAGAACGAACCATTGTCGCCACTGTCGGATCCAGCTCTCTTGCACATCTCGGTACAACCAACCTGCAGCACAAAAGCACCAAAGGTCAGCCTTCCAGAACGAGACCCTGGGTGAACTGGCACAGAGATAAGCGAAGCAAGAGAAGACATCACGACCAAAACTCAGGAACCAGAAAAGGTCAAAATGGCTAGCAACTGCAACACATAGTGGGGTTTTACCTATTTTCTGTTCCAGTGCAAGTCACATCACATTAATGATCCACAACAACAGGTCGACCCAACAGCTGCACAGAGACAAAACTGAGCACTCATAAGTGTACAGCCTTCAAACGGTTAAATAACTAAAAGAAACACTCAAAGTGATGGATATCCAGTGTCAAAACAATTTTTTGTCTTCTTTTTGGTGCATTAACAGTATACAAAGCAGACAAATAGCATTATAAATTCAGTAGGTGTAAATGCAGTACAAGCCCATGAAAATAACAGCAACTCTGGCAGGGACTCTTCGCTTTTGCCTACCCAAACACAACAGAGCCCACAGACTTGGCTGGAAAACCTGGGAAAAATGCCTGACTTCTGACCATGGTTAATCCACACTGTTAACCCACTTCCTGCCAAAAGATCACTCTGGATATCAGTACATGCAGTTGAGGAAATTTTCTGGATAATTCCCCATTAAAATACTCCTGAACCACAAATAAATTCTAAATAATTTCCAACTGATGCATTCCTGAACTAGAAAGAAAAGTTTTCTCCATATACTTGTAGTCTTTTGAGAGAAAATATAAATGCAGTTTAAGGCCATTTTGGGGGAGAGTAACAAGGGAGCCAATCATAACCGGGATCCAAGGTAACCACAAGGGTATGGGATCTGTCATAAGCTAGGAGTTTCTGAGTGTATGAATCTAATGAATGTACCTTTGGTTAAAAAACCCTGTGGAACTGCTGCCTGTAGATATTGTTCTGCTTGTCATTATGCTACATCTGCTAATGGTCCTTCAACTGTCAGTCAAAAGAGAATGAGTCAATCAACACTGTTACTCTCTAATCGTTCACTCAAGTTACTTGTTTTATTTAAAGTTTTTATACGTACTAATTAACTTTTAATTAACTTTTTGCAGCAGTTCATAATTGAGGACAGGCATCATTACCTAAAATGGAAAAACGAGGAAGAGCGGAATGTCAAAATATCCTCTCTCTC
>JABFDZ020000097.1:15183022-15194380 GCA_019775955.2 Pollimyrus isidori
CCGACCCACAACATCCCGAGCTGAGGTCAGCAGTGCACCATCCCCACCATAAACAGTGTTGATGCTGCACCGCTTTCTTGCCCTGAGACGCCGGATAGTGGACCACAATCTCCTCGAAGCTGTCCGGAAATTGTTCTCCATGGCCTCGCCAAACTTCTCCCATACCCAAATTTTTGCTTCAGCAACCGCCGAAGCTACGTTCCGCTTAGCCTGCCAGTACTCATCAGCTACTTCCGGAGTCCCACAGGACAAAAAGGCCCGACCTTACGGCTACAGCTCCGGTCAGCCACCTCGACAATGGAGGCCTGGAACATGGCCCATTCAGACTCAATGTCTCCCCCGGGACATGGGCAAAGTTCTGCTGGAAATAGGAGTTGAAAGGGGATTCCAACAGACGTTCCCAGCAGACCCGCACTATATGCTTGGGTGTACCAGGTCTGACTGGCTTCCTCCACCACCAGCGGAGACAACTGACCACCAGGTAGTGATCAGTTAACAGCTCTGCCCCTATCTTTACCTGAGTGTCCAAGATATGTGGCCGCAAGTCCGATGACACGACCACAATGTCGATCATCAAACTGTGGCCTAGGGTGTCCTGGTGCCAAGTGCACATATGGACATCCTTATGCTTGAACATGGTGTTCATTATGGACAATCCATGACGAGCACAGAAGTCCAATAACAAAACACCACTCGAGTTCAGATCGGGGGGTGTTCCTCCCAATCAAGTCATTGCCCATGTGAGTATTGAAGTTCCCCAGCAGAACAAGAGAGTCCCCGGGAGGAGCGCTCTCCAACACCCCTTCCAGGGACTCCAAAAAGGCTGGGTATTCTGAACTGCTGTTTGGCGCATAAACACAAACAACAGTCAGGACCCGAAGGCGAAGGGAGGCTACCCTCTCGTCCACCGTGGTGAACCCCAATGTACAGGCGCCCAGCCAGGGGGCAAAAAGTATGCTCACCCCAGCTCGGTGCCTCTCCCTGTGAGCAACTCCAGAGTGGAAGAGGGTCCAACCCCCTTCGAGGAGACTGGTTCCAGAGCCCAAGCCATGCGTCAAGGTGAGCCCGAACACATCTAGTCGGAACTCAACAGCCTCATGCACCAGCTCAGGCTCCTTCCCCACCAGACAGGTGACATTCCATGTCCCTAGAGCTAGCCTCTGCAGCCGAGGATTGGATCGCCAAGGTCCCCACCTTCAGTCACTGCCCAACTCACACTGCACCCAACTCCTATAGCCCTTCCTACAGATGGTGAGCCCATTGGAGGGGGGACCCACATGCCTTGTTCAGACTGTGCCCGACCAGGCCCCATGGGTGTAAGCCTGGCCACCAGGCACTCGCCAATGAGCCCCACCCCCAGGCCTGGCTCCAGGGGGGGGCCCCGGTTACCCGCATCCGGGCAAAGGATACCGTGGTTCTCTGTTTTTGTTCATCATAAGGGTCTGATGAGCCGCACTTTGTCTGGTTCCTCACCCAGGACCTGTTTGCCTTGGGTGACCCTACCAGGAGCATAAAGCCCCGGGCAACTTTAGCTCCTAGGATCATTAGAAGTCACAAACCCCTCTACCACAATAAGGTGTCGGCTCTAGGAGAGGTACCTGGTAAAATAAAGTTTAAATAAATTACATAAATACTCTAATAGTACACATAAGTTAGTGGTTTATTTATTGTTAGTTATTGTAAAGTTGCACTGCTTTATTTGGTTAATCATCCAGTCAGAAGGAATTCAATTAAGAATTGCATTATAGTATGACTCATTTCCTGGCGCGTATAATTTATATTGGGTCAGCGTTCACAGTTCGACTGCTTATATTCAGATTGAGTTCTTGGTTAAGCTGCTTTGTTCGACTTTCAAAAAATTTGTGTTTTAGTGAGTTTGAGAACCGAGGTACCACTATGTGTGTATATGCACTCACCTAAAGGATTATTAGGAACACCTTTTCAGTTTCTCATGAATGCAATTATCTAATCAACTAATCACATGGCATCAATGCCACGCAGAATTAAGGCAGTTCTGAAGGCGAAAGGGGGTCAAACACCATGTTAGTATGTGGTTCCTAATAATCCTTTAGGTGAGTGATCTTTACAATTTCAAAAATGTATTACAAAGACAAATGAAAAGACAGATATGTGGAAATTATTACAAAATGAGACATATATGTGTCACGCCCACGGGGGGTGGGCTTGGGCAGGTGTAGCTCCATAAGCCATGGATCAGATAAAAGGGGAGATTTCAGATGTGACCAGTGCGAACTATTGAGCCGGTGCAAAGGCGCCTTACCGAGCGATCTCTTGTCCGCCGTCTCCCCGATCACCCGTTCCTGCCCCGTCTGTACCTTCTCTCCGCAGCCCCGATCCCGTCCTTGACTTACCTGCCCTGTGGCGCCCGGCTTCCTGCGTCCGTCTCTCCGTGTGTTACCGTGTCCTGTGCCTGTTGGACTGTCTGTTGGACTGATTCTCTGGCTGCTGACCTACCTGCCCGTCCCTCAACTTTGATTCCTGCTCCGCGTCCTGGGTGTTGTCTGCCTCGGCCCCTTCCTGAGAGAAGCTCTCAGGAGCAGCGCCTCCGCTCTCCAGCCGGAGATGGCACCACTTCCCCTTCTGATTGCTGGAAGCCCGATCGCTTTGCTTTCTCTAACTACCTCATTCCTTGCATTTCTGGGTCCAAGCTTCTCTCCTCCGATCACGTTACAATATGTTTGTTTTCTTTGCCTCATTAAAGACACCTCTATATGGGCACCATTTGTTGCACAAAGCACATCAAGATGCTGTATCATACCCTCATCAATGGTGGCAATGGCATCACTGATCCTCTGCTTTAGATTAATGATGTCCCATACCTTTGCTTGTGTTGACGTATTCCAATAATACTTCAATTATGGAACAAAAATATGAAAAGCAAAAATCCTCTAACTGTACTGTACATCAATTGTTAACAAGGGTTTAATAACAGATGGCTTTTATAACAGTATACATGGGTGTCCTGTAAACATAGCATATGTATCTCTGCTGCCTAACAACATAACATGATATGACATGAGATGACATGACATGACATGACATAGCATAGCATAGCATAGCATAACATACTTTAACATTAAATATGATGAACTACTGTCGTGTTATTCGTATGCAATGGTTCAGCACACAATGGTGGAATGCTTAAAAATAATACTGTCACATCCATATAAAAGGAAGATTTAAACCAAAATTAGCATGCTAACCGAGTATAACTACATGGCAGTGGGCTAACACCCAGTTATAGAATTTCACTGAAGATATGTCTTACCTTATTGATTGACGAGAATGTAACACACGTGGAGCCCGGAGTGTAACATGATCTGACACCTAATCACCAACAACAAAAAATATATTATAACCCATCTGTACAAATAGAAATGGAATTTGTGGAACATAAAAGAATAAAGTAAGTTTTTAGGGCAGTGTGTTAGGATGCTTTGTCTGTGATCGGAAGGTTTCCTGTTAAAATCCTAGCCGTGAGTGATGTCATTAATAGGTCCTTGTGAAAGGCTGTCAACCCCAAATTCCCTAGGTCATACTTGCCCAATTCCAGTCCCACAGGGCCAGAATCCAACACAGTTTGCAGATTTCCCTGCTCAAACACACCTACAGTACTACACCTGGTAATTAGTTGATTAAGATGCGTTTTGGCTTAGCTCATGATGATTATGAGTGATAGGACTGTACCCAGAAGTTATAAATTTAGCTGTTTTGCCAGCTCTTATGTTTATATCCAGTCTTGCATATGTTGATATCTTACATATATGGTGCTGTTTTGCATTCATGCAGAAAAAAACCTAGTGTAGGGTAAGGCTAATGCTAATATTGAGCATGTTGTTATCTATTCTGTAGTGTTCTTTTGCTCCTTTTCCCAGCAGCCATCTCTCAGTTTATTGGACTTCCTTCAAGCTTAGTGTACCATCTTGTGTACCCTGTGACACAGCACCAGTGAGTGTTGTAATCATAAGCTCTAAGGTCCCTTGCCTCCTGTAAGCAGACTGTTTTTGTGCTTATATTTAGCACATGGGGAATCTACTGGTAAAACAAGAAGTAAAGGAGTCCTTTCCTGAGCTGTGGTGTGAAAGCAGAAGGCCTAACACGAGTCTGTCATTACGAAATTCCAATTCATCTTTAAACTTAGCTTCCGTCCAGTGTTTCACATTCTCTTCCAAAATAATGTTCACCTACCATTTTTATCAGCATTATGACTGAACCCTGTGCACATGTGTATTTGTGCAATAAAAGCCACTTCCTTTAGTTTGTGTGGCAAGACTGGTTGAAGAGGCATGACAAAAAATAAAGCTTGATTTCAGGTTCAAAATCTTGTTTTGAGCTTTATGGAAGTTTTTGCACTTCTTCTTCCAGGTACATCAAGAAGCATTTAGGACTCGGTTGGTCACAATCTTGACTGGCAGCACTATTTTTGTAAGCTGGTAGCATGGGAAAACTGCATCAAACCAGGGATGGGGTGTAGTACTGTGATGAACACTGTTCTATGCTTTGGTAAGGATATGTGTAAAACTCCTTTTGTCACATGAGGCGATGGCTTCAGCATGGGAGACTTTCAGTCTTTGTCACATGTCTAGACATACATAAATATATATACATCATCATATACAGAGTCGGAGTGTAATTGATTGAAACTGGATTTATATCATGGGAAACACTTGCTCTCTGTTTATACTGTATCAGAAGCCACAATATTTTATATTTATCCAACAGCCATGCGAAATTTAGTGAAATGTAAAAGCGCAGTTTCTATTTTTTCAGAATTTGAAAGGTGCTTTTTATATATAAAAGAAATAAGCTATCAAAAACAGAAACATAGACCAATTGTATGTTATGCAGTAAAAAATGAAAACATGAACTGTCAACTTGGCCTATTAAAATAATCCAACAATCTGCTATGCCATGTATTTTAGTCAAAGTCAAGAGAGGGTGGAGCCTATCCCAAGTAGTTTGAGGCAGAGGACACCCTGGACAGGATGCCAGTCCATCACAGGGGACACATACTCACATGCTATGGGAAATTTAGGGATGCCAGTTTGTCTGACCACTGAGGAAGGCTGCGTAGATCTACACACAAAGATTTTGGCGCCCATGAAAGTGATAAGAAGCTTAAATCAGTCACATAATCAATATTGCCATTTAGTGTCTAGCAAAATTATTATTGAGGCAAGGAATTGAGTTGCGCATACAATACACGGAACTGCAAACTGAAATGAAACAGAAAGACTGCAGAAATTCTATACCTTTGGTTTACATTTTATATTTAATAAAACCAGACAGTACTTATTAATAACATATTATAAGCATCATAGTAGGCACAATTGGCATAGAACTCCTTTGATTGTAGAAGATGGTGACAATCTCTGTCAGAACTCAACAGGGGGAAGTAGGTCCAGAGGACAGATGTAATGCTCGTTGCTGCAGTTGCTAAAGATCTGATGTCAGCATTTTGTCCAGAAGAGGGCAGTGTACTTACCCTAAAAGCTTTTGCTGATGAAGTCTTTTGTGCATGTTACTGCTAGTAAAAATGTTACCTTATCAAACACACTAAACAGGCAGATAAAGGTATTGCAAATTCTGGTATATATTCAGGATAATCTACACAGCCAGGCAATGCCATTATTAAATTTAACATACTGTAATAGTTAGTTCAAACTTGAAATCCTGTCGTAATTTGTGGATAGGAATTTTGCTATTTAACAGCATTCTGTAATTTTAAGAAAAAATGATTGCAACCTTTTCAATAAACACTCATTTCTATCAAGCCACATTGATCCATATATACTATTACTAGAAGCATAGTGCAGAACCAGGAATAAGAGTCATTTGACATCAGAACATCACCTGAAGATGTGGGAGGAAACAAGACTACCGGCAGGCATCGCACACACCTACGGTTTATATAATCGTATTCAGTGAAACAGAAATTGTCACCTTCGCAGTTTGAAAGCAGGTTTATTTATATGCTCAGCGTCACAGTGCATCTACATAGAATCATTGACAAAAAAAATAAAACATTACTTCAGACACCATCAGACCAGCCAATTAAGCAATATTTAACATAAAATAAACTTTAAAAAATTCAATATAACAAAAACAAAGGAAAAAAAATCAATATAATGATTCAACAAAATTAAAGTTATAATGAATTATAACTTTTCGCTTCATGTTAACATTTCTGCAACACTTCTCGCTGAGGTTACACTTCACAAGTCTTCTTATGGAGGCTTTTGATAACCACAGGAAATGGCACATTTCAGGAAACGTGGTGCTGCAGCTCAGAACAGTAGTTTGAGGAAGTGATGTACTCCTTCACGTGGGCTGGATGGATGATGGGCAAGGCGCAGGGTGGCTTTCGGTGATCTGGGAGGATGGGCGACAACGGAGTGGGGAGGAAGGTGGTGGAGGTGGATGTGAGGAACGACCTGGATGTTGGTAGCGTGGGGGTGGTGGAGCCGCAGCTTTCGAGATGCGAGGCCGAGGCGCTGCCACACGGGCAGCCCATGCTACTGAGAAGCTTCTGGACATCACTACGGAAGCGGACGCCCACGAGGGCGTAGAGCGGGGGGTTCAGGCTGCAGCGTGTGTAAGCCAGGGTCCGTGTGACATACTCGGCCATGAGGGTGGTGTTCCATTGGGTGCACGTGTTGGGGACACCCGCCACCTTGAAGGAGAGCACGACGGTGTGAGGGAGCTGGAAGAGCACAAACACCAGCAGCAGAAGCAGGATGAGCCGGAGGGTGCGCTGTCGTCGCCAGCCCTGCCCCCTCAGCAGCGTGCGGCCAATCAGGGAGTAGCACACCAGCATCACCAGGAAGGGCAGGCAGAAGCCGGCGATCTGGGTGGAGCGTGTGGCCATCCGGAGCTCCCAGGTCGACTGCAGCTCACACTGCATGGAATCCTCATCCACATCCACGAAGATGATCTCCGGCAGGCTGAGGAGCAGGGAGACCAGCCACACCCCAAGCACGACCAGCTTGCTGTAGCGCAGCTGCCCCCGGCGCAGGCGTTGCGCGGCACGTGTCTGCACAATCACCACATAGCGGTCCACGCTGATGCAGGCCAGGAGCAGCAGGCCGCTGTAGGTGTTGATGGCGTACAGGCTGTGCATCACCTTACAGAGGATACTGCCAAACTTCCATTCGTCCAGAAGTATGTCGCTGGCTTGCAGCGGAATGGTGAAGAGCAGCAGCATGTCACACACGGCCAGGTGGAAGAGGAAGACGTCCGTCATGCAGCGCAGGCGTAGCCGGCGGTACAGGGTGAAGGTAGTGATCACCAGGAGGTTCCCCAGGAGGCCCAGAAGGAACACCACTGAGAAGATGGACATCTGTACCACTTTAATGGAAACCTTTTCAGTCCAGTTGGTTTCACACAACTCCAGGATGGTGTCGTTGTCGTAGGTGTCATTGTACTCCATGTTATAGAAAAGCACTTGGTAGTCCATTTGTGAGAAAGGCTCACTTGAATTTAAACCTGTGTAAAGATAAAGCAACAAAGCAGTGGCAGATATCACCTCATGAAACCAAATAAAGTGCATCAGGGGTGTAACTTAAAACTTTGTAAGGTATATGATCTCAGATAGTTATTAGTTCAAACAGAGCTGAGCTTGATAGGAGCACAAATTGTGACCAGTTACTGTAATAACACAGATGAAAGTAACAAGTCAAGACCGTGATGAATTAATGAATGCATTACCTTTTACAATAAACGTATGGAAAGGATAATATCGATTCAAGTTGTACACACTCATTATATGCTCGTGCCGCTGTACCTCACACATCCACTTTGGTGAAGTCTCTTAATCTGAGAGACTAGTAAAACAAGAGGACGACACTGAAATACTGTTGCAAAGCTTAGAGAGCAGAATTCTTGGATAAATGAGCAATGCAACATGGCATGCAGTTAACTGACAGGGCCTTTGTGGTTGCAGTTTTATCAAACTACTCATTTAATTTTTCAATCTGCATTCAGTTTTTCATTCTTTGGGAATGGCCTTGTGTGAAATGAGTGGTATTTTGGGATTTCTAAACACCATGAAAGCGTCAATATAAATGTATTTCCAAAAGCTGGCACTCATTGTGATGTTAAGTGCGTTTGATTGTTCTGACATGTTTGAGGGGGAATTCATTGTTTTAGTCGTACACGGACTGAAGGCTCGTATTTGATAGCTTAGATCTAAGTTCATCTGATTCTGAAAACACTCGTAGCTTGTAATTGTGGTAGAGCGATATCAGTGATTTCTGAAGCTGTATTCTCGGTGGGTGATTCCTTTTATTTTCTGAGAACTGAAAAGGTTTATCTTGTTTATTTCCAGGTTGTCAGAAGGCAGTGGATGGACAGGGGTGCATGTTGTATATGAGGTAAAAATGCCAAATTGCACGTCTTTGGCCCATTAGAGAAGGCCAGAGTTCCAAGAAGAAACCTGTGTAATATAGGGGAGAACCTGCAAATGCCAGATACCCAGAGCAGGGTTCAAACCGGAAAAGTCAGATTACAATGCTAGCCAATGCTCTGGCCATGAAAATGAATCCATCCATTGTCTGTAACTGCTTGTTCTATTTAAGGTCATGGGGTCATGGCCTATCCTGGAAGCTGCAGGTACAAGGCAGGGAACAACCCATGATGGGGCGCCAAGCCATAAAAGGACACTCACACACACACACACACACACACACAAACACCAATAGGCAGTTTGGTAACTTCAGTCAGCCTCAGCATGTTCTTTGAACTGGGGGGGGACCCGGTTACCCTGAGGAAGATATACCACGACGACACAGGGAGGAACTCCACATGCAAACTTCACACATGGAACCATGGCGAAGTGTCAAATCCTGGTCCTACAGGTGTGAGGCAACAGTACTAACCACAGTGTGTCTGTCATATGATGAACTTTATATTAGGGCGACCATCTTCCGCTTTCCAAAAAAGACGACATCATGGGCAGGACGCAAAGAGAGGTGTCAAAGCAACACATATATATACAACTAAAGTATTCTGACTGATGAAAGCAAATTTCAACATAAAAGATTGCAAAATCCTGGGCATTTAAGAAATTTTTAAGTCCCAAAGAAGAGGAAAAGTCCAGGAAAGACACATGGTCACCTTACATTATATATTTTTGAGTTTTAAGTGACACATTTAACTTTAATGTGAAGCGGTTTGTTCGAAAGTCCGCTTTTAAGAATTTCTCAGTGCACTAGCGTGTGAACTGTATTAGACTCAAAAGGAGATGGCAAGATCACTATGCTCATTTTAATGTAACGTGTTGCAATCTAATTTAAGTTAAACTGCAGTCCCTATGCCACTGTTAATGGTGTTGTGTTTCCCAAAATTTAAGAACAAAAAGAAATATAGCAATTGAAACTGCTGGCTAAAAATACGTACTGGAGCACCTATGAATGGGATTTCTACTTTATTTTGCCTACCTTGATTAAGAAGTGGATTGTTTTATATATATCATTAACAAAAAATCATACGAAGGGGAATTAGCTGCGGTCACATAAATTGAGGGTTTTGAGTAATTCCCCACCACATTTTCATCAAAACCAAACTAACCTTGCGTGCCAGTGTTTTCAGACCGTTACTCAAAGGAAAATGTGGGCAGCGTATAAATCATCCTTTGCACGCACCCTGACGTTTTAGCTGTTACTCTGGGCTATATATTTCTCATTTGATGTGCACTACATGAGAGATGAGACTTAAAGCCTAGAATTGTCCAGTTTTTGTTGTCAAGAGAGCAAGTTGACATTGAAAAGGAAGCTCAGCAGGCAGGGTAAGTACCCCGGGTCATTAGTAATTCATATTGTTTAAGTATGTTAAAGTTAACTTAACTGGACTCGGTTTATTTGGTTATAATTGTGTTTGTGCTTTCAGGTAGACTGCAGTGAAGCTTGAAATAGAAATCGATATGGTGACATTTTATTTAGACAATCAGCTACAGAAGTCGTTTGCATGAGTGTCAGATATTGCTTATGGGCTGATGAGATGTATGTAGATACAGTAAATGTGTCAATATCACTGCGTTGCCGGAATGTCAAGAAAAAATGAAAGTATATTTATCACAAAATAATTGTAACTAAACATATTTTTTCATTGTCACCATCTGAGTGTATGTGGATACATGCTGTAGCCAGACATCTTCCTTTTTTTATAAGACAAAACTGTCGGTACCTTTCATGGATTCTCAGCCTCTCAGCTTTTGCTCGTAGGACATCTCAATCAAAAGCATTAGACCACAAAAGCGGCTGGATAATAGGGAGGTTTTTATTTAAATTATTTATGCATTAAGACAAAGTCCTAAAGGATTATATGTTAATGGCAGGACTTTAAGTGTCATTCATTTCATACTTAAGCATGTATACAAACACGACCAGCAACATGCATTTTTTGAAGTGCAAATACAGTATAAATGCCATAAATACGTTTACACTTTATAAACCATTTCACTGCGTGGTTTTTGGTTTCCCTAATGACTGAAGAAAGGCATTTAAATATTATTTGCCACATATGGCATGTCCAAAATTTAAATAAAGCACACTTAGTAGTTACTATGTGTTTCATTTCAGTAAATAAAATATTAGAAGCATCTCATCTTGTTAAACTATTAAAGACAAAAAAACAATTGAGTTAATTGGCTTAAAACAGCTTTTGACTGAATATACTCAAAACAAGAAGTGAAATATGACTGATTATACAAAGGCAAAATTAAAGAATCCCCTCTTCACACCCTTGACATTTTCGGAAAAACTGGCTTGAATTGCTCTGAATAGCTCTGTCCAACGTGTTGCATGCTTGATTTTGCTCTATAATATTTTTTTTTATCAAGTATTAGTCGAGTCAATCCTACATTTCCTGTATAAGTAATTTTTAATATGATGATGTTGCTTATGACAGCCTGTTGTATTAAGGTGGCAAGCATTGTTTATTAGTGTTTTAGAGAGCAACAATATTCAGTCATATAGGCTATTGTTAGGATACGTGGAGAGACACTCTGGGTAACTTAAAAAAATCATTAAGTAGAAAGTACATGTACTAGCTTTAACATTCATGGTTTTCAAACGAGCATCCTGTCATTAGCAAAAATGTACAAATACCAATAGAGCGGTGTACATACCTGTGTTGAAGGGAACTGGACAGATTATAAGTGGAGACTGTCTGGTGTCACTGTGACACAGAAAATATGTTTGTAGGTTAAAAAATTGCCAGCCCATCTGCCCTTGCATTGGGGGGGGGGGGGGGGGGCGGGGCGGGGCGGAGCCCCGGCGGGGGGGGGGGGTGGGGGGGGGGGGGGGGGGGGGGTGGGGGGGCGGGGGGGGGTGGGGCGGG